>JAEOAD010000043.1:19145000-19707677 GCA_036365145.1 Orientallactaga sibirica
GTAGTCTCAGGGTGGCCTCAAACTCACAGCGATCCTCCTACCTCTGCCTCCCGAGTGCTGGGATTAAAGGTGTGCACTACCTCGCCTGGCTTTGTATTCTGTTTGCCAATATTTTGTTGAAAATTTTTGCATCTATGTTCATGAGGGAGATTGGTCTGTAATTTTCTTTTGTTTGGTTTTTCGAGGTAGGGTCTCACTCTAGCCCAGGCTGACATGGAATTCACTCTATTCTCAGGGTGGCCTGGAACTCATGGCGATCCTTCTACCTCCACCTCCTGATTACTGGGATTAAAGGCGTATGCCACTATGCCTGGCTTTTTGTAATTTTCTTTTTTTGTTCTATCTTTCTCTGGTTTTGGTATCAGGGTAATGCTGGCTTTGTAGGAGGAGTTTGGTAGGATTCCTTCCTTTTCTATTTTATGGAAAACTTTAAGAAGCATTGGTGTTAGTTCTTCCATGCAGGTCTGGTAAAATTCAGCAGTGAATCCATCTGGGCCTGGACTTTTTTTAGTTGGGAGATTTTTTTTTATAACTGCTTGGATCTCCATACTTGTTATAGGTCTATTTTAGTGGCTAATCTCATCTTGGTGTAATTTTGGTAGGTCATATAAATCAAGGAAATCATCCGTTTCTTTCAGATTTTCAAACTTAGTGGAGTACATGTTCTTATAGTATGTCCCTGTGTTTTTTAAAAATTTCTCTGGTATCTGTTGTGATGGTGCCCTTTTCATCTCTAATTTTATTAATTTGTGTCTCCTCTCTTTTGGTCAGATTGGCTAAGGGTTTATCAATCTTGTTTATTCTTTCAAAGAACCTACTCTTTCATTGATTTTGTTAGATTTATTTTTAGTTTCTATATCATTAATTTCTGCCCTAATCTTTATTATTTCTTCCCACCTACTGATTTTCGGTTTGCCTTGTTCTTTTTCCAAAGCCTTAAGACGAAGCATTAGGTTGCTTACTTACGACCTTTCTAATTTCTTACTATAGACACTTAAAGCTATAAATTTCCCTCTTAGGACTTCCTTTGTTGTGTCCCAAAGGTTTTGGTTTGTTGTGTTCTCATTATCATTTGACTGAATTTTTTTATTTCCTTCTTGATTTCTTCATTGACTCATTCATCATTTTGTAATGTATTGTTTAGTTTCCATGATTTTGTGTATGTACTATAGCTTTTATTCCTGTTGATTTGTAGTTTGATCCTATTGTGATCTGATAGAGTGCAAGGAATTATTTCAGTTTTCCTGTATTTGTTAAGATTTGCTTTGTGTTCTAGTATATGGTCTATTGTAGAGAATGTTCCATGTGCTGCTGAAAAAAAAGGTGTATTCTTCAGCATTTGGATGAAATGTCCTGTATATATGTGTTAGGTCCATTTGTTCTATGACCTCATTTAATCCAGATGCATCTGTGTTTGATTCCCCAGTACCCACCTAAAGCCACCTAATGCACAAAGTAGTACATATATCTGGAGTTTGTTGGCAGTGGTACTATGTCCTGGTGTGCCCATTCTCTCTCTGTCTCTTTGCTTGCATATAAATAAATAAATACATTAAAAAACACTCGAGTTTTCTGGATATTGTTATTCTAATCTCAGTGTCTGCACAGAATAAACATTAAGTAAATATGTATTCAATGTCTGGAGACAGGAAGTTAGTTAGGTTTTATGACTTATTTTAACAGACCTTTGAAATTATTAGATACTAATGACATGGTTGGTCTTTATTTTAGATGTTATCTGAAAGTATCACATCAATCCAAGGTGGTTGTGTAGGGAAAGATGGCTATGATGAAATTGTGGTGTCTACATATTCAGGTAAATCATAATTAATAACTGAAGAATAGCAAAACTCTAAATTTAATAAATTTATTTTGATGATTAATTTTTAAATAAATATTATTAGTAGCCACTCTTCCTCTCATCATTATAAACTATATTGGTTAAGAAATAAGGATTTAGCTCAGTGGTAGAGAATTTGCCTTGCATATATGTGGGTTCCTGGGTTAGATCTCCAATACTGAAAAAAAGTAGCAGGGGAAGCCTTAATATTTAATAGTACTTTGGATGTCTCTAGTACCTGTGAATACAAAATAACATTTTTTGGTTTAGTAGTTATTGAAATTTAAAGTGTATGATGGCCTACATGTACTTCTTAGGAGAACTTTTGTAGTTTTTTTCTTTTTTTTGGAGAGAGACACAGAGAGAGATAGAGAGGGAGAGGCAGAGAATGGGTGTGCCAGCAGCCTCTCAGTGGCTGTGAACGACCTCCAGATCTGTGTGCCCCCTTGTGGGCAAGTGCGGCATTGCACCCTTGTGTCACTTTGCATCTGGCTAAACATGGGACCTGGAGATTGGAACCCGTGTTTTTAGGTTTAGCAGGCAGGCACTTGAACCGCTGAGCCATCTCTCCAGCCCCAAAGTTAGTTTTAATATTCTGAAAATAGTCATGTGAGATTTTAAATTCCCATGAAAGTAATTTTTGATAGGCAATTTTAATTAATTAATTAATTTTTTATTTTTTATTTTTGGTTTTTCGAGGTAGGGTCTCACTCTGGCCTAGGCTGACCTGGAATTAACTATGTAGCCTCAGGGTGGCCTCAAAATCACAGCAGTCTTCCTACCTCTGCCTCCCGAGTGCTAGGATTAAAGGCACGCACCACCCTGTCCGGCTAACAGTTTTTATTTTTCAGCTGCCTTTTTAAAAATTTTTTTAATTATTATTATTATTTTTTTTGGAGAGAGACACACACAGAGAGAGACAGAGAGATAGAAGGAGAGAGAGATGGGTGCGCCAGCAGTCTCTCAGCTGCTGTGAACAAAATCCAGATGCGTGCGCCCTCTTGTAGTCAAGAGCGGCATTGTGCCCTTGCGTCACTTTGCATCTGGCTAAACGTGGGACTTGGAGATTGGAACCCAGTTCTTAGGCTTAGCAGGCAGGCGCCTTAATCGTTAAGCCATCTCTCCAGAGAGAGAGTATTCTTGCCATGGCTAATGAGCCACAGATACATGCACCACTTTGTGCTCCAGTTTTATATGAGTACTGGGGAATCAAACCCAAGCCAACTGCCAGGCAGGCTCCTTTAGCTACTTTTGAATTTGCTAGAATGTTCTGACTTATGCCATATTTGAAAACTAAAGAATTGAAAAATACCTTTAATCATTTTAAAGCATTATTATATATAAATATAAATATTATTATATATATTATAAATATTATTATGTATAAATATATATAAATCATTATTAAGCATTATAGTGCATCAAGCAAAAATAGTGTCATAAAATGATTAAGTACTTCTATTATAGTTTGACTATTTTCCAGCATGAATTTTATTTTCAGAGAAGTTCTGGGACAGATACTAGGTTGAGATTGGTGGGCAAAGGAAAGTATAATTGGGGTTTCTGCTGTACAATTTGACACAAAGCACTAAAGTCATGTTTGATTGTGATTCCTCTCTACAGGCTGGGTTACAGGTCTGACAACAGAGCCTACACATAAGGAAAGTGGGCCAGGAGAAGGACTAAAAATTAGTCAGGAAATGCAGAATAAAATTGCTTCTTTACGGTAACATCTGATTTTTTTCCATCTCATGAAAGTATTTGGTTGTCCCTTTTATTACTCAGAAGCACTTGCTCTATTCATTTTTCAGGAGTCATATACTTTATTTGTCACCTTTCAAAGAGAAAGTTTTTTCATTTTTTTTGTTTTGGTTTGGTTTGGTTTTTTAAAACAGAGTCTCAAGTATCCCTGGCTGACCTTGAACTTGTTGTGGAAATGAGGGGATGGCCTTTGACCTCTGATTACAGGCATGCACTCACCACCATTCTCAGTTTTATGTATTGCTAGGAATTGAACCTAGGGCTTTGTGCATGCTAGGCAAGCACTCTACCATCTGAGATACATCCAAAGCCCCTGTTTTTGCTTTTTCAAGGTGAGGTCTCAGATAGCCAAAGCTGGTTTCAAACTCTATAGTTAAGGGTAAACTAGAACTCCTGATCTTGCCTTTACTTCCAGATTGTTGTGATCACAGGTGTATTTTTCCATATCCAGCCTAGGCATTATTCTTTAAATTTTTTTTTTTCTTTTAGGACTGGAGAGATGGCTCAGCTGTTAAGGTGCTTGCCTATAAAACATAACCACCTGGTTCATTTCCCCAGTACCCACATAAGCCAGATGTGTACTGGCACATGCATCTGGAGTTCATTTGCAGTGGCTAAATATCCTGGTGCACCTTTCATTCTCTCTCCCTCTCTCTGCTTCTTTTCTATCACTCTCTGCTTGCAAATAAATGAATAAAAAATATTTTATTTATTTGAGAGAGAGAATGAGAGAGAGTGTGTGTGTGTGTGTGTGTCTGCACACACACATCAAAGCCTCTTGCAAACAAACTCTAGATGTATGTGCCACTTTGTATATGTGGCTTTATGTGGGTACTGGGGAATTGAGCCTGGGCTAGCAGGCTTTGCAAGAAAGCATCTTTATAACCTCTGAGTCATTTCCTTAGCCTATCCTATGCATTATCCTATGCATGTGGCTCCCTGTGCATCTGGCTTACATGGGTACTGGGGCTTCACAGGCAAATGTCTTAACTGCTAAGAAATCTTCCCAGCCTGGTTGCTAAAACTTTTAATGACTGTGTGCACCCTGCAGTCCTTTAAAAAAATTTATTTATTTGCGTGCACACCAAGGCCTCTTTCCACTTGCTGCAAAGAATACCAGAGGCACCACTCTACATCTAGTTTATGTGGGTAGTTTGCCAACCAAGCAATTTTAACTGCTGAGCCATCTTCCCAGACTCCTGTTAACTTAGTAGTATAATGAGGATTGTCCTTTTTTGGTAGTAGTTGAAAACTACAAAAACTTTTTTTTTTTTTTTTTTTTTGAGGTAGGGTTTCACTCTAGCTCAGGCTGACCTGGAATTAACTATGTAGTCTCAGGGTGGCCTCAAACTCACAGCGATCCTCCTACCTCTGCCTCCTGAGTGCTGGGATTAAAGGCGTGCACCACCACGCCCGGCTTACAAAAACTTTTAAGGTAGCAAATGTCATAATTACTAATTGCATGGGCCTGATTGTAAAGGCCACTAAAAGTGCAAGCTGCAGTGATTATGCAAACTAGTAAGCCATATTCATTCTGGATACCTTAGTTCATGCAATAAAAATTCTAAGTAGCCAGGTGTGATAGCATATGCCTTTAATCCCAGCACTCAGGAGACAGAGGTAGGAGGATAACTGTGAGTTCAAGGCCACCCTAAAACTTCATAGTGAATTCCAGGTCAGCCTGGGTTAGTTAGACCCTAATTCGAAAAACCAAAACCAAAACAAAACAAAAAGTAGAAGGTCTGGGGAAATGGCTCAGTGGTTAAAGGCTCTTGATTGCAAAGCCTACCATGCTGGATTTAGTTCCCCAACTACCCACATAAAGTCCCACATGCATTTGTTTACAGCAGCAAGAAACCCTGTTGTGCCAGGTCCCATATATGCCTCCCCCACAAAATAATAAATTCTGAAAAAGAAGTATACCAAGTAAAGTTAATGAACACTGTCTAGTCCTCCATATAGTACCTTTTATTTATAATAAAGTCTTCCCCTTCTTGAGTATATAAGCTGTATTAGAAGTTTACATTGTTTTGTTCATTCTGCACATGGAACACTGGGTAAAATATGTAATATTGTATTAGTAATTGTTTCTTGGGTGAATGGATGTTTTCCTTTTTTTAATTGCATATATATCCTATCTAGGCTTCTCTCCCCAGAACTTCCTCCAAATTAAGCTAACTACTCTTCATGTTTTTCTGTTCCAGTTACTGTTTACTTCATTTGCATGTAGCCTTTTGCTGGTACCAGAATGACTTGTGGCAATGCCCATATAGAATCAGAATATTTGCTAGAACATAAACTGGGCCACAGATTCATGTTCATCTTTGTATTTTTCAGAATGCCAATACCTTATTTTGTGATTCTGCCCTAATGTCTTATGGAAAGGCATAGGCTTACTGGCTTACATATATTTAGTTCTTCTCATTGACGATGTTGTGTTTTCAGTATTAATTTCTCTTGTGATTAGTGCTGTATAAGCTGTTACTATGTCAGTGTATTGGAGTTGATGATTTTAAACCTGCCTTGATACCACTATACTAATATTGCTGCTGTGGATCTGAGTAGATGTTATAGTTTATCAGTGATAAATGATGTGAAATCATTTGGTCAGGTGTAGAAGTTCTAGTTCAACTAATGAAAATTCATTTTATGGAAGGAACTGTCTCAAAATTTTGTGCACAATGGAAGGATCGCCAATGTTTGCTTATGGGTGACAAGGTTGTGTCTTTCCTGTAGGAGTGAGCTGGAACATCTGCAGTATAAGGTGCTGCAGGAAAGAGAGAACCATCAACAGTCTTCTCAGTCCAGCAAAACAAAATCATCTGTTCCATCATTTAGTATAAATGACAAGTTCACACTGAACAAAGATGATGCCAGCTACAGCCTTATCTTAGAGGTGCAGACTGCAATAGATAATGTCTTAATACAGGTAAGCAGAATGCCCAATTTCTTAGGTCTATGGCTGAATCTATTTTTTGTAGGTCAGTCAGATGCATTTATCATTATTGAAAGCCTTTTAATTTTAGACAATAATTTAAAAGTTTGGGGCTTCTTAATTATCTAGCTAATCAGTTTATTCATAGGTTATTTATGTTACATCTTTGCCTTTTATTTCTCCTATACTTGATAACCATACAAAAGATTTATTAGTTCTAGTTTTAGGAAAAGAGTAAGAGGACAATAAGGATTTCCTTTGGCCATGCTTTGGGAAAATCTTACGTAATGTGACTTAGAAAACTTAGAAAAGTGTTTGTTGGCTTATGTGGGTGTGGTTCTTGCCTGTCCTTAGAGCACTCTGGAGGATTGATAGTTTGAGGCTAGCTTGGGCTACATAGTGAGTTGCAGGCCAGCCTGGACTACAGAATGAGAGTTTATCTCAAAAAATTAAAGAACAGGGAGGGAGTAAACAAGAAAAAAAAAAATCCAGTACTGGGGCTGGAGAGATGGCTTAGTGGTTAAGGTGCTTACCTGCAAAGCCAAAGGAACCAGGTTCAACTCCCCAGTACCCACATAAGCCAGATGCACAAGGGGCACAAACATCTGAAGTTTGTTTGCATTGGCTGGAGGCCCTGGCATGCCCATTCTCTCTCTTTCTGTACCTGCCTATTTCTGTATCTCTCTCTTTCAAACAAATAAATAAAAATAAAATATTTTTTTAAAAATCCAATACTTGGACTGGAGAGATGGCTTAGCAGTTAAGGCGCATGTCTACGAAGCCTAAGGACCCCAGTTCTATTCTCCAGGTCCCACATAAGCCGGATGCACATGGTGGTGCATATGTCTGGAGTCTGTTTGCAGTGGCTAGAGGTCCTGGTGCATCCATTCTCACTCTCTCCCTCTCTCTGTCTCTAATAAAGAGATAAATAAAAATAAAACTTTTTCTTTAAATCCAGTACTTAATACCCTTTGTAGAATTTTAAGAAATTTTTTTTATTGCTGGGTGTGGTGGGCACACACCTTTAATTACAGCACTCAGGAGACAGAGGCAGGAGGATTGCTATGACTTTGCGGCCACCCTGAGACTACATAGTTAATTCCAGGTCAGCCTGGGCTAGAATGAGACCCTACCTCAAAAAATTTAAAAAAAATTTTTTTTTAAGTTTATTTGCAAGCAGAGAGAAAAAATGGGCATGCCAGGGCCTCTTATCACTGCAGACAGACTTCAGATATATACACAATTTTGTGCATCTGGCTTTATGTGGGTACTGAAGAATTAAACCCAGGCCATCAGGCTTTGCAAGCAAGCACTTTTAACCACTAAGTTACCTCTCCAGTCCTAGAACTTGTTTTGAATATCTAAATACTAAGATAGCAGTTTACAATATAGCTTACTTACTAACCCAGTAGTTTTTATAAAAAATATTTTTTATTTTTATTCATTTATTTGAGAAAGAGAGTCAGAGAGAAGAGAAAGAATGGGCACGCCAGGGCATCTAGCCACTGCAAACAAACTCCAGACACATGTGCTACCTTGTGCATCTGACTTACCTAGGTCCTAGGGAATCAAACCTGGGTCCTTTGGCTTTGCAGGCAAGTGCCTTAACTGCTAAGCCATCTATCTTTCCAGCCCTAATCCAGTAGGTTTTTTTTGTTTTGTTTTGTTTTGTTTTTGAGGTAGGGTCTCACTCTAGCTCGGGCTGTCCTGTAATTCACTATGTAGTCTCAGGGTGGCCTCAAACTCTCAGCAGTCCTCCTACCTCTGCCTCCCAAGTGCTGGGATTAAAGGCATGTACCACCACACCTGGCCCCAGTAGTTTTCAAGAAAAAAATTATTTATTTATCTGCAAGGAGAGAGAGAGGGACAAGAAAAGACAGACAGAGAGTGGGGGAGGGATGGAGAGAATGGGCATGCCAGGGCCTCCTGTCAGTGAAAACTAACTCAAGATGCATGTGACACTCCATGCATCTGGATTTATGTGGCTATTGGGGAATTGAACCTGGATCATTAGACTTTGCAATCAAGCACCTTAACCACTGAGCCATCTCTCTAGCCCCTCTCTAGTAATTTTTAGGTGGGTCAACAGGTAAAGTAGATAATCTCAAAGGGTGAATTGAAAAATAATAATGGGTAATTCCATCTATTTATTTGTATTTATTTTAACTGGAAGATATTCAAGAAATAGAATAGGATGGGTGAAAATATTTAGATGTAAAACTCATAAGAAAATTAGAAAAATAAACTGGAGGAAGAAGACAAGGCTTAGAAAGATACAAAAGAGAGATGAGATTATTAATTTAAGTGGTAGAATACTGTCTTCAGTCACATTAGCTCACAGGCTACCACTGAATATTTCCGGTAACCCCATTCCCAGTAGATCATAGGACAGTGGCTTTCCTCTAGAAACTGCTTGTGCCCAGAAGGTCTCCCGCAGATGGTCTTGTCTATTACAGATGAAATTCAACTTGATAAAAATAAACTAATACAATCAGAATGGCCATGTGATTATTTAAAGCCCTTGGTCAACCTTTTCTGCACTCATAAAACCAGGAAGGATTATTCACTAAAGAAGAAATGATGATGTTCTAATGTTTCTGATAATCCAAGTTTTGAAAATTAGATGATTATGAAATAAAATTTATTCTTCATTAAACTTACTTTCTAGAAGTATGAACTATTAACTAGGTGTGGTAGCACATGTCTATAATCCCAACTATTCAAGAGGCTGAGGGAGAAGGATCTAGTTCAATGTCAGCATCTATTGCATAGTGAAACCCTCTTTCAAAAAAGAGTAAGAAAAGCCAGGCGTAGTGGTGCAAGCCTTTAATCCCAGGACTTGGGAGGTAGAGGAAGGAGGATCGCTGTGAGTTCGAGGCGGATCACTGTGAGTTCGAGGCCACCCTGAGTGAATTCCAGGTCAGCCTGAGCTAGACTGAGACCCTACCTCGAAAAACCAAAAAAAAAAAAAAAAACAAACAAACAAAAAAAAAAAAACAGGAAAGAAGCATAAACTATCAAATGTAAGTTAAAAGCAATCACCTTCTAGATTTAAAGATGAAGACGGATTAGAACTAAGGGGAATCTTAGAGCATTTTATGTCATTTTTAGGATTTTTCCATCTGAATTTTTCCTTTATGTTTTTAAATATTGCCTATAGAGTGATGTTCCAATAGATTTACTTGATGTGGATAAGAATTCTGCTGTTGTCAGCTTTAGTAGCTGTGATTCTGAGGTGAGTTAATATAAAAAGTTCTTCGTTCTTCACATGCCCAGTTGTGTTGTGCTGTTTTCATGAGTATAAATGCTATGAAGTTTGATAGTGCTTTCCATCATTGCTGTCCTAACCTTTCCATCAAAATCTCCGTCTGTCTTTTCTTGTCCTCAGACAATCCTGACCCCAGGTCCTGTGCTACCCTTTCCAGATTACTCTGTGAGTCTTATCCCTGTACTCAGCTTCCCCTACTCCCGCTTCAGCTTACTCAGCATAGGTCCTCACCATGGCCTGATATATACAACCTACTCTATCATCTTCTTACCTCCAGTCCTGCTACTTATCTCCAGACCACTGTACAGTGCCACCAGAGAGGTCTTCCTACAACATCGCTACCATCTCCCACAGCCTTTTCAGTACTCCTTTTCTTGCTAGACATAAGTCCGGATTCTTCACAGTGATACAGAAAACTTTCCATGCTTTACCTTTCAATTACCTCTAACCAGTTCTATCTCCCCTCCCACACATACATGTCTACCAAAGTGAGGTTCTTAAATTTCCTGAAAATTCTATACTTTTACATTTTCCTGCATTTAAATACCATTTATTCTTTCCCTTTCTGTGATATCCTACTTTTTCTGGGCTTGTTGAGTGCTTACTCAACCTTCAATCAGCAAACATTGGTTGAGCACTTAACATGTGCAAAGTACCTGTAATGAAATCATGCCGTTGCTTTGGAACATACCAGTTCTGTCACTTCCTTCTGCTTAGTACTAGCAGACAGCAGACTCAGAGCAAGATGTGACTGCTGAAGAGAAGGTAGGGAAAAGACAAAGCCCAGATTAGATGTACTGGGAGAGGACAAACCAGAGAGGAAGAGGTGGTGACTGGATTTGCCAGGTAGTTCTTGGTATTTTTTAAAGGGGGAGGAATAGGGTTGTAGCTGAGGATTATAGCTCAGGGTAGAGTATTTGACTAACATGTGCAAAGTTCTGTGTTCAATCCCAATACCACAGAGAGAAATAGAGAGAAAGACCATGCTATGAATTATGAGGAATTTACTTTAAGTGTAATTTCATAGTAAATGTTTTCTTAAAAGTTTATAATCATGTTAATTTATGTTATTAATGTATGGTTTATCCTCCCTGTTTGAGAGTGAACATAAACAGCCTATGTTTATATGATGAGTTAAAAGAAATCAAATTATTTGGACATTGTGGCTCATGTCCATAATCCCAGCACAGGAGTTCTAGGGCATCCTTGGCTATATAGTGAATTCAAGGCCAGCCTGGGTTACATGTGACCTTGTTTTAAACACACATATACAGACAAACCTAATTAGTGTAAACTTAAATTTTTTGATTCCCAAGTTACTATGAAAAATTAACCTATCTGGGTGCTAGGGATGTAGCTCAGTTGGTAGAATGCTTGCCTAGGATGCATGAGGCCCTGAGTTCCATCCCCAGCATCAAATGAGCCTAATATAAGCCAGGCACACACCTGTAGTCCCAGCACTTGGAATGTGGAGGCAGAAATCCAAACCATCATCCTTGGCTCTATAGTGAGTTTGAGGCCAACTTGGGATACAGGAGATCTTGTTACTCACATACATACATACATACATACATACATACATACATACATACATACAGTGAATAAATAAAAATTTAACCTGTTCTATTTACAGCATTACAGAATTCTTTGAAGTGATTATTTTATGCTACTTTTAAAAGTTGTTTTCTAGGAAAATGGCTTCTTAAAACAAAAAACATTGTGGAGATTACAGATGTAGAAGGATAATTATTACTTCTGTGTACTTATTTTCAACAGTTTTTCAACAGTTGGCTCTTCACCTTCTCCTGCTTCTTTTTTTTTCTTTTTTCTTTTTTTTTTTTTTTTTTTCTGTTTTGAGAAAGCACTTAGCACAGATGACAGGTATTTATTTAAGTAAGGGGCAGGCATTAATGTTATTAATGATGATTTTGTTATTGAAACATGGATTCATCCTTTTCCTCAATTTTGAATTCTTCCTAGTCAAATGACAACTTTCTTCTTGCTACTTATCGTTGCCAAGCAAATACCACCAGGCTGGAACTCAAGGTAAAGAAAATGTTAGAGATTGCCTTTACTCCTGAATATTTGGACTTCCTTTTTTCAATTCTTTGTATTGAATTTCTCTGTGAAATGTATCATTTTGGAATAATGTCTTCAGATTGACTAGTTGGGTTTTAATTTATCCCAACTACTACATCTGTTAGCACTCAGTTACCTTTTTAAAAATTATTGCTCTTGGCCGGGTGTGGGGGCATGTGCCTTTAATCCCAGCACTTGGGAGGCAGAGGTAGGAGTATCACCATGAGTTCGAGGCCACCTTCAGACTACATAGTGAATTCCAGAAACAACCAAAAAAAAAAAAAAAAAAAAAAGATGCCAGGTTTTTTTTTTTTTTTTTTTTTTTTTTTTTTTTGGTTTTGCAAGGTATTCTGGTCCAGGCTGACCTGGAATTAACTAAGTCTCAGGGTGGCCTTGAACTCTTGGCAATCCTCCCAAAGATGCCGCCCGGCTGATGCCAGGTATTTTTAATTTGAATGTTGGGAGTCTGGTTTCTGTAACTCTTATAGACGGAAACTTATATAAATCACAAGGAGGAAAAACAGAAAGAATATAGAAGTGTATCATTAAATCATTTTCTGATATTATTTTTTTCCTTGTAGCATCATTCTTTGGCCTATGGGTTTTCATTCTGACTGACATTAAATTAAACAGCATAGCTCTGCATGGATTATAATATAATATCCTGGTCTAGAACGTCACACCAGAGAAGAATTTTAAGGCGAGGTGGACTATTTTTCTTAATATATCACAGATTTAAACTCAGAAGGGGTAGCTTACAAGGTTAAACAATAGTCATGATGTGCTTATGTCTCTGTGCTGGGTTGAAGATGCTCAGTGTAGGTCAGGTCTCTGTGCAGGGCAGAAATGTAGCATTTCTCAGGTGATAAACTGAGATGTTTTTCTAGTCCACAGATGCAATGTAGGAAAGGGCAGTAAAATGATATAATTATGCTCCTTTATGGAATGATCCATGATAGCCATGCTTTTGGTTTTGAATGAGTGGGTTAATTAAGTCTATAACAAAAGTCAGAGAACAAAATGCAGGCAGCAACTAGCAGAACATCACCTCGGACACAGTCTCACAGCAATGACTTGAGATGTCCCTATGGAAACAGTCAGCTGGAATCCATGGTTGATAAACAGAACAGTCTGTCCTCAGATGAGACTTCCAGTCAGCTGTTCTCACCAGAGGCACGTTTATATCTTATGGGATAAAGAATAGTTGAGTCTTAAGTTTTGGGAAGGTTCCAGACATAATTTACCTTCCAGCTGTTATCAAGGGCACAGTGTTTTTCCTCGTAGGACCGACCCTCTTTGAGAAAAAGAGAACTCAAAGGCATGGTGCTTCACTCTGGAGCTGTTTTGCTGTTGTTTTCCCCTTGACACATTACCAAGGTATCAGCTTGCCCCAGGACAAGGGGTCTCAGAGGACTCTTTAGACAAACATGCGTGGCTGGGTCTGAGATAAGATGGCATATCCCATGCTCAGAACCAGCTCTCTCAGCAAGCTTAAACACATGTCAATTTACTAATAATATTAATGGATGCTAGGGTATAAGTACTGTGGCAGACAAAAGTATTTCTGAACAACTCCATGAACAAACGTTGTGAAAGCACAGTTGAAGAAAGCAGGGTTGAATGTTTGGAGAAGTGCAGAGGTATAAGGCAACTTTATAGCTACTGAGGGCAGACCCACGTGGCCCTGGCTGCAAGTCAGCCCTGACCATTGAAGATGCTACAGGTGTGGCTTAACAGGGCGGTGAAGCTCCTTTAAGCACACAGTTCCATTGGGTTCTCCTGACTGTTCTGGGAGGTAGACGCTGCTAATTTTATTCTTTGAATGAGGACTAAAAGTGGCTCTAGGTGTAACCAAATGCAGTGGGTTTGCACCTTGGTAAGAATACATCCTAAGTCAGCATAGCCAAGACATAAAAGAGCAGAGAAAGATGTATTACTGGCAACAGACAAGGAAAACTAGAAAACATCTCTAAATTACAACTCAGGAAAACGAAGGAAGCATGGAGGTTTTATTTCGGAGGCCTATGCCTATGCCTATTCTTATAGGGCTGAGCCAGTTGTTAAGCTCAACCACTTGAGTTCATAATTTATGTATATAAAAGATAGTGTATGCATTTTTGTGCACGCTTAACTCAAGGTCATTGAGCACATATGGAAAATATTAGAAATGCCTTTGGACATGCTTAGCTTGTACTGTAAAGGTTTTGTTGAAAATAAAGGAAAGGACATTTAAAAAATTTATTTTGGGAGAGAGAGAAAGAGAGGAAGAGGCAGATGGAGACAGAGAGAATAGGGACACCAGGGCCTCTAGCCACTGTGAACGAACTCCAAATACATGTGCCACCTTGTGCATCTGGCTTACATTTGACCTGGGGAATTGAACCTGGGTCGTTAGGCTTCGCAGACAAGTGCCTTAACCATTAAGCCATCTCTCCAGGTCAGAAAAGGATATTTTGAAGGTGAATTAACATAGGATTCTGCCTCTGAAGGTACATGCCTTATTTAGCTGCTAAGATGATTATGTAATGCGTTGTAGGTCCAAGTAACAGAGGTGATTGGACTTAGATTTTTCTGATCATTGTCACACTTTTGAATGGATAGATACTTCTTAATAACACATGCGGGTTGGAGAGATGGCTTAGCAGTTAAGGCGCCTGCTTCCTAAGCCTAAGAATGCTGGTTCCAATCACCAGCGGTTCCAATCTCCAGGTCCCACGTTTAGCCAGATGCAAAGCGACACAAGGGCGCAACGCCGTACTTGACCACAAGGGGGCACGCACATCTGGATTTCATTTGCAGCAGTTGAGAGGCTGCTGGTGCACCCATCTCTGTCTTCCTCTCCCTCCAAAATAAATAAATAAATAACACATGCTATGAAAAGATAAGATCACAAGATTTTCTGCACATTAAAATCATCAGCTCAATTTTTTCCTAAAATGTTTTCTCATCATCTTTTCATTGTTTCCCTTTTATTTCTTTCTTAAAGTTGTGTAAGGGTTTGGCAACTTTTGCTTTTTTAATAAGATGACTGTGCTCTAAAAAAGAATTGTTGCTCTTAGGGCTGGAGCGATGGCTCAGTGGTTAAGGTGTTTGCCTGCAAAGTCTAACAATCCAGGTTTGATTCTCTAGTACCAATAGCCAGAAGTACAAAGTAGCATATGCTTCTGGAGTTCGTTTGTAGTGGCTAGAGGCCCTGGTGTCGCTCCCTCCCTCCCCCTCCCTCTTTTTCTCTCTCTCTCTATCTTCCTTGTTAATCTCTAATAGATAAATAAAATATTTTAATTTACTCTCTTTGCTTGCAAATAAATAAAATACAATAAAATATTTAAAATTATTGCTGAAATTTTTTCTAATTTGCTTTTTTTGGGGGGGGGCAGGGGTAGGTGGGGGTTAGATAAGGAGAACATGATACAGGGTTTTACTTAGGATGGTTTTGAACTTGTGCTGATCTTGCCTTTGTCTTACAAGTGCCAGGATTACAGATGTGTGCCACCATGCCCAGTTTTTCTAATTGTCTATTATGGAAAGTTTCAAATATATATAAAAGTGATGAGTTCCCACTTCATCACCAGTTTTGGCAATGTCAACTGATGACAGATTTGTTTATGTGTCTCTCAACACCAAAATCATGTTGAAGCAAATGCAAGATATTTATTATTTCATTTTTAAATATTTCAGCATGTGAGTCTGAAAGATGAATACTCTTAAAAAATGTAACTGCAGGGCTGGAGAGATGGCTTAGTGGTTTAGGCACCTGCCTGCTAAGCCTAGGAACGCCGGTTCCAATCTCCAGGTCCCACATTTAGCCAGGTGCAAAGTGATGCAAGGGCGCAATGCTGCACTTGCCCACAAGGGGGTGCACACATCTGGAGTTCATTCTAGCAGCTGAGAGGTTGCTGGTGTGCTTCTCCCTCTCTCTCTCTCTGTCTCTCTCCAAAAAACAAGTAACTGCAATACTATTATTAAACCTGAAAAAACAATAATTTCTTAATATTATCAAACACTTAGCATTCAATTTCCACAAATTTTTGTTTATTGACCCAGTCATGGTCTGAATACAAACTAAAGATTGAAATTATGATGGCAAGTTTCCCAAGAAAGGTATGAAAAGAAACTTTCATGGCCTACCATATGTTATACAACAGGGGAAATAAGCATAAGTGAAATAGGAGTGGGAAGGAGATAATAGTAATAGGAGAGGGATTGGGGGAAATGAATGTTAGAAATGACAAAGGCATCTGCAACATTACTGTTACTCATTCGTGTGAAATTAGATAATTTAATTTTTGTTCATTTATACATAGTCATATAAAAGGATAACTACTAAAGCAGTAATTAAGATGATCTTGATTATCTGGGACAGGGTTGGAGAGATACCACAGTTGATATGGTAATGTGCTTGCCTTGCAAGCATGAGGACCTTATTTTGATTCCCAGAATTTATGCCTTTGTGGTGGTGCACACTAGTAATCCCAGAACTTGGAGATGGAAACAAGCAGATCCCTGGGGTGTGCTGGCCTACTTGGTGAGTTACAGACCAATGAGAGACTATCTTAAAAAAGGTAGATCCACACCTGAGGCTGTCCTCTGGCCTCAACATGAACACTCGTGTTCTTGTACACACAAGAGAAAGAAAAAGAGTTGGGCTGGAGAGATGGCTTAGTGGTTAAGGTGCTTGCCTGCAAAGCCAAAAGACCCAGGTTCAATTGGACCCACGTAAGCCAGATGAACAAGGTGGCACATGTATCTGGAGTTTGTTTGCAGTGGCTAGATGTCCTGGCACTTCATTCTGTCTCTCCCTCTCTCCTCCTTCTCTCTGTCTCTTTCTCTCTCTCAAATTTTAATTAAAAAATAAAACATTAGGGGCTGGAGAGATGGCTTAGTGGTTAAGGCGCCTGCCTCCTAAGCCTAAGAACACTGGTTCCAACCTCCAGCGGTTCCAATCTCGAGGTCCCACATTTAGCCAGATGCAAAGTGACGCAAGGGCGCAATGCCACACTTGACCACAAGGGGGCACACACATCTGGATTTCATTTGCAGCAGCTGAGAGGGTGCTGGTGCACCCATCTCTATCTGTCTTTCTCTCCCTCTCTCTCTCTGTCTCTCTGTGTCTCTCTGCAATAAAATAAAATAATAAAATAAAATAAAATATTTAAAAAAAAAGAAAAAAGAGCTGGGTGTGGTAGCTCATGCCTTTAATCCCAGCACTTGGGGGGCAGAAGTAGGAGGATCGCCGTGAGTTCGAGGCCACCCTGAGACTACATAGTGAATTCCAGGTCAGCCTGAGCTACAGTTGAGACCCTACCTTGAAAAAACAACAAAAGAAAAATCAAAAAAGAAAAAGGCAAAATTTCAGGAAACTTGTAGTTTGTTTTAATTTTTCCTTATTACTTGAGTTTGAATTTAAATAACAAATATGAATTGTTATATTCATTATTAAAATAATTTTCATAAAAATTATTATATTTATTTATTTTGGTTTTTTCAAGGTAGGGCTTTACTCAAGTCCAGGCTGACTTGGAATTCACTATGTAGTTCTCAGAGTAGCCTTGAATGTATGGTAATCCTCCTACCTCTGCCTCCTGAGTGCTGGGATTAAAGATGTGCACTAGCATGCCTGGCTTTATTTTTTTGTTAATTAGAAACTATGTTGTATGGACAAATCACATGTTGGTCCCATTCCCCTCCCCTCCTCCCTACCTTATTCCATTGAGAGCCCTTCTTAGTGAGTTACTGGTTTTAACCATGAGATTATGGGTTATGATTGTGGCAGTCAGTCATGGGGGGGCAATGCCTTCAGATATTCCTACCCACCTGTGGCTTTTTCTGCCCCCTCTTAGTAATGTTCCCTGAACCTTGGCAGATGTGTTTTAAGTTTACTTTAGTGTTGAACTCTCAGCAACTTTGAGATGCTTTGAATGTCCTCAGTGTCTATCACCATCTCCTTGGCGCAGGTTGTCAGATTCAAAGTGAGAGCAACACTCATGCTTAACTTGCCATTTCCTCTTTGGTGTCACCTGGACCCTGGCTGATGTGCAAGGTGATGGCTTATCTCATGATAGACTGTCAGCTATCTTTTCTTGTCACGTTAAGGATTTTGGTTCGCTCCAATTTTCACTACCTTCTATAAAAAAGAAAACGATTTTCCAGTGGACAGTGAGAGCAGCATGGGTTAAAGGGGACAGGAATAGTTAATTAATAGATATTTTGATGGGTGTACCCTTTCTTTTTGGCCAAAGACTAGTGGGAGCTTCTCACTGGAGTCCATGACCCCCATCTCCATAGGATTCTGTCTATTTCCAGTACCAGCTATGACTTCCTTCACATTGAGTGGGCCTCTTAACTAGAGAGGTATTGGTTATCCACACAGGATAAGTGCCACTATTGCACAGCTGTGTACATCTTCTCTGGCTGGTTGATTTTGTATTTAGCAAGATCCCCTACTTGTTCACATTGGTGACCATGTTCCCCCAGCAGCTCATGTAGCACTTTCCAGCACTATGACTGGTGTCACCTGGACCCTAGTTGATGTGATCTCTCAATGTCCTGTGTCAGCATCTTGCGGTGCTTTCAGCAATGGGTAATCAAGTGCTTTAACCAAATCCTGCCTTATTTTGGAGACTTCATAGGTCTCTCTGACCAATAGCTCACTGTCAGGTATAACCGATTTCTGGCGTTCAGAATTATAAGCCAGAGCCCACTGTTTCAAGTTTAGGCTTCCTTCTACCCTCTCTGGGCCCTTCTGCTGAGACAATCTCCCCTCACTCTGTTGAGGGTTATATCTTTTAGTTTGCTATCCAAGAGAAAGATTTCTATGGTATTAATTCATGCTGGCTTAGGTTTGTGTAAATGATCCCCCATTCTCACTTTCCCCTACCCCCAAGATCCTTACACCCCCCTACTATCTGTTTCTCTAGTTGCCTGTCAAGCTGTTCCAGGTAAGGAACCACATATGAGGGAGAACGTGTGGTGTTTGTCTTTCTGTGCTTACATGATTTCATTCACTTTGATTTTTTTCCCCAAGGTCTCCATTTTCCTACAAATTTAACTATTTAACTTTTCCTTACCACTGAATAGAATTCTATTGTATATATGTACCACATCTTCATTAACTAGTCATCTGTTGGTGGGCATCTGGACTGGTTCTAATTCATTAGACTTATTTTAAAGCTCCTTTTATGGTGGAAAAAGTACGCAACCAGTGTCAGCCTACCCTTTAAAAACACATTCCTTACACTAACGTATTTACCTGTGAAGCCTAAGGACCCTGGTTCAATTCCCCAGGACCCACGTAGGCCAGATGCACAAAGGGGCACATGCATCTGGAGTTTGTTTGCAGTAGCTAGAAGCCCTGGTGTGCCTATTCTCGCTTTCTCTTTATCTGCCTCTTTCTCTCTCTCTCTCTTAAATAAACAAATAATAAAATATTTTTAAAGCATTCCTTAAAACAGACTTATTAGATCTGTTGTTTCTATATTTTCATAATTTATAATATATATTATAAATGTATATTTATATAATATATAATTTATATTATTTATTTATGAGAGAGAGAGAGAATGGGCCAGGGTTTCCTACTACTGCAAACAAACTCTAGGCACACGTGCCACTTTGTGAGTCTGGCTTTATGTGGGTAGTGGGAATTGAACCCAGGCCATAAGGCAAACAAGTGAGCCATTTTCCCCAGTCTCTTTCTATATTTTTATTATCTTTTTATATCCTATTACCTTTCTCCTCTTTCTATTTTTAAAATCTCTTGCTTTCAACATATATTTACCACTTAGGTAAAACATGTAGTTTCCCTCCTGTGCCAGAGAAGATGTGAATTAAAGTTTCAGATTAGAGAGGTTAGTTTTGTAGTATAAGAGGTATATAATTTGCCTCATGAATTGAAAGAGAGGCAGGTAGGAGAAGCTTGACAAGTCGAATATTGCTCTAAAATTAAGTCATCACAGCTTAGTAAGCCATTTTTAGTGTTTTGAATTCTCAGCAAATCCAACCAATCATATTCAAAATATTCCTGAATAACTTTCTAAGCCAAACAAACCATAATTAGTTTACATTGTACTTCTCTATTTTCATAGAAAGTCAGGAATTAAGTTCTTAGAAACATTTCTTTTTGTGAATAGATTTTTGTAACATCACTGGTATAACCCTCATTTATAAGAAACTGAAATATTCCACATGATTGTTAGGCATGTCAAAAACTCATCTACTCAATAAAAATGTTTAGATTTTAACCATTTTTCTTGTGAATCTTATACACCTATCTTTAAAGATATGCATGATAGTATTTCATAATTAATAAATTTAATAATGTATGCCTTACATTAGAATGGCATAGGATTGGAATGTAAACAAGTTAATTGAGAATATATGGTAGAGATCATGTAGAGACTGATTAATTTTGCTATATGCTGATAAAATCACTTTTAATTTCCCTATATTCTAGTGGATGAGATGTTTAGTAGATATCAGCAATTAGGACAGCTTGTTTAATAATTAGAAAATACATTTATACTACTAATCCTTTCTTTCTTTTCTGTTTTATTTTGTATCAGATTCGGTCAATTGAAGGCCAGTATGGAACACTTCAAGCATATGTGACTCCAAGAATTCAACCCAAAACCTGTCAGGTCCACCAGTACCACATCAAACCTCTTTCACTCCATCAAAGAACTCACTTTATTGATCATGACAGGTAGGACACAGGAAAGGCTGGGTTATTTTTAAGTTACTACTCTATTCATTCAAACCTGTTTTTTTATTTTTTTAAATATTTTATTTATTTATCTGAAAGGAAAAGACAGATGCAGATAGAGAGAATAGGTGCGCTAGGGCCTCTAGCCACTCCAAGTGAACTCCAAACACATGCGCCACTTTGTGCATCTGGCTTACATGGGTCCTGGGGACTCAAACCTGGATCCTTAGGCTTTGTAGGCAAGTGCCTCAACCACTAGGTCATCTCTCCAACCTCCTCCTCCTCCTTCTTCTTTTTTATTTACTTACTTCTTACTTATTTATTTGAGAGACAGAGAGAAAGAGGCAGGTATATAAAAGAGAGAATTGGAACCCCAGGGCCTCTAGCCACTGCAAACCAACTTTAGATGCATTCACCACCTTGTGCATATGGTTTATGTGGGTACTGGAGAATCAAACCTTAACTGCTAAGCCATCCCTCCAGCCCAGCCCCTGCTTTTTATTTTTATAGTACAAATTCTGGGACTTGTTTCTAACTTTAAAAATTTATTATTTTAGCTGGGCATGGTGGTACACACCTTTAACCCTAGCATTTGGGAGGCAGAGGTAGGAAGATCACTGTGAGTTTGAGGCCACCCTGAGACTACATAGTGAATTCCAGGTCAGCCTGGGCTAGAGTGAGATCCTACCTCAAAAAAACAAACAAACAAAAAAATTAATTATTTTAATTTGCAAGTATAGTAGCTAGCTATGAGTTCTAATCAATACATATTTCTTTTTAAAAAATTTTTAAAATTTTATTTTATTTATTTGAGAGAGCAAAAGAGAAAGAGGCAGAGAGAGAGAGAGAGAGAGAGAGAGAGAGAGAGAGAGAGAGAATGAGTATTCTAGGGCCTCCAGCCACTGCAAAAGAATGCCAGATTCATGCACCCCCTTGTGCATCTGGCTTACATGGGTCCTGGGGAATCAAACCGAGGTCCTTTAGCTTTGTAGGCAAACGTCTTAGCCACTAAGCCATCTCTCCAGCCCTCAATACAGATTTCTAATCAATAAAAGCTTCTTTCTTATCTTGGAAGCTTTATTGAATTGAACTTTTCAGTCATCTTATTTTCCAGTCTGAGATCTTTGGAGTAGCAAATACCTATGACAAGCATACTTATGTACCTACACACATATGAATATGCATACATATATCCACAAACCACAAATATATGCAGAAAGAAAAGGTCAAGGTTAGCTTTAATGGAAGCAATTTAGTGTGCTAGAAGTTGGGAACTAGATACTTTTAAACACTACACCTTTTTTTCTTTTTTTGTTGTTTGTTTTTCGAGGTAGGGTCTTGCTGTATCTCAGGATGTCCTAGATTTCACTGTGCAGTCTCAGGCTGGCCATGAACTCACAGCGATCCTCCTACCTCTGCTTCCCAAATGCTGGGGTTAAAAGCATGCATCACCACACCTGGCCTAGAACTTTTAAACAATGAAAATACCTGAGTAAACTCAATTGTTTGTGTAAAACATGTAAAATATAATGAAAAAAGCTATTTATATCATAAAATACCCAGTACAAGTGCAGGTAGGTCTAGGCACTCATTCACATTTTTTTCATATATTAAAATGTTCACTTATTTGATATATAAGATTGCATGGGCGAAAGGTGATAAACGTACGCATTTAGAAGACTTTTTTTTTTTTTTTTTTTTTTTTTGTGTGTTTTTTCGAGATAGGGTCTTGCTGTAGCCCAGGCTGATCTGAAATTTACTATGTAGTCTCAGGGCGGCCTCAAACTCATGGCAGTACTCCTACCTCTGCCTCCCAAGTGCTAGGATTAAAGGCTTGTGTTACCATGTCTGGCTAGAAGACTTTTGATGGAGATAACCTCTCCATTTAGCCAAAGAATGGTGGAAGCTACCCTCCAGGGACTATGACTTTACAAGCCAGAGGCTTCTGACTTGGTATGAATTCCATCCCATTGAGTGGGTCTCATATTCAAGCAGAAAGCATTTGATTACCCCCATAGTCTGTGAACCACTATTGCACAAGTACGTACACCTTACCTGGCTGATTGATTTGTAGCTTGTAGAATTCCCTGCTTATTCATGATGTTTAGGACCTTTATCTCTTAGCAGCTCACATAGTACTTTCCAGCACTATGAGAGCTAGTTGCAAGTGAGCTGGTTTCCATCTTAGTTGCAACATGATCTCTCAATGTCCCGTGACTACAGCCTGTGGTGTCTTCAGCAATAGGGTCTTACCATTTAGATATGGTAGGTGATCAAGTGCTTTGGCAATGGCCTGCATTGTCAGGGTTGGGGGTGTCTCATAGGCCTCTGTGGGGCGGTAACCCAATTCTGATACTGGGATTTACCAGCAACAGCCTATAGTTTTAGTGTAAAGCTAAGAAAACTTAATTTTTTTTTTTTGAGGTAGGGTTTCACTCTAGCCCAGGCTGACCTGGAATTCACTATGTAGTCTGAGGATGGCCTTGAACTCATGGTAACCTTCCTATCTCTGCCTCCCAAGTGCTGAGATTAAAGATGTGCGCCACCACACCCAACAGAAAACTTAATTTTTAAAATATGTGTTCAAACTCTGCATAGTGGCTCACACCTATAATCTCAGAACTTGGAGGCTAAGGCAGGAGAATTATCATGTGTTCAAGGTCAGCCTAGCCTATAAATGTGTACATGTAATGCTTTCATGGATTCATGCACAAATGCATCTGTCTATGCATTTACAGACCCATGAATACATTGACTCTAACAGGCCAGTTCAGCTTTGCTGAAGTTCACTCCTGGGTAGTGTTTTGTCTGCCTGAAGTTCCTGAAAAGCCTCCAGCAGGAGAATGTGTGACATTTTACTTTCAGAACACGTTTCTGGATACACAACTTGAAAGTACCTACAGGTAAATCTAACTTAATACTGGTTAACAGATACTCTCTCTCATATATATATGACACACCAAAGTTTTAATCTGAATTTAATTGAAAACCTATACTGTTCAAGAAAAGTTATTAAAAAATAGAATTAATGAGTTTAGAAAGGTGATAAGTAAAGACAAATATGCAAAGATTAGTGTCCTTCCTAAATTCCCAACATGTTATGAGTTATATTAACTAGTTAGACAATATCTTTAAAATACCATTTCAAATCTCAATATTAAAACATATATAATATTTTAAATTAGAAATATGTAGAATTGGCCAGCAATGGTGGCAAACACCTTTAATCCCAGCATGTGGAGGCAGAGGTAGGAGGATTACTGTTAGTTCAAGACCAGCCTGAAACTATATAATGAATTTCAGGTCAGCCTGGGCTAGAGCAAGACCCTACCTCAAAAACAACAACAAAAAACAAATACATGGAACTGGCTTGAGAGATAGCTCAGCAGTTACAGGCCTAACTTTCAAAGCCTGATGACCCAGGTTTGATTCCCCAGTACCCATGTAAAGCCAGATGCACAAAGTGGTACATGTGTCTGGAGTTCATCTGCAGCAGCAGGAGGCCCTGGTGTGCTCATTCTCTTACTTTCTTTCAAAGTAAATATTTAAAAAAGAATTTAACAAAAAATAAAAGGGATTTTCATGAAAGTATTATATGCTCTAAAAATAATTAAATGGAGTAATATAATCATTAGTCATTGATATGAAGACACTGTAAAGGTGGCAGTCCTTTCCAAACTGATTTTGATATTTATCTTAATTCTAATAATGACATACTTTTTTCTTTGCCATTTCTGTCTTTAAATATTCTTTCCTTAGTAGTCAAAACTCTGTCCTTCAAGGCCCAATTTAATTGCTAACTTTTTTTTCTTTTTATTTATTTATCTGAGGGGGTGGGGGAAGATAGAGAAAGAATGGGCATGTGAGGGCCTCTAGCCATTGCAAATGAATTCCAGACGCATTTACCACCTTGTACATATGGCTTCACATGGGTACTGGGGAATTGAACCTAGATTCTTTGGCTTTGCAGGCAAGCGCCTTAACTGCTAAGCCATCTGTCCAACCCTTTTTTTCTTTTCTTTTCTTTTCTTTTCTTTTCTTTTCTTTTCTTTTTTTCTTTCTTTCTTTCTTTCTTTCTTTTTTTCTTTCTTTCTTTCTTTTTTTTTTTTTTTTTTTTGGTTTGTTTGTTTTTCAAGGTAGGGTCTCACTCTGGTCCAGGCTGACCTGGAATAAACTATGTAGCCTCAGGGTGGCCTCGAGCTCATGGCAATCCTCCTACTTTTGCCTCCCAAGTGCTAGGATTAAAGGTGTGTGTGTGTGTGTGTGTGTGTGTGTGTGTGTGTGTGTGTGTGTGTGTGTGAGAGAGAGAGAGAGAGAGAGAGAGAGAGAGAGAGAGAGAGGGAGGGAGGGAGGGAAGGAGAGAGAGGGAGAGGGACAGGGTCTGACTATGTAGTGCAGGCAGCCTAGAACTCAGTCTTCCTTCTTCAGCCTCTGCTAAATGCTGGGATTAAAGTTTGTGCCCACCATGACTAGCTCAGTCTGTTTTTAGTTATCTGTGTATATATATGTTAAAGTACCTTAACATGTGACTTTGCCCATAGTGGGTGTTTTCAGGGTCTTGAATGAAATATGTATACTTGGCAGTAGTTCAGATGTATGTGTTTGGATCCAGCCACAGTTAGGTTTGAATCTTGGCTCTGGGATCTTATCTGGTTACTTAACTCTCTGAACTTTAGTTTTCTTTTTTTTTTTAATATTTTATTTTTATTTATTTATTTATTTGACCTAGAGAGAGAGAGGGAGAGGGACAGAGAGAGAAAAAGAGACAATGAATGGGTACTCCAGGGCCTCCAGCCACTGCAAATGAACTCCAGATGCCTGTGCCCCCTTGTGCATCTGGCTAACATGGGTCCTGGGTAATCAAACCTGGATCCTTTGGCTGTGCAGGCAAATGCCTTAACTGCTAAGCCATCCCTCCAGCCCTGAACTTTAGTTTTCTGAAGAATGGAAATAGTAGCATTTGTTTCATTGAATTATTGTGTTGGGGAAACGAAGATAAGCCATGTAAATCATTCCACTGGGTTTATTAAATATCATTTGTTGTGATGAAAAAGTAAGCCAGGCTTGCTGGCTCCCTGGGTCCCTGTTTCAAAATGAAAAGTAAAAACAGGGCTAGAATATAGTCCAATGGCGGAAGAAAGGAAGGAATGGAAGAGGGAGGGGGAAGAAAGAAGGTAAAGGAAAAAAAAGAAATTTCATGATTTCGAAAGTATAGTTGGGATCAAAATAGTAAAGCTGTATGTTTCTAGAAAAAACAGCCTTTGTCTACAGCTACTCAATATAAATGGTATGTGTGTGTGTATGTGTTTGAAAACAAAATGAGCCAGGCGTGGTGGTGCACACTTTTAATCCCAGCATTCAGGAGGCAGAGGTAGGAGGATCACTGTGAATTCCAGGCCAGCCTGAGACTGCATAGTGAATTCCAGGTCCGCCTGGGCTAGCGTACGACCGTACCTCAAAAAAAAAAAAAAAAAAAAAAAAAAGGAAGGAAGGAACGGACGGACGGAGGAAGGGAGGGGAGGAAGGAAAAGGGCACACTAGGGCCTCTGGTCACTGCAAATGACCTCCAGATGCATGAGCCACTTTGTGCATGTGGCTTTACATAGGTATTGGGGAATCAAACCCAGGCTGTCAAGCTTTGGAAGCAAGCGCCTTAAATCATGGAGCCACCTCCCCAGTCCCCAAAGCCAGGTTTATATCTTAAAGATACTAGTAGGATCTTTGGTTTTATGAGTTCAGAAGCTGAATTAATGACTAGTAAAGCTTTAAGTATGCTTTATATTATAACATAGAGACATGAAATGTATTTATGGGGCCACTTCCTTCTACAGCTTTTCCTTAAAAATATGTTGATTTTATAGAAAAGGAGAAGGAATTTTTAAATCTGACAACATTTCCACAATATCCATCCTAAAAGACGTGCTTTCTAAAGAGGCGACCAAAAGGAAAATTAATCTCAACATATCATATGGTAAAAAGAAAAAAATAAAGTCATTCATTCTGATTTTTTTATAGTTGTTGAAATAATAATGTTTTAATGAAAGTGACTTACCTAATTGTGCCTGGTCAACTTCTTCCAGAGATAAATGAAGTATCGGTCAAACATACTTTAAAGCTCATTCATCCAAAGCTGGAGTACCAGTTGCTTCTGGCTAAGAAAGTGCAGTTAATTGATGCTTTAAAAGTAAGTACATGTGTCATGGACTAGTAATCATTCTTTCAAATACAAGGATTTCTAAAATTATAAATACTTTAATGTTACACTGGATTGATTTTTGACCATTAAAGTACTTTTTTTTTTTTCAATTTTTAAATAAGGAGTTGCAGGTTCATGAAGGAAATACAAACTTTCTGATTCCAGAATATCGCTGTATTCTAGAAGAGGCAGACCACCTACAAGAAGAATACAAAAGCAACCTGCACATCTTGAAAGACTCTATGGTGAGTGGACCATTGTAGAATATCTTGCTACATTCTTTTTCAGTGGTGGTCTGTTTGCAAAGGAGCATGTGAAAGCAGCTAACCAGAGAAACAAGATAAAGATTATAGCCATCATGGCAACCAACTCACTACACAAAATAGTTCTGTATTTTGACATGCTAATTTCAAAATTGAATTTTTTTACTTGATCAAATGCAAGTAAAATGCTAAAATGAAATTATGCTTCAATATGCATACATATATCTGAGGAAACATGGCAAACTGTGCACCTTAGGAGTCTGCACTGTACTTGACACAAATGATTTTCAGGTTCAATTGCTATTGTAATGTAGCATATTTTTAGGCAAGATTTAATAAAAGGTAGTTATAGAATGTGCCAACTTTTAGTCTAAAATTTGTTTTGTTTGGTGGTAAGAAGTTGAGTGTTTTGAAAGAAAAAGAAAGAACAATGGAAATGAGAAAAATAGGGAGGGAGGAAGGAATAGTTTAAGAAAAAGTTTTATTAGCAGTTAGACCTATTGTACACAACACTCTATACCATCTTCTTCATCAGGCGAGATACTTAGCCTTTTTAATAGCTTTGTAAGATAGATGGTTTCATTTTCATTTTTCATATTCTTTAACTGAAATATAACACTGAAGAGTTTACTGCCACATACCTAGTTAGTGGCAAAGCTTTCTCACTTTGACATGTATGCTTTCTGCACTGTTCCATGGATAATTGGTATCTGTCCACACTGGTCCTTGAACTAACCTAACTGAATTTATTATATACCCAGAACTTTCTCACAAAATATAAGGATAACAGTGCCTTAGTGTTTATTCTATGGCAATTATAGGATCTTGATCCTACAGTAATCTAGGATTGGTGGTGCAGATGCACTATCTCTTATTGGTGACTCTAAAGTCCAGAACCAAAGTTCTTTTTAAATATATTTTTTAAAAGTATTTTATTTATTTGCAAGCAGAGAAAGAGATAGAGAGAGAGAATGAGTGTGCCAGGGCCTCCAGCCACTGCAAACGAACTCCAGAGCATCTGGTGTTATGTTGTTACTAGAGAGTCAAACCCAAGTCATTAGGCTTTGCAGGCAAGTGAGCTATCTCCAGCCCCTGGAACCAAAGCTCATTTTGTAGATCATTTCACAGTGAAATCTGAATCTGATGTAATGATAATAACTGATGTAAACTGACATAAGGTTATTTCTATACTTTTTAGTCTGGAAAATGTTCACCCATGTATTTTATTGCAAAAATACTAGTATTTTAATCTGATGTTACCACTCAGTCTTGCTGGATTAACTCCACACAGGGTATATCCTTTTTAATATCCTATTCCTAAACTATGAAAAACTCTGAAATATACCTTGCCATTCTTTATTTACATCTGATAAAGCTCAAAGGTGAAATAACGTGCTCAGATCCATGAGTCTTTTGACTTTCAAGTCACATCCTAAGAATGGTACATTTGGGTGAAAGAACTAACCAATGACAGGAAGTAACATTTTTCTTTATAGGCATGATCACTGATCTTTTCATAGATAAATTTAAATTCAAAGGCACCAATGTAAAACCAAGGTACCTCTGCTACTAGAGATTCTTGACAGCTATGACCAAAATGTACTGATTGCTTTCTTTGATGCAGCATGAAAGACAAGCAAGGTAAGGGCAACAGGTGAGTAATCTGTTTAACAGAAGAATGTTAAAGCAGAACACAAGTCACTTTTCATAGATAAAAATATTTGCAATATGATGACCTTATTTCTTGAAACTTTTAAAACTCTAGAATTTTTTTTTTTTTTTTTGGAGAGAGACAGAGAAGGAGAGGAAGACAGATAGAGATGGGTGTGCCAGCAACCTCTCAGCTGATGCGAACGAAATCCAGATGTGTGCACCCCTTGTGGTCAAGTGTGGCATTGCTCCCTTGCGTCACTTTGCATCTGGCTAAACGTGGGACCTGGAGATTGGAACGGGTACTTAGGCTTAGCAGGCAGGCGCCTTTAACCGCTAAGCCATCTCTCCAGATCAAACCTGGATCCTTTGGCTGTGCAGGCAAATGCCTTAACTGCTAAGCCATCCCTCCAGCCCTGAACTTTAGTTTTCTGAAGAATGGAAATAGTAGCATTTGTTTCATTGAATTATTGTGTTGGGGAAACGAAGATAAGCCATGTAAATCATTCCACTGGGTTTATTAAATATCATTTGTTGTGATGAAAAAGTAAGCCAGGCTTGCTGGCTCCCTGGGTCCCTGTTTCAAAATGAAAAGTAAAAACAGGGCTAGAATATAGTCCAATGGCGGAAGAAAGGAAGGAATGGAAGAGGAGGGGAAGAAAGAAGGTAAAGGAAAAAAAAGAAATTTCATGATTTCGAAAGTATAGTTGGGATCAAAATAGTAAAGCTGTATGTTTCTAGAAAAAACAGCCTTTGTCTACAGCTACTCAATATAAATGGTATGTGTGTGTGTATGTGTTTGAAAACAAAATGAGCCAGGCGTGGTGGTGCACACTTTTAATCCCAGCATTCAGGAGGCAGAGGTAGGAGGATCACTGTGAATTCCAGGCCAGCCTGAGACTGCATAGTGAATTCCAGGTCCGCCTGGGCTAGCGACGACCGTACCTCAAAAAAAAAAAAAAAAAAAAAAAAAAAAAAGGAAGGACGGACGGACGGACGGAGGAAGGGAGGGGAGGAAGGAAAAGGGCACACTAGGGCCTCTGGTCACTGCAAATGACCTCCAGATGCATGAGCCACTTTGTGCATGTGGCTTTACATAGGTATTGGGGAATCAAACCCAGGCTGTCAAGCTTTGGAAGCAAGCGCCTTAAATCATGGAGCCACCTCCCCAGTCCCCAAAGCCAGGTTTATATCTTAAAGATACTAGTAGGATCTTTGGTTTTATGAGTTCAGAAGCTGAATTAATGACTAGTAAAGCTTTAAGTATGCTTTATATTATAACATAGAGACATGAAATGTATTTATGGGGCCACTTCCTTCTACAGCTTTTCCTTAAAAATATGTTGATTTTATAGAAAAGGAGAAGGAATTTTTAAATCTGACAACATTTCCACAATATCCATCCTAAAAGACGTGCTTTCTAAAGAGGCGACCAAAAGGAAAATTAATCTCAACATATCATATGGTAAAAAGAAAAAAATAAAGTCATTCATTCTGATTTTTTTATAGTTGTTGAAATAATAATGTTTTAATGAAAGTGACTTACCTAATTGTGCCTGGTCAACTTCTTCCAGAGATAAATGAAGTATCGGTCAAACATACTTTAAAGCTCATTCATCCAAAGCTGGAGTACCAGTTGCTTCTGGCTAAGAAAGTGCAGTTAATTGATGCTTTAAAAGTAAGTACATGTGTCATGGACTAGTAATCATTCTTTCAAATACAAGGATTTCTAAAATTATAAATACTTTAATGTTACACTGGATTGATTTTTGACCATTAAAGTACTTTTTTTTTTTCAATTTTTAAATAAGGAGTTGCAGGTTCATGAAGGAAATACAAACTTTCTGATTCCAGAATATCGCTGTATTCTAGAAGAGGCAGACCACCTACAAGAAGAATACAAAAAGCAACCTGCACATCTTGAAAGACTCTATGGTGAGTGGACCATTGTAGAATATCTTGCTACATTCTTTTTCAGTGGTGGTCTGTTTGCAAAGGAGCATGTGAAAGCAGCTAACCAGAGAAACAAGATAAAGATTATAGCCATCATGGCAACCAACTCACTACACAAAATAGTTCTGTATTTTGACATGCTAATTTCAAAATTGAATTTTTTTACTTGATCAAATGCAAGTAAAATGCTAAAATGAAATTATGCTTCAATATGCATACATATATCTGAGGAAACATGGCAAACTGTGCACCTTAGGAGTCTGCACTGTACTTGACACAAATGATTTTCAGGTTCAATTGCTATTGTAATGTAGCATATTTTTAGGCAAGATTTAATAAAAGGTAGTTATAGAATGTGCCAACTTTTAGTCTAAAATTTGTTTTGTTTGGTGGTAAGAAGTTGAGTGTTTTTGAAAGAAAAAGAAAGAACAATGGAAATGAGAAAAATAGGGAGGGAGGAAGGAATAGTTTAAGAAAAAGTTTTATTAGCAGTTAGACCTATTGTACACAACACTCTATACCATCTTCTTCATCAGGCGAGATACTTAGCCTTTTTAATAGCTTTGTAAGATAGATGGTTTCATTTTCATTTTTCATATTCTTTAACTGAAATATAACACTGAAGAGTTTACTGCCACATACCTAGTTAGTGGCAAAGCTTTCTCACTTTGACATGTATGCTTTCTGCACTGTTCCATGGATAATTGGTATCTGTCCACACTGGTCCTTGAACTAACCTAACTGAATTTATTATATACCCAGAACTTTCTCACAAAATATAAGGATAACAGTGCCTTAGTGTTTATTCTATGGCAATTATAGGATCTTGATCCTACAGTAATCTAGGATTGGTGGTGCAGATGCACTATCTCTTATTGGTGACTCTAAAGTCCAGAACCAAAGTTCTTTTTTAAATATATTTTTTTAAAAGTATTTTATTTATTTGCAAGCAGAGAAAGAGATAGAGAGAGAGAATGAGTGTGCCAGGGCCTCCAGCCACTGCAAACGAACTCCAGAGCATCTGGTGTTATGTTGTTACTAGAGAGTCAAACCCAAGTCATTAGGCTTTGCAGGCAAGTGAGCTATCTCCAGCCCCTGGAACCAAAGCTCATTTTGTAGATCATTTCACAGTGAAATCTGAATCTGATGTAATGATAATAACTGATGTAAACTGACATAAGGTTATTTCTATACTTTTTAGTCTGGAAAATGTTCACCCATGTATTTTATTGCAAAAATACTAGTATTTTAATCTGATGTTACCACTCAGTCTTGCTGGATTAACTCCACACAGGGTATATCCTTTTTAATATCCTATTCCTAAACTATGAAAAACTCTGAAATATACCTTGCCATTCTTTATTTACATCTGATAAAGCTCAAAGGTGAAATAACGTGCTCAGATCCATGAGTCTTTTGACTTTCAAGTCACATCCTAAGAATGGTACATTTGGGTGAAAGAACTAACCAATGACAGGAAGTAACATTTTTCTTTATAGGCATGATCACTGATCTTTTCATAGATAAATTTAAATTCAAAGGCACCAATGTAAAAACCAAGGTACCTCTGCTACTAGAGATTCTTGACAGCTATGACCAAAATGTACTGATTGCTTTCTTTGATGCAGCATGAAAGACAAGCAAGGTAAGGGCCAAGCAGGTGAGTAATCTGTTTAACAGAAGAATGTTAAAGCAGAACACAAGTCACTTTTCATAGATAAAAATATTTGCAATATGATGACCTTATTTCTTGAAACTTTTTAAAACTCTAGAATTTTTTTTTTTTTTTGGAGAGAGACAGAGAAGGAGAGGAAGACAGATAGAGATGGGTGTGCCAGCAACCTCTCAGCTGATGCGAACGAAATCCAGATGTGTGCACCCCTTGTGGTCAAGTGTGGCATTGCTCCCTTGCGTCACTTTGCATCTGGCTAAACGTGGGACCTGGAGATTGGAACCGGGTACTTAGGCTTAGCAGGCAGGCGCCTTAACCGCTAAGCCATCTCTCCAGCCCAATTAAAAATATTTTAAAACAACTGACTTATTATTATTGGAACCGGCATTCTTAGGTTTCGCCGGCAGGTGCCTTAGCCACTAAGCCAACTCTCCAGCCCAAAACTCTAGAAAATTTTTATTTTTAAAATCTAAGTACAGTTAGATGTGGTAGCTCATGCCTATAATTTCAGCACTCAAGAGGTTGAGACAGGAGGACTGCTGAATGTTCAAGAACAGGTGAGCCTGGGCTACAGAATGAGACTGTCTGTCTCAGATGTCCAAAATAAATAAATAAATAAATAAATAGTTATAAAAGATTATTAATGAATTTTTGTCAAGTGATATTTTAATTTCTAAATTGAGAATTGAAAATAAAAATAGGGCCAGAGAGATGGCTTAGGGGTTATGGTGCTTGCCTGTGAAGCCTAAGGACCCAGGTTCAGTTCCCCAGTACCCATGTAAGCCAGATGCACAAGGTGGCACATGTATCTTGAGTTCATTTGCAGTGGCTGGAGGTCCTGGTTGCACCCATTCTCTCTATCTGCCTCTCTTTCTCCCTAATAAATAAATAAAATATTTTTTAAAAGAAAATAACATTTTATAAGATACGTGTATAAACTGTGTTTCAAAAGTATACTATTTATTTTTTATTTATTTGCGTGTGTGTGTGTGTGTGTGTAAGAGAGAACAAGTCATGGTTTCTTGCCATTACAATCAAATCCCTGTCGGGCTTTATGTGGGTGGCTGAAGAATTGAACCTCGGGCCTCCAGCATGGCCAGCAAATGTCTTTAATCACTAAGCCATTTCCCCAGGCCATCAAAATGTACTTTTTAATATATTGGCTTATCTGATCTTCACAACTGTTCTGTAAGTTTGTAGTTAGTATTTTATAAAGCTGAGATCAGAACTCAAGTTATGGTACTTTATTTGTGTCCTTGTTTGTATGTCACCAGTAGTGGAAATAACCTACCAATTAATTTTTTTCTAGGAGTTGGAATTGAATTGCAACTGACTTCTTTGCTTGGTAATATTGTATGACTCTGCTTCAGTTTGTGAAATTATTGACTTGACTTAGTGCTTAGATTGTGGTCAGGGAAATAAGCAAAACTTGCAGGGATCTTAACTTGATGTGCTGGTGCTGCAACCTGTCAGGCCACAAGTTTACAATTGAAGAGTTACACCTCCTAGATTCTTGCTGAAGTGTCCACTAAATTCCTTTATATTGTGTATGAAGTAAAATGAGACTTTGAAGCTGTAGTAGATGATTTGCTCCTTAGTCAACCTTACTAATTTCAGGAGAGTAAGGACAGTTTTAAAACAGTATAAAGATAATAGAAAAATAAGCTGTTCTTTGTTTTTAAGAAAGGTAGATTCATGTTTTTTTTCAGAAAACAATGACTCTTAGTTGAATTTCATTATATTTTTATGTGCAATTCTTAAATATTAAATGTAAAAATTTGTTAAAGGTACATGGTTGAGTTTTATTTTAACAAGGCCATATTATTTTTACTATATTTACAGGAGGGCGTTGCACATGCTAAGAATGTGCTTTCTCGCTGAGCTTCATTCCAGCCCCTTCATTTCTTTTTTAAAATATTTTATTTTTATTTATTTATTTGAGAGAGAGGGCGAGCATGGGCACCAGAGCTTCCAGCCGCTGTAAATGAACTCCAGATGATGTGTGCGCCACGTTGTGCATCTAGCTTACGTGGGTCCTGGAGAATCAAACCAAGGTCCTTTGGCTTTTTAGGCAAGCGCCTTAACGGTTAAGCCATCTGTCCAGCCAAGCCCTTCATTTCTAAATGCAGCTTCTCTCTGGGCTACTAGGGTATGTAAGTGTGCTTTTTTGGCTGCCACCACCAAGAATAATAAAAGTGATTTTTTTAAATTTCTTGTAATATATTACTTGGTTACACATTGGCAATAGTTTCACATTTTTATTAGGGAAAATAAGCATAAGATAGGGCTGGAAGTAGCTCTGCAAGAAACTTTGCGAGGCCCTGTATTCAATCAGCAGCAACACCAAAACAAAACACCAGAACACAATAAGAAACCCTTAGTGGCTGGGTGTGGTGGCGCACGCCTTTAATCCCAGCACTTGGGAGGCAGAGGTAGGAGGATCGCTGAGAGTTCGAGGCCACCCTGAGACTACATAGTTAATTCCAGGTCAGCCTGGACCAGAATGAGACCCTACCTCGAAAAACCAAAAAAAAAAAAAAAACACCTTAGTGATCTGCCCTCTTGTGGGTAACCGGCTACTTGGAGGAGCTGAAGGTGGGTCGGAGTGTGTTTGTTACCTGCTTAACTAAGCAGCGTGTCACCCAAGTCACAAAGCTTACCTGATGACGTGTAGGTAATTTTACTATCGCTAATAGTCACTGAGAATTGGAGACAATGAAATACTTGGACCGGGCCAGTTACGTGGTCGAGTCCCAATTCGAGGCCCGAGGTCGCGCGGCCTCTGGGTCGGATGGAGCGAGCGCCCTAGGGTTAAGGACGTCCCTGCCGGACAGCCCCTTCCCCCTCTCCCCTCCCCCTCAGTTAACTCCGCGGGAGCTGTCGTCCGCCTGGGCCCCACCCCGCGCAGGCGCTTCCCGCCTCCGCCCAGTTCCCCTCGGGGCCTGCGCTTGCTTTCGACCTGTCGCTCCGGGTGACGTCACGTACTTGGCCACTCTCATTGGTCCATTTCAATAGTCGCGGGATACTTGAACTGCATGAACAGCCGCCACCCGGCGGGCTGCTCGGCATCTGGGGTCTTCTTTCCTCCCGCTCGGCTGTGCCTGCTCCCACGCGTCTCTGCCGCCTGCGTCCCGCGCAGCAGAGCAGGGGGAGCGGGCGGGTTCGGGCGAGGCAGCTGCGCTTGTCGGGGTTCGTGCACGCTCTTGGCGCCACTGACGAATCCCGCCTTCAGCCCTCGGGAGCAGATATGTTAGGCAACTCGGCGCCCAGGCCGGCAGCGCGCGACGCGGGCTCGGCCCTGCCTTCGCTACCGCCGGAAGACCAGGAAAATGTCAACCCCAAGAAGGTGGTGCCCGCCCAGCAGCCTCGGGCGCAGGCGGCACTGAAGTCTGGGAACGCGCTCTATCCCGCGCTGCAGCAGAGGCCCAAGACGCGGCGGGTAAGGGGGCGCCAGGGTCCTTCGAGCGTGGGCTGGCGGGATTCGCCTTGGGCATTAGCAGCAGAGGGTCAGAAAGCACTCTTGGGACTCGGATCTGCATTTTGCTTGGTCCCCGATTCTCTGGCATCAGAATGCTGCGGGTCGCCTCCTCCATTCTCAGTCTTACTACCTTGTCACTGCACGGTCTACCTGCCCGTCAGCACTCAGTGGAGGGGTCTTTATATAGATAACGGGGTCAAATCAAGTCCCGATAGCCCAGAGGGTCAACTTTGCCCAGCTCCTTGCCTTTCCCTTCAGTTTTTGAAGCCAGTTACTAAAACCCAATTCCCTTTTCCTTCACCTCTACTTTAGAAAAGGGTATATAAAAAATTACTTTGGTAAATTCCGCCATTTTAGATGGATTTGCTCTTTTGCTCCACCCCGGGGCGAAAGCGATGAACCAATACTTTTACCTAAACTTGTCTATTGGCCTGACACTCCACATTGCTTCTAGCCTTGATTATGTTTATAATTTTATTCAGGTCTATTATCTTTGTAGGAATGCCAGTGACAAATTAGACAGCCCCCCCTTTTTTTAGAACCTTTTATCTTGGATTATTATATATATATTGTTTGCCTGGGTTTGCCTCAAAGTTTAATTTTCCTGATAAGAGTATTTGGTAATAAAAGTAAAGGTTGAGACCCGTAAGTGGAGGAAGGCAAAAATACCATTTGATAAACTCAAAGCTCACTATTCATTTCTCTTTAGGTTGCACCTCTTAAGGACCTTCCCATAAATGATGAACATGTCACTAGGGCTCCTTTAAAAACAAGCGATAAACAGCCTGGATTCACCATTCATGTGGATGAAGCAGAAGAGGAACTTCAAAAGAGACCAACAGACTCTAAAAAAACAGAGTGCGAAGATGTCCTGGCCTTTAATACCGCCGTCACTTTACCTGGAACAAGAAAACCATTGGTACCTCTTGATTATCCAATGGATGGTAGTTTTGGTAAGTTCTTTTGTTTTCTTTTTTTTTTTTTTTTTCCAAGGCAGGGTCTCACTGTAGCCCAAGTTGACATGGAACTCACTGTGTAGCCCCAGGCTGGCCTCAACTCACAATGATCTACCTCAGCCTCCTGAGTGCTGGGATTAAAGGTGTGTTCTATCATACCTTTTTTGTCCTCTCTTTTTTTGGGGGTGGGGGCGAGAGACAGTCTCACTCTGTAGCCCAGGCTCACCAGGAGCTCAAGGTAATCTTGTCACTCCACCTTCTGAATGCTGAGACTACAGGCCTGCGCCCAGTTTATTAAAATTGAAAGACTTTTGCCAAACAAAAGTAATTACAGTTATTTTTCATTTTGAGATGCTCTTACCTGATCATAACACAGTGAGTTTACAGCAATGGGCTTAAAAAGGGTGTGATATGCTGGGTGTGGTGGTGCTTTAATCCCACCACTTGGGAGGGAGGTTAAGATAGGATTCCCGTGTTTGAGGCCAGCCTGGGCTAAAGTGAGACTGCTTCAAAAAAACAAAGAGAGAAAGGGTATAATATATCTTAGATCTCATGGCTGACACTTGATGTACAAACCTACAAAAGATCCCAAATCCATCCCTGACACTCCTTTAAAAAAAAGTTTCATTTATCTATTTGTATTTGCAAGGGGAGAAAGAACGGGCATGCCAGAGCCTCTTGCCACTGCAAATGAACTCCAGATGCATGCACCATTTTTTATCTGGCTTTATGTGGGTTCTGGGAAATCAAACCCAGGCCAGTAAGCAAGTAGTATCTTTAACCACTGAACTATCTGCCCAGCCCAGCACTTTTCCTTTTTGTTTCAAAGTAGGGTCTCACTCTGTAGCCCGAGGCTAGGCAGTAACTCTTAGAGATTATCCTCAGTTTCCCCAGGGCTGGGATTATAGGTGTGAGCCACCAAATCCAGCTTGAGTGTTTGCTGGCATTTTAAAAAGCTTCATTTGTTTGAGAGAGGGAGAGAATGGGCACACCAGGGCTCTGTGCTGAGGTCAGTAGCTGTGCCATGACTGTTGCTCTAATGTACATGGAAAGCAGAGGGCTGTGCTTTGGACAGTTCTGTTTCTTTACCCTGAGGTGACTGAGTCACTCTATGTTTCATTGGACACCAATTTTTTTAGTTCTATTGATTGGAGGAGTATGTAGAAAGACTGTTTTGCCTCAAATGATAATTTAAATAACAAACTAGCTGAGTGTAGTGGTTCAGATGTATAATTAAGCACTCAGGAGGCAAAGGAACAGAGTGCTGTGAGGTCATAGCCAGCCTGGGCTACAGAATGAGACCATGTCTCCAGCCCCTCAATAAAATATTTTTTTAAAGCTGGGCATGGGCTGGAGAGATGGCTTAGCGGTTAAGGCGCCTGCCTCCTAAGCCTAAGAACGCTGGTTCCAATCTCCAGGTCCCACGTTTAGCCAGATGCAGTGACGCAAGGGCGCAATGCTGCACTTGACCACAAGGGGGCGCACACATCTGGATTTTGTTCACAGCAGCTTAAGAGGCTGCTTCTGTCTTCCTCTCCCAAAAAAAAAAAAAAAAAAAAAAAAAAACAAGCTACATCTCTTATTATAATTGCTCTGTTTGAACTATGCAGAATAAAATAACCCTGATGCTTCTTTTCTAACATTTGCTAGTAGTAACCATTTATCTGATTCTGCCTATTTCCTGTTTTGAATGTATCAGACTATGTGGTCTATAGTCTCTTAATGCAAACTTTAAATATTACCCCAAAACTTGGACTTTACTGTGTTCTGATAGAGTACTTGCTCACTTATCTTATTTACTTATCTCCTCCCATGGAAGGTACTTTAAGATAACACTGGGTATCATTAGCAGCCTTATTGGTATTGCTTTGGGGGGGGAGGGGGTCATTAAATTATTCTAAAGCTATGTGGACAGAAATATTAAAGGCAGAATAGAATATTCTATGTATCTTGCCATGAAAGCTGTTTACTTGGAAGAAGTAAATACTTTGGTTTTAATATATACAGAATCACCACACACTATGGACATGTCAATTGTTTTAGAAGATGAAAAGCCAGTGAGTGTTAATGAAGTACCAGACTACCATGAGGATATTCACACATACCTTAGAGAAATGGAGGTAAAGCTCTCTGTTCATTAAATGTGGCTAAATGAAATTGAGAATGTTTAATACTAAGTTACTCTAGTACTATACTTAAGTTTATGGCATGTAGCATCCCTGTTGATGATAAAATGTTGTAACTGTAGTTTTAACACTAGGAAATTTTCTCCCACAGCTCAAATGTAAACCTAAAGTTGGGTATATGAAGAAGCAGCCGGACATCACTAACAGTATGCGGGCCATACTTGTGGACTGGCTAGTTGAAGTGGGAGAAGAATATAAACTCCAGAATGAGACCCTGCATTTGGCTGTGAACTACATTGATAGGTTCCTCTCATCCATGTCTGTGTTGAGAGGCAAGCTTCAGCTTGTAGGCACGGCTGCTATGCTGCTGGCTTCGTAAGTCCAACCTGGCTCCTTTGGTTACATTTCATCACCCACCTTGTAGGGGAGAAATTGTGGTTTTCAACCCTAACATTTTAACACTATACAAAGATGGCAATGACTACTTTAGGGATGTCTGTGTGTGTTGAAGGTGGAGGAGTGGAAGAAGAAACTGTTCTCTGATCTGGAACATGGGTTTTCTTAGCTAAATATGAAGTCCGGGTATCTTGAGTGAGCTACATTTTAATCCACAAGATTACAAAGTTTAGGCTTTAAGCTTCCAGAGCAGTGCTTTTTGGCAAGACATGAAAATAATATTTAAAAGTGAAAATATACATTGTTCTCAACTTGGGAAATCCTCAAACCTCTCATCTCCTGAAAGTACCTCAGAAGCCTGGTACTGATGTAAGCCTTTTAAATCTCTTAGAGGAAGTAATGGTCAAGTATCAGTGGATATGTAGCTGACAGAAAGTGTGTTTTTAAAGTCCATATAAACTAAAGGGGACTTCAGAATTTGGATAAAGTAACAACTTCTCTTTAGAAAGAACTTAAAATATTTTTCATTGTAGGAAGTTTGAAGAAATATACCCCCCAGAAGTAGCAGAGTTCGTGTACATTACAGATGATACCTATACCAAGAAACAAGTGCTAAGAATGGAGCACCTAGTTTTGAAAGTCCTTGCTTTTGACTTAGCTGCACCAACAGTAAATCAGTTTCTTACCCAATACTTTCTGCACCAGCAGCCTGCAAACTGCAAAGTTGAAAGTTTAGCACTGGTAAGTTTTTTGTAGATTTCGTGGGCTGTAATTATGAATAAGCCTTAGTTTCACTGTACAACTTGATTTAGCATTTTAAGGGCAGATTAATGTTGCAATGTGGAGAAAAGCCTACTGCTAGCAAAAAAATATGAAAATATAAAGAAAATACAGTTGGTCTATTTTTGTAGATTCTGCAACAGGTATTAAAAATATTCAGAGGCCAGGCATGGTGGTACATACCTTTAATCCCATTACTTGGGATGCTAAGGTAGGAGGATCTCTGCTTGCAAATAAAAAAAAAAATATTAAGGGAAAATAACCATTTATGTACTGAATATGTTGACTTTATTCTGTAACAATGTAGCTATATACATGGCACCTGCATTTCTTAGGTGTTACAGATAATTTAGATATATGACATGTACTTTGTAGAGGTAATTGCAAATAGTACATCATCTGTATGTAAAGTACCCAACCATGGATACCTTTGGGTGACTGCAAGGAAAGCACTAAGTAGTATTTTGTACATGGCATTGTAGGACATGGTGGTCAGAAGAGTTGTCTGAAACATTATTGGAAGGGAAATACAAGAAAACAGAGCACAAATGATATATTAACGAGATGGCCAGTATCAAAGACGGGGGGGGGGGAATCAGGTCAGATGTTCAAGGTTTGAATTTGAATTCTAGAGCTCTTGTAATAGTACAGTATCTTTCATTCCAGTTTTTGGGAGAATTAAGTTTGATAGATGCTGACCCATACCTAAAGTATTTGCCATCACTTATTGCTGGAGCTGCCTTTCACCTAGCACTCTACACAGTCACGGGACAAAGCTGGGTATGTATTCTAGTTGCTTTTACCTGTCTACCTTCTGCCTGAAATCTTGGTGCCAGATAACTTTAAATGTTTGTCCTACAGAACTGACAGATGTCTGGATGTTCTTAGAAAAAACTATTCAAATACAGTGTTAGGCAGAAAGCTTAGTGATAAACCTACATTTGAAAGGTGTGTCACAAAGTGAGTTAATAGAAAAGAGATGGAAGAGTAGCCTCAAACAGAGGTGTCGAAGATCAGTGCTAAACTTCAACATAATCTTGAACTTATGCCAACTGTGAACTCATGGTGTTTAGTACCCTGCACTGTTACTAACAGTGGATCTCTGCTCCCATCCCTGTAGCCTGAATCACTAGTACAAAAGACTGGATATACCCTGGAAAGTCTTAAGCCTTGTCTCATGGACCTTCACCAGACCTACCTCAAAGCACCACAGCATGCACAACAGTCAATAAGAGAAAAGTACAAGAACTCAAAGTAAGAACTAAGTAATGGATGCTTTTCCAGATAGCAGATCATCAGTTTTCATTAAAGGATAATGTCCTCTACCAGCTTATTTAAGCTACTCTCTTAACAAGTCATGTGTCACAAAATAATGTAATTTTTTGCCTTCGTGTCTAGGTGAAGAGGGTAGAGAAGCTGTTATACATGTTTTGAGAATCAGTGAATCTTTAAAATCATAAGAACAGTATTTGAGTTCCTTATACAATTTATTATTTCATGATCTGTAGCTAAAGAATGCTTACTAAAAGTGTGTTGTTTTCTACTTACAGGTATCATGGTGTTTCTCTCCTCAACCCACCAGAAACACTAAATGTGTAAGAGTGAAAGACTGCAAAAATGAAAATCACCCAAAGCCAATGGTGTATAGTTCTTATCTTGGATTTTGATTTCACAATTATTCTGAATGTCGATGTTATAGCCATAGACAAATTATGGTAATCTGTTACTGTTAATGGTTTTAAATTTGTATATCTTTTGTACATGTATCTTAGATATTGGCTTATTTTAAGTGTTTTTGTTAAGGTATTAATGATACCAGCAGTCAGAATAATTAAAACTAATTTGGAAATCTTTAAGTCAAAGTTAATTTGAGATAAAAATGTGACTTCAGTGTGCCATTTAGAAAAGCCAACTCGGTTTGTTTTATTCAGTGGGGAGTGGGAAGCCTTCCTCTAAAATTGAAATAGTTCAGGGAAACAACTAGACCAACTTGTTGACTTGGTTATAAAATAAGCAGAAATGTGCTGGTTTTTAGTGCAGTAAAGCAAGTCACTGAACGGCCTTTTATACATGTGGTGGTAGCTTATAGAAGTAATTTTTTAAAATGAAAATCATTCATTCCTCATCAACTTTTACAAATTTAACAGGATTATAGATCGAATGGAAATCAACAAATTTAAAAAAAACTGGCAGCTTATTTTAAAAAAAAAAAACATTATTATAGCTGACTTTTGAATAAAAAATACCCAGAGTTGTTAGCACTGAATAAATATCCTTTTAATAGTTATATACAAACATACAACTTGTGGCTTTAATTAGCAGTCCTCTTCTTTCTCTTCTTTTTCACGGGATTTTTACTTGGTGCTTTTTCTGGTTTTGTACTGGCAGTCTGAGTTCTGTGGATAAATTGAAGTTAGCAGCTCACTACATGCTTGGTGAACTTTGGATCACTGAGACAGACCTTCCTTCCCATAGATCTCAGGGTGAAGAATAGCTGAGTAGATAGCTAATGTGATAATAACAGGACGAGAGCAAAACCAAAGGGCAGATTTCTAAACACTTGAGTATATGTATGTAAATACATGTATATGTTTAAAAGAAACCAGAGACCTGTTACCTTATTTTCTTTGGGTTTTTATCTGGTTCCAAAATGATCATTTCTTCTTCTTCACTGTCTGAGAGCACTATAGGGGGACCTTTGGGAAATGTCAAGAAAGTAGTATGAGTAACTTCTTGAGATTTATATATGAGGAATAGCAACTCACATATATATATTACAAATTTCCCTCTAAAGTAGCTCCTTTCTCTAAAAATTATTTTGTTTCTGTAAACTAGTTTTTTGAGACAGGGTTTCATGTAGCCCAGCTGGCCTCAAACTTGCTTTGTAACCCAGGATGACCTTGAACTTCTGATCTCCCTGTGTCTCCTTATCTCCCAAGTGCTGGAGTTACCAGCATGGGTTAACATACCCAGTTTCTGTAAACAACACCCTAAAAGTTCCTTAATTATGTATATGTTATAAAAGAAAATTGAGGTGCAAGAGTTCATAGAATTAGTAAATGATTTGAAATAAATTTGTGCTACTCTAAGAAGGTACACAATACTAAAATCTTCTAAGAAGCAGGCTAATTGGACCCAAAAGACAGAAGACAACTGGAGGCAAATACTATTTAAACTTACACTCCTATATCCTATATAGCCTTGAAAATGTTGGTGGTTTTAATACTGCCCAGTGCAGTAGTAGCCAAAAGGTGCTCTATCATTTTTCTGTTTCTTTTATTACTACCAGAATTGACTGGAAAAAATGTTAAGCCATTTGTACTTTCTTTGAAAACTGCTTTCCAAATATTAATTATATATGTGTAAATAAAAGATGTGAAATAATCAGTTTTTTGTGTTCCCATATTTTAAGGCAATAGCACAATAACTGAAGAAATGAAAATCTATCCATTGGTAAAGGAATGGTGACATCAACTGGGTACATTCAATAGCAAAGAATTCTACACAGCATTTCATAGTCACAGTTAAAGAGGGTTTTCTTTTTTCTTCACCAGACTAAACCCAAAAAGCCCAGCAGGCTTCAGTAACATTCATAAGCAAAAATTCTTTCTTCTGAGGGCCAGTAGTGTGTGCACTACAAAGTAGATCTTAGATCCTTGACTTGATATTAAAATTTTTTTTTAAAAAGCAATTCATACTGGGCATGGTGGTGTACATGCCTTTAGTCCCGGCACTTGGGAGGCAGAGAGAGGAGGATTGCTATGAGTTTGAAGCCAGCCTGGACCTACAGAGTTCCAGGTCAGCCTGGGCTAGAGTGAGACCCTTGCCTGGGGAGGCTAGGGGGGAATTAGCCTAGACTGGCCTGGAGCTCCTCTACCTAGGCTAACCTTGGGTATTCCTCTTGCCTCAGCCTCTTAGTGCAAGATTATAGGCACCGCACATCAGTAAAAATCAATTTTTTCCACTTTCTATAGCTTTTAGAATGTAAGGAACAAGTAAGACCTTTCCTAGGGCTTCTAGAAGTTTGTATGTTCTAAGACTAGTAAAATAATGTGATCATTTAATATATTTGATGTTTATGGTGTACATATGTGTGTCTGTATGTACACACACACACATGCATGCATCCATGTTAAGTATCCATGCAGATGTCCAAGGCTGACACTGGGTGTCTTCCTCTATGTTCTCTTTATTTTACTGAAGCAGGGTCTCAATGAGACTAGAGCTCAATGATTCAGCTAGTCTAACTAGCCATCTTGTCCGAGGGATTCCTTGTATCTACATCACCCATGCCTACCTGATATCTATGTGGGTGCTAGGGATCTGAACTCTGGGGTCCTCACACTTGTAGCAAGTACTTTCCTGACAGCTATCTCCAATCCCCTGTGGCTACTTTACGTTAACTAAAATAAAATTTGGTTCCTCAGACAAGCCACATTTTAAATGCTCAATAGCTACATGGTGCTAGTGGCTGCTGTCCTAGCCAGTACAATGCCAGGGAATGTATCTTACCACAGAATATTCTACTGGACATTAAGTACTAGTGTATTCATACAGGCTTAAAAAAATATTTGAGAGAGAAAGGAAGAAGCAGAAGAGAGAGAATGGCAAGCTCCTTAACCATTAAGCCACTATCCAGACCTCATACAAGCTCTTTTGTTTGAGTCAAGAAACTAACTACATGAAAGACAGCAAGAAGATTTTCAGGAAAAATATTAAAGACCCAAGATATAAAAAACATTAAAAACATTTAAAAAGTTGCATCCATTACATGCCCAAGTGTACCACAATGTCTTTTAGAATTGGTGTTAATACTGCAATTAGCCTCGATCATTAGTTGAAACAAATCAAAATGTTTAACACCTACATATATACAGCCTCTATATGTTACATCTAAAACCAATACATATCTCATCTGTGCCTACCTATATATAAAATCAGAAGCCAGAGAATCACCTACCTTGACTTCCAGTATCAGAAATGTCTACTCTCATATCCACCTGTGTTTCATCAAGAATGACAGCTTCATTGTTGCCATAGTCATTCTCATCTTCCTTCTCAGAATCCTCCAGATCCCCCCAGGAGTTTTCTATTCCCTCTCCAATTTGGGCAGTTCCAAGAGTCCACAGTACAGGTTCCGAAACACTCAGCAAGTTAAGAAAATGGAACGGCAAAAACACTGCCATTTGACGACATTGAAAATCCAGAGATAGGCTCTTAAGAACAGTGTGTAACAGTGCCTAAAGAACTTGGTCACTTCATCAAATATTAAAAGTTCAATTTTTCAAAAGAAAATGCAAGGCTGGTGTTTTTTTTGTTTGTTTTTGCTTGTGCTGGGGATAGAACTCATGGCTTTATGCATGCTTTTACCACCAAGCTACCTCCCCAGTCTATAAGTTAGTCCTTAAAAATAGAGAATTTTCTGGTGTTGTAGACATAACTGAGAAGTTGGATATTATATTTATCAACATTCTTTTAAGTACTCTAACATAGTACCATACTTCAAGAAGCAAATTCAGTATTCACAGACAGCCTTAATAAAGCCCAAGATGTTCTGAAACTTGTTCCTGCAAAAACCACCCCAAAAAAGATACACTTCTGAAGGAGGGTCAGCTTCAGCAATGATTTCCTCTGCTCTCTCTTCAACATCAGAGGTATCAATAGGGGCCTTCTCCATCTTAAATGCTGTAATCCTCTGATTTGCTACAGATTCTGCAAAGCCAGATTTCCCACCTTCTTTCCTGTTGGTGATGTGGAAATGATGGCCAATGGAAGAGAGGAAGGAACACATTTACTATTTTGTCCTTTGGTGAGGGAGTAAAAGCTTATTTGACTTAACCTCGCCCTGGGTTATCAAGAGGAAAAGTCACCATAATTATTTACTGAATGTATGGTACAACTGTGAAAGGTACTTAAAGTATTTTCTAATCCTCAATTCTGCTGTGCCAGGCAGACAGTGGCCTCCTAGCAGACAGGAAAGGACACTAAAGTGTTGAAGGTTATAGCAAGTAGAGATGTGAGCCAACCTGCTTGCTCTTTTCAATCATTCAAGTAACTAGATTCTCTTTTCCTTAGAAAATGTTAACATTTAAAGACAAATCTTATGTTACTTTTCAATGCAGTCTATGGAAATAAAATCAAAGAAAATCTAATCAACTTTCAAAAAACACATTAGTATATTCAACTGAGATTAATAAGAACAAGTATGGAAATCACATGGCTGCCCTGTGTAAGAAAGACCCTTACAAAACATGGCTTAAAAGACCATTTATTTCTAAAAGAATTAGCTTACCTAACTTTCTGGTCATTCTCCAAAGCTTTATGTATTAACTCTGTGATTTCTGCTACTTTCACGCCAGCTATTTTGCTGCATCTCAAAACCTATCCACAAATATGAACTGTTATTTACAGACAACAAACCAGTGGCTTTTTCTAATGAAACTAAAACCATGAGATTAATTTTTTTACCTTTATAATGTAAGCCTGTTGCCCAAATAAAAAAAAATGCTATAAACACAAATTATGACAAAATATGAGTCATTTTTAAATTTCTGAAAGAAATTTATGGGAACATACTTAAAACTTTCTTAGACATACATGGTCAAGAATGCACAAACTTCCTCCATGAGTTATCCACAGGAGCAGGAACCTGGATAGTGGCTGTGGTATCAGTAATGGAACTCATGATAATAATACAAAGTGACATTCACTGAACGTAATGTACCCTAGATTCCATACATCTACATACACATTTGTCTTTATAAACACGTCTAATAAGGTATCGGTGGCAATCGTTCTATACTTTAAAGCAATAGGAAATCATTTGTCCAAAGGCAGTCAATTCAGGGTCCTGCTAGAACTGGAACTAAAGCTACCTTACCCTTAACTGCTTATACTATATGCTTTGTGGCCCTCTATTTCCTAAACACCTCCTTGTTCTTCCATTAATTTGAGTTACTAGATTGTTTTTTCCTAAGAAAATGTTAACATTCGAAGAAAAATCTTGTATGGCTTTTCCATATGGGCTATATTTAAATTGAAACAAAATACAATTGAGAGTCCAATCAGTTTTCAAAACATAGCTATATTAAACTGAGTACCACTTGCTGCTGGTCGTACCCAAATCCTAAAAGCAAAATTATTTCCCCCGAATTTGATGTTTTAAAAAATAAAGATATGACTCTTTCTTCACTGGAAAAAAAAAAATTATTCCCCTAGTTGGAAGGGTCAGACTCTGGAGTGCCCAACAGAGCAAGGGAGGAGAGGACACCTCATGGCCACCATGGAATGAATGGACTAAAACCAAATTCCAGCAAGCCCCTAGACTTGATCATCCAAAATATCCTTATTGTCATTTGGTTTAAAAAATAATAAAAAAAGTTTCCAAAAAAAAAAGAGACCTATCAGGCATGGTGATACATATATAATCTCAGCCCTTAGGAGGTTGAGGTAGGAGGATCACTTTGAGTTCAAGGCCAGCCTGGGGCTACAATATGAGTTCCAGGTCACCCTGGGCTAGAGTGAGACTCTACCTACAATAATAATAAAACAAACAAACAACAACAACAAAAAAACAAGGGCTGGAGAGATGGCTTAGTGGTTAAGGCATTTGCCTACCAAGCCTAAGGATCCCAGTTCAATTCCCCAGGTCCCACATAAGCCAGATGCACAAGAGGGCACATGCGTCTGGAGTTCGTTTGCAGTGTCTTAGAGGCCCTGGCATGCCCATTCTCACTCTCCCTCTCTTTGTCTCTAATAAATAAATAAAATAAAACAAAACATTAAAAAAAAAACCTGTTCTTATAGGGACTTCTTATGTCAAAGTACTCACTTGGTCTTTTAGCAGCATTATTCCACCACTGGACTGAATAGTACAAATCTCTCGATGCTTGTTCATGGCAATCACCAACAAGCCATCCATCACACGTTCTTCTCGTTCATTGGGATCCACTAGTAAGTATGTTCTGAAATGAATGTGAAATGGTCCTGAACAAGTCAGAAGCCGAATGCTTCTCATTTTTATGGGGATGGATCATTTAAAAAGCTAGGGTCAGTAAAGTTAACACAATGAAAGGGGTAAGCCAAGGGATCTCAGTCACTTTAACAGGAGAGTAAATAACTAGTACAATGAAACCACATTAAGTTCAGCCTGGTATTATTTAAACAAAACTAAATGACTTTTGGCTTAATAAAAGCTTAGATAGCCAGGTGTAGTGGCACACACCTTTAAGCCCAGCACTGGGAAGGCAGGGGTTGGAAGATTGTCATGAGTTCATGGCTTGGCTTGGGACTACAGAGTGAATTCCTGGGCTAGAGGGAGACTCTACCTCAAAAAAAAAAAAAAAAAAAAAAAAACCTTAGATAGCAACAATTTAGTTAATTTTAAAGTTACCCCAAGGTCATGTACTCTTCAGTTATACATGCTGCTGGTGGCACATCAGAAAAGGACTGCTGATGTCTGCCTCTTGAGAGCTAGGATTCAAGATGCTCAGTAAGCCACCATGCCTGGTGTTTTACTGGAATATTTTAAGTTTTATATATATATATATGGCTTATACACTCTATTTCTACTGGAAATACTAGCTTGGTTTCTTGGAATAATATTTACACTACAATGATTAAAAGTTGAATTTTTTTTTTCTAGTTCTTGTGCACAAAACTGTTCAATATCTTTATATTTCTTCTTGTCGCTAAAGACTTAAAGGTGCCGGGCATGGTGGTGCACACCTTTAATCCCAGCATTCAGGAGACAGAGGTAGGAGGATCGTCATGAGTTCGAGGCCACCCTGAGAATACAGAGTGAATTCCAGGTCAGCCTGGGCTAGAATGAGACCCTACCTTGAAAAACCAAAAAAATAAATAAATAAAAATAAAGACTTAAAGGTCATGTTTTTGCTTAAAATCAACATCATGTGGCCCTAGAAGACTATCAGTTTTCTGTGGTGGAGAATTTAGCAAAGAGTTATCAAGAAACTACTGGGCAGCTGAAAGAAACAAGACTTTTATTCTTCCAGTTTGCGAATTATTTTCCCTTAGAACTACTCCATCTAACAAGCCTCACAATGCCCTATCTTCCATTAATCCATAGTAACTCTTACCTTACTTTCCCAATGAGAACTCAGCATATAATTCTTATAACATCCTATCTATGTGCAAGAAAGGCAAGCAGACTGTGTTTGTGTGTGTGTATTGCTTTACCACCACAAATTCATAGTTCTGTGGGGAGATCTGACTATTTATGGTCACATTTTGCCACTTCCCCTAAGAATACCTTTATGAAGACAGGAAAAAACTGTAAGGAGGTCAAATCTTAAAACTGACACCTACGGCACACTCAAGTAGAGCGATCAAGCTCTTAGCTATGGGCTGGGACTATAGCTCATTTGGTAGTGTCTGCCTAGGAAGCACAAGGTACTGGGTTCACCCAGCATTGCGTAAACCAAATATGGTAGCACACACACAGCACTAAAGAAGTGGAGAAGAACAAAAAATTCAGTCTTGGCTACATATGTAATTTGAGGCCAGCCTGAGATGCAAGAGCTACTGTCTCAATAAAAGAAGGTCCTAGCTGTATTTGTAATTTCAACCCATATAAAGTGACACTTACCCTTGCTGGAAGAAGGCAAAACTGACACAAATGGGCATGTGGTGGATGCTCAATGGCACAGGATCTCGTTCTTCAGGTGTGTACTGTTTGAGAAGAAAGCCAAATCTGTACAGTCAGTAAGTTGAGCAAATACAATAAACTAGTCTTGGGCTAGGGAGACAGCTCAGTGGTTGAGGTGCTTGCCTGCAAAGCCTAGGTTTGATTCCCCAGTACCCATGTAAAACCAGATGCACAAGTTTATGCATGCATCTGGAGTTCTTTTGCAGTGGCTAGAGGCCCTGAGTGCCCATTCTCTCCTGTCCCCCCCCCATACAAAATAAATACAATTTTTTTTTTAGAAAACATCTTGAGAATCAAACACTATTTTAATTAAGTTCCTTTAATCATTAGTGTGTGCCTGAACATCTCTTAGAATTGCCTATTTGCCTTTGCCAGTTTGTTCCTTAAAACCACATGCAGTTTTCAAAAACCTTTCTTGAAGTATAGTTTACACCCTATAAAATCCACTCATCATAAATACTAGTTGACTTTTATTACCACTATAGATTTGTAACCATTGCCACCAGTCAGGGTTTTGCAGATGGTCTCAATTTAACTGAGTCTGACACTCCTTCCAGAATTTACAGCATACTCCAGGATTATTTGAACTCACAGCCATCCTCCTGCTTCAGCATCCATGCTAAAATTATACAGCCACCACACCCTCTTTTTGAAGTCAATTAACTTCCACATTTTTTTTTAAGCTAATGTTTATTTGAGAGACATAGAAAGAGGGAAAGAATGGGCTTTCAGCCATTGCAATTGAATTCCAGGCACATGCACCACCTTGTACATCTATCTGGCTTATGTGGTTCCTGGGAAATTGAACCTGGATCCTTTGGCTCTGCAGACCAAGTGCCTTTACTGCTAAGCCATCCCTCTAGCCCCATTCTCCCTATTTTTTATTCTCTCCTCTAATGAATACTGCTGAGCTATGTGTCATCAGAGTCTGCTGCAGAATATATGCCTCAAAGCAGCATATAAATGACTGCTTGGGAAACTTGGGCATTTAACGTTTCCTTTTGCAACTTCAGGGCTTAAACTACAGGATACTTGCATTACTTTCACATGTGATTCATATAAATCAAGACTGACCTACCTGGCAGCAAAAAGAAAGATAACACAGACCACTGGTTCCAAAATGTGGTCCCTGGGACAGCAGCAGCAAGATCATTTGGGGACTCTGAGTTACAAGTGCAATTCTTAGAGCCTAGCTTTGTCCTCTGGAAGGACAGGTTCATATGTTTCAACAAGCCCTCCAGGCATTTCTGATGAACTTCCGTCATCTACTTTGCTTAGTGAACCAAAGTCTTGGCGAAACATGTAAATCTAATGAATCTAAGTCCCCTTCAGTTACTGTGAGCCTCTCATGCTAAGATCACATATTTCACACATAACTCCTAAACAGGAATCAACGTGCCAATCGTAATATTCAGTCCAAAGAAAAAAACATAACTCTAGTCTGGAAAACCAAACTGGGCTATGTTCTTATTGACAGGTATTTCTGTAAGTAAATTAAAGAGGTTTCTAGGACAATTCTGACCACTTGTAATTTTTGCCTTAAGAACCTAGCTAGCTGCCACTTACAACATGACTAGCTGTCTGCACATCCCAAATGTCCATTCATTCACAGAACAAAGTGGTTCAAACTCTTGGAGCTTACCAGTGTTACTTCATCTCCTTGAACGGAGACATCAGGTCTCCGGAAGTGACACAAGGCCACAACTGCAGCAATGCTGGCGGCATCAATGATGTTGCCATCATGATTCAGTAAGTGTAAGTCTACACGTATTTGCCAAACCTAAAGTGAATTTAAGATAAAAAGTAAATCCTAACCTTTCACAATCAGTGTACTCATCAGGAAGAGTAACACTGTGTACAAATTTTTCTTACTATTAAATAAGTTTCTATTAAAAGGTTCCATTAATCCTAGTTTGCCATCAAAAATGCAGAAAAATAAACACCTGAAATAGTTCAGTTATGTGAGTCACCTAATAAAAGTAAGGTATATAAATTAATGGAACCATTCCAACATTTTCCTAACCTGAACCTAATTTTTACATTTTTATCATTCCAGCTAGCACAACATAGCAACAACATCATCATAACATTAAGAATCTGGGGCATATTCCTCACCTTTTCACCAGCAACAACACAGAGAGATTCAGTGTCTATGCACTTTGAATTTCTCAAGCATCTTTCCAAGAGTCTATTCAACTTCACCAAGAGATCTGATTGCCTATGAAAATCAGAGTGAATTAATTCAACAATGGGCATTAAAACAGTTCACTACTGTTAGTTTCTTCTAAAGCTAAAGCAGCTCAAGAAAAATTCAAATACCTGCCAGGTTCAAAAGCTGGAGCAGCCATTTGAGAGAGCTCTAGGTTAAAAAACAGAATACCTTCTGTTGCCCTATTGAGTTTTGGTGAAACAAGTTCACAGGAGACCTGTCCAAGAACTCTGCAAAGGAAAAGGTACACAGTTAACTAAATATATTCCCATAGGATGCCTGGCTAGCTCAGATGCTAAAGTGTGAGACTCTTGTATCTATTTCCAATTTAAAAAAAAGTAAAGACACCTAAAACAGACAAAACCCAATTTTAAACATTACACAGCATTAACACAATGTGACAAGCAGAAATTACATTTAGATTAACACACTATATTCAGGAATAAATAAATAGATTGATACGCCTAAAAAGACAGAAGAAAACCTCTTACTACAATATTTAGTATTTCACAGATTTTGTTTATTTTTATTTATTTATTATTTGAGAGCGACAGACAGAGAGAATGGGCATACCAGGGCCTCCAGCCACTGCAAATGAAATCCAGATGTATGCGCCACCTTCTGTATCTGGCTTACGTGGGTTCTGGGGAATCAAGCCTTGACCCAGGATCCTTAGGCTTCATAGGCAAATGCTTAACTGCTAAGCCATCTCTCCAGCCCTATTCACAGATTTTACCAGAAAGTCCTTTCTAAAGAAATACTGATAGACATTCTAGAAAGCTTGAACTTTCATAAGGTTTTTTTTTTTTTTTTTTGAGGCGAGCCCAACAGACTGGCCTTTTTTTTTTTTTTTTTTTAAACAAGGGGGATTGGTGCACCAGGGCCTCTATTTACTGTAATCGGAACTCCAGGCGCATGTGCTACCTTGTGCACATGTGTGACCTTGGCCATGTGTCACCTTGTTCATCTGACTTACATAGGATTTGGGGAGGCAAACATGGGTCCTTAGGCTTCACAGGCAAGTGCCTTAACCGCTAAGCCATTTCTGGAGCCCTGTTAAGGGTTTCTAAATAGCATAGTTTGCCAATATTATCTAAACTACTACTCAAAATTTTCAGATGAATATTAAAAACCCAATTCTTGTGTCATTGAAGAAAAAAGGAAACTAGGAGTCATTAATGACAAGATGCCCAAGATGTCTACATTCCTCAAATGAGAATGTAAGATTCACAACACATTCAGTGTGATTGTTATCTATATGATTTGGAGCATAAAGAACTATGAGATTCACAGGCAGAAAATACACTAATTTAAAAAATATTTTTTTATTTATTTGTAAGCAGAGAGAGAGAGAAGAGAGAGACAGAGAGAATGGGCACACCAGGGTTTCCAGCTGCTGCAAACGAACTCCAAATGCATGCACCACTTTGTGCATCTGGCTTTACGTGGGTACTGGGGAATCAAACCTAGTCCGGTAGGTTTTGCAAGCAAGTGCCCAACCGCGGAGCCATCTCTCCAGCCCCAAAACATTAATTTAAAAGAATAACCACCAAACAAGTTCTGTTTTAAGGAGCACACTTATTTTTTGGCAGCTAAAGTACTGCTTAGACTTCTGGGCCGCTTTTAAACAATAGTCAAAAGATTATTCTCACACCTCTCTCTCTCTCTCTGATTACATTACCTTGTTTTCCCAAGTTCCACGATACAGCATCCATAATCTGTTCCAAATGAGATCTTGATGCTCCTATAATCATACGTTTGTCTGCCATCCAGCCTCTGAAAGTAAGCATCCGTTCACTTATTCCTTCAACATTTACCGGGTAACGACTCTATTTGGTCCTGGGCCCCACCCAGCGTGAGGCTCGAAAGGAACTGGCCAGCCAGAATCGCTATCCTGGGCACCCGCGGCGAAGAAGGACCACGAATTCACAGGGTGAACCACCAGAGTCCACTGCGTCCTCACCGCGGTCCACCTAAGGCCACACTGAGTGCACACCAAGGACTACCCATGTGCACGTCTTGTCCACACTGTGGGCCACCTAGGTCCACACCGCAGGCTTCCCGAGTCCACACTGAGTCTACACCGTAGGCTACCCACATACACACTCTGTCCACACCGCGGGCCACCCGAGTCCACACTACATCTACACCACAGGTCATCCGAGCCCACACCGCGGGTCACTGGGTCCACCCCGCGTACAAATCGCGGGCCACCCGAGTCTAGGGGCCTCTCACCTTCTTCTCCTCGATGGCGCGGAGCAGGAAGCGGCGCTCGCAGTTGGACAGAGGCGTTTCCTTCATCGTGAAGGGACCCCAGGCCCGCACAGGAATCAACGGGAAGAAGCGTCGCCTCTGGCTCGCTGCAGGCGCAGAGAACCGACGTCATCAGGCGCCACGGCGCCGCTAGTGCGCAGGCTTGGAGGCGGGCGGGCGGCGGCGAGCGCGCGGGGTGTGCTGGGAAGCCAGTGGGGCGTTTCCTCTGCTGCCGACAGAGAAGCGGGCTGGAACCCCCTCGGCGAGAAGAGGAAGGCTCCGAAGGCCACTTACGGGACTCGCTTTTTCCGCGGTCCTGGTTGGGTTGGGGCTACACAAGCGTTTTTGCTGTCTGCCAGGGGCTTAGGTTGAACCTTTGAAGAGGATTCGGGGCAGGTTCATGGCCAAACACTGGAAGGAGTGTGTAGCCGGGTGCTCTGGAATATGGTTGCTGGTTGAGGATGGAGAAGAATTGGGACGACGTAACTGGATGTTACCACCCTGAACTGAAATTTGAGTTATTGTTTATTTTTTATATTTCTGATTATTTTATGTTGGTGGGCTTATTTTTACAGGCGGAAAGTTCTTGCCAATCGGCTGGCCAGTGTCGTCCAAAAAAATTGTTCAAGTGCTTGTATTCGGTGGCTTTAGTTTCTCTTGGTGTGTGGCAGCCAGGAGCCAAGCTTTGGCAAGTGGGAGCAGTGTCACTAGGTGGCGCGCTCGTATGACAGGCCTCCTGGTATCAGGACCAGCATAGCAACTTCCAGGCAGTCCTGTGTATTGGGATTCCTGAGCCCTTCACAGCAGCTGATAAAGGGTCTGAGACCCTTAGTTCCAAAGACTTGACAGCTCTGGAACTTTCCAGTGACTAGAGCCTGCAGTATCAAAAATTATTTTAAAAGAAGTTCATGATTTTTATCAGTAAATGTTTAATTTCTAGGCTTATTATTTATAGCTACATACTTGGGTTGCATAAAAATTTTCAGGGTGACAATGGGTCACGAGTGAAAAACATCTAAGAATTTTTGACCTAGAGTTCACTGAGCTTGTGATGTCAAGTGACTCTCATAAACTGCTTCAGTCAGCCCTAGCTGAGGCTGTCTTCAGGAGTCAAGGCAATCAGCTGTGATCATTGTGTAGTTTTCTCAAAACATGGGCAGAGTGTTCAGGAAGGCTGGTGTCATCAAGCTAGTCCAGCTTCTGCTCAGGAAGTCAGATTGCCCATCTCCACCATCTGTGGTTATTTACAGGAAAGTCAACCTCAGAAGGAACACTTATAATAACTCATCATTCACTGTCCAGTGCCCAGGCAGAGTTGGCTCCCCTCATCTGTCTTAGTGACTTGATGCCTAAGGGTCAGGTTTTTTGGAGAGGAAATGTGAAGTAATAGTCACAGCAGGAATTGCCCGGGGTCAAATCTCAGACTCCAACATTGATTGCTTCTGATTCTGAGTAAGTTACTTATCCTGTGTACTTAACACCCCTTGCCAGCACAGTGGAGGTGATAACTTGCTATGAGGAATAAGGATAGGCTAATACAGAATGCTGAGAACAGACCCTGGTCCTGAGAAAGCTTGCCCCCTTAGAAGAGAAGCATGGGTATTGACTCCAGTGGGTTTCTATAATCTCTTCTCACCTGTTTTTTGTTTTTTACTACCGGTGATACATTTTAGTCTGTACCTCTTACAGTTCCTGTAGTCAATAAATATTCAAAGAATTGCTACTGTGTCCAAGAACAGTGCTATTGCTGGGAGCCTGGTAGACAAAATTCTTCTTCTCAAAGAACTTATATTCTCTTTGCAACAGACAAGGAAAACCTAAATAAATAAATTTAGGACTGGAGAGATGGCTCAGCGGTTAAGACACTTGGCTGCAAAGCCTAATGACCCAAGTTCAGTTCCCCAGTCGCCACATAAAGCCATAAGCACAAAGTGGCACATGCATCTGGAGTTCATCTGCAGTGGCTAGAGGCCCTGGAATGCCCATTTGCTTCCTCCCCCCTCCTTGTAAATATAGAAAATGTTTAAAAGAAATAAATTTAAATTTAACCTACCATCATGCCATCTGGGAACAGAACATTTAGTAGGACTAGTTGTAGGAAAAGGTGAGTTAAAGTGTTTCATCTGGAGTAATATGCACATGCTGAGGCAGAGTGGGGTCATAGGGCCAGGGGAAAGGAATTGAAAGGAAGTGGGCACGTTATTGGTGGTCTTTGGGTGTTTCCAGGTTGTTGGCCACCTGAGTGGAAAAAGTACTCAAAGGCCCCAAGTAGTTGCCTGGGGCTTCTCTTTATCAGGCCTTACGGGCAAGAAGAACTGGTTATGGTATAGTTTGGGTGGTTCTCTGGCTTCATTGACAAGTTTGGGTTGTTCACTCTTTCTTTTCCTTCCCATGATGCATCTGATTTTAATCACATGTATGCCTAATTATGTATAAGTATTATAATTAAATAGCAGGGGCTTCTCCCTGAAATTCACAAAGAGGACACAGTTCGACTTACTGTAACACACCCAAAACCAGGCCAGATGGACCCCTGACTCAATTCTGAGTATATTCTGGAGTATATTTGAATAGAAAATTTCCACAAAAGAGTCCTACTAAAGGTTTCTAAGGGAGAAGACACTTATTCCATTGACTGAAATGGGGTGTACATACAGCTTGATGCAGGTGGGGGTTCCAAGGTGCTAGGTGCATTGTTAGGAAAGAGGTGGGGTGTGTCTACCATTCAAGCCAAATAATACTCTTGGTTGTTCTTTATTTTTGTCTCAGACAGAAATTATGTCCATGCATTCAGTAACTTCATTAACTTTTAAATTGCCAGATTACAGGGTCCATGCCATTCAAACTCTTTGTGACATAAGTTCATGTTTACAGTATGATATAGAACTGGTTAAACTTTGGCCTCTTTCAGTAGACATTCAGTAATCTCTCTTTCCTGAGAGATATTATTTCCTGAGGCCAATATTGAAATAGTCAATTCTTTCCTGCAAAGCACCTTGGTAGTGGAAGAGAATGTATTTGTTCTTTTTAAAAATTATTTATTTCAGAGGGATAGAGAGAGAATGGGCATGCCAGAGCCTCTAGCCACTACAAATGAACTTGACTCATGCGCCAGCTTGTGCATCTGGCTTATGTGGGTACTGGGGAATCAGTCAATCCTGGGTCCTTAGGCTTCACAGCCAAGCACATTAATATATTACTCCAACTCCTAGAATTTTTTTTTTTGAGGTAGGGTTTTGCTCTAGCCCAGGCTAACCTGGAATTCACTATGTAGTCTCAGGGTGGCCTTGAACTCACAGTAATCCTCCTACCTCTGCCTCCCTAGTGCTGGGATTAAAGGTGTATGCCACAATGCCCAGCAGGAAATTTTTGAGATACAGAATATCACACTGTAGCTCGAGCTGGCCTGGGAGATGGCCTCAACTCATGGCAATCCTGCCTTACCCTTCCAGGTGCTGGGATTATAGGCATGAGCCATTATACCCAGCTAATTGAAGGAACTTTATTTTAAAGTGTTAACTATTATTATTATTTTTTGTTTTTAACAAACTTTTATTGACAGCTTTCATAACTATAGACAATAAATCATGATAACTCCATCTGCACCCCTACAATCCCCCTAACAAATCTCCCCTCCATCATATCCCTCCCCCTCTCAATTAGTCTCTCTTTTATTTTGATATACTCCTCTTTTCCTCCTATTATGAAAATCTTGTGTAGGTAGTGCCAGGCACTACAAGGTCATAGATATTCAGGTCAATTTATGTGTGGAAGATTGCATTATAAGCAGTTTTACTCTTCCTTTGGCTCTTACAGTCTTTCCACCCACCTCTTCCACGATGGACCCTGAACCTTGGAAGGTATGATAGAGATATTTCAATACTGAACATTTCTCTGTCACTTCTCAGCACTATGGTGCTGTAGCAGACTGCTTCAGGTTCGCTGAGATGAACTTCCAGACCAGGCACAATTATGGAGGAAGGGATTTATTTATTGAAGCTTACAGATCCAGGGTAAGTTCCATATTTGCAGAAGTGGCCTGCTCTTACAGGACCAGACAAGAGAGAGAAAAGCCACCAGCCACATAGCACAGCACACTTCAGGAACTCCCGCTAGGCACACTTTGCATATCTTTACAATGGAATCCTAAACCCACCACCACACCTTAAGATCTGCCCAGTGACATTGCCTCCAGCCAGGTGGCTGCAGATGCAAACAACAAACTAATAAAACACTGAATATATTGGGGGCCATATATTCAAACTACCACAGGTGCCTTTTGGGTCATCCCAGTGGTCACTGCCATCTGAAAAGTGAAAGTAGCATTAATATATGGGTATGAATGTTAAGAAAAGTGTTTATAGGGCAGTTTGGTAAGTATATGCATTTAGCCAGACAATAGCAGGCATTATTCCAGCTAGGGCTCATGACCACCTTCCACCCTGCCATAGGCTTTTGACAAAGTTTTCAGTACCAAGCATCTATTCCTTCCTGTGGAGCTGGCCTCCTGACCAATTAGAGAGCAGTTGGTTTTCCCCTGTTGCAGTCAGGTTCACATTGTAGGCAGGAAACACCTGACCAAGAGCAGCTTGTGGGAAACTAAAGGTTTACTTTGGCTTATAGACTCAAGGGGAAGCTCCATGATGGCAGGGAAAATGATGGCATGAGCAGGAGAGTGTGCCAAACACTGCCAAGGGGAAACTGACTATAATACCCATAAGCCTGCCCCTAACAACAGACTGCCTCCAGGAGGCATTAATTCCTAAATCTCCATCAGCTGGGAACCTAGCATTCAGATCACTTAAGTTAAGGTACACCTGAATCAAACCACTATATTCTGCCCTTGGCCCCATAAACTGATGTGGTAGTTTGAATATATGGCCTCCAATATATTCAGTGTTTTATTAGTTTATAGTTTGCATCTGCAGCCACCTTGCTGGAGGCAATGTCACTGGGTGGATCTTAAGGTGTGATGGTGGGTTTGAGATTCCATTGTAAAGATATGCAAAGTGTGCCTAATTGGAGTTCCTGAAGTGTGCTGTGCTGTGCTGTGCTGTGCTGTGCTGTGCTGTGTGGCTGGTGGCTTTTCTCTCTCTTACCTGGTCCTGTAAGGGCAGGCCAGCTTCTCCTGCCATTATGGAACTTCCCCTGGATCTGTAAGCTTCAATAAATAATATCCCTTCCTCCATAACTGTGTCTGGTCTGGAAGTTCATCTCAGCGAACCTGAAGCTGTCTGCTACAACTGATAACCATACATGATATAAAATATAATGCATTCAGTCCAACTTTAAAAGTCCCCATAATTCAAGGTTTTTATTATTATTATTATTGAGATTGGCAGAGAGAAAGTGGACACACCAGCAGCCTCTCAGCTGTTATGAACGAATTCCAGATGTGTGCACCTTTTTTTTTTTTTTCAAGGTAGGGTATGTGTGCACCCTCTTGTGGGCAAGCATGGCATTGTGTGCTTACATCACTACATCTGGCTAAACGTAGGACCTGGAGATCTAATGGGGATTCTTCTGCTTGGCAGGCAGGCACCTTAACCACTAAGCCATCTCTCTAGCCAAATTCAAGGTCTTTTAACTGAGCTGTAATAAAAAAAAATCCTCAAAAAACCCGTAATGGCACAGGATAAACATTCACACTGCAAAAGACACCATTGGGTATAGCAAAGATATATTTAACCAGTACAAGATTTAACACAACCAGGGCAACACATCAAACTCTGTAACTCCAAGTCCAACAACTCTAGCCAGTGACAAGTCTCCACATCCAATGATTCTAACCAGCAACAAGTCTCTGGAGTTCCAGTCCCACCCCTCCAGCTAGGCTACTCACAGTCCTGAAAACTTCATTCAGAGCCAGCAGCTCTCCTTAGCAGCCATCTCGTGGTCCCAGCATCTCCACTGGGTTTCTATTGCAACCCACATTCCATCCTTAAAGCTCCATTGAGTCTCCATGCAGGCATCCAGCAAACCTGCTTTACACTGTCCATGGCCATTTCCAAAACACAAGACTGTGTTGCAAATTCAATGACCCTCTCTTTCTTGCATTTCTATATTCCATAATACAAGATGGGGTGTCAATTTGTTAATCCAGGAGGGAAAAGCAGACTTTGAAATACAGTACACTCCTTCAGCATTCAAGCCCCTTCAAAAGACTTCATTCTTTCTGTTGCCCCAATGCAGGTGAACTGGCCCAATATCACTGGTAGTAATCTCTCATACAATTGCAGCTGAATAGGCAGCAGTGTTGGCCCAAAGATTTAATTATTTCCTATGCCATATCCATCTGCTCACATCAGTCTGTTTCTATGCAAAGCAACCCTGCACAAGTTCTCAGGACATGGGTATACCAGCAAGCCTCTCACACAAACTGCTTTAAGCCCAGCCCAGGCAAAGCTCTTTCTTGCCCTCACAAGCCAAACCTCACAGCCCATAGTCCTTACTCCATTCAGGTCTTTCAACTCTGACCAGAATAGTCCATCAAGCTGTACTTATAGCACTGCAGTGTCTTGTAGGCCAAGGTTTCAAATCCTTCCATATGCCTCTTGAAAATCAGCTCCAAAAGGCAAAGCCACAGTCAGGTGTCTAGCAGCAACCCCACTCTTGGTACCAACTCTACTGTTGCAGTCAGGTTTGCATTTCTGGCAGGTAACACCTGACCAAGAGCAGCTTGTGGGGAAAAAAGGTTTATTTTGATTTATAGACTCAAGGGGAAGCTCATGATGGTAGGGGAAAATGACAGCATGAACAGAGGGTGGACATCACCTCCTCACCAACAACAGGTGGACAACTGCAACTGGAGAGTGTGCCAAACACTGGCAAGAGGAAACTGGCTATAATACCTATAAGCCCCAACAATACACTGCCTCCAGGAGGCATTATCTCCCAAATCTCCATCAACTGGGAACCTACCATTCAGAACATCTAAATTTACGGGGGACACCTGAATCAAATCACCACACACCCATAACAAACATGTCACTATTGTACCAGTTGGTACATTTTCCATGGCTAGCCAATCTTAAGGCTTGCAATGTCCACTGTCGTTTACCACTATTAATGACTTTTCTATCCCATAGAGTGGTATGCAACCTGGCTTTTCCAGCTTTCTGTCAGCTGGTACACAAGAGAAGGTTTCAGCTCAGATCCAGCTTGGTTTCTCAGTGACCTGCAGCCCAAGCATGCAGAGTCTTCAGCAATAGGATCTTACCATTTACAGCCTTGGCAATGGCCTGTAATATTTTGGGGCCATCAGGGACCTCCCTGGCCAACAATTCATTGGAAGGTATCCCATTCCTGGCACTGACATTTTCCTAGTAACAATATATAGTTTCTGTGTGTACCACTTTCAAAGAAGTAGGTTTCCATATGGCTTATTCGTAATATCTTGAATTTTGGTTAACCCTTCTCCACACTTCCTTTACTCAATCCCTTTCCCTGACCTCATTTCTGTCATTAAACCCCAGTAATCTGTTCATCTACTTCCATATATACAATATCCTCCCCTTAAGTCCTCCTCTTTCCTCCCTTCCTTATGGCCCCTTTCTAGCTTGCTGGCCTGTATTACTTTTACTCCAACTCACATACAAATCTAAGCATTTGTAGCTAGGATCCACATGTGAAAGAAAATGTAGGATTTAGCTTTCTGGGCTTGGGTTATCTCACTTCGTATGTCTTTCCAGATCCATCCTATTATTAAATTTTAATATCTATATCCATTATATTTTACTAATGTAATCATGTCTTAAATTTTTATTGTAGTTTAACTCTTTCAATGTTAGAGAGTTGAAAAGTAGGCAAAATGATTTTCCCAAAAACTCAGATGCTAATCTCTGAAGTTGTGACTATATCACCTTATGTGGCATATATTCACAAAACATAGTTGAATGAGTTTTGTAATATCATCTAGTAAGGTCTGCAAGGTCAAGTTGATACAAGTTCCAGGCAGATTATGAATGAGTGAAGTTGGTCAGTTATAAGACAGTGGGGAGCAATGAGGGTGTGGGGACCACATAGCACATGCTCAGTGTGAAAGATTCAAATATTGAGAGAAAACACATACAGATCACTAGTTTATTTAGTCCTCCTAATCCCTGTCACCTCCAATTTATCTGACTCAACTCAACCTTCTGAGAAATTCCTTGTTCCTCAGTTTAGCAGATGACTGATCCCAAGCTCTTCCTACTTATAAATCTAGAACTTCTGAGAGAATTTATCTTTAAAATGATCCAAACTCTTACTATTTTTTTTTTACTGTGACCCACTGTCCAGCAGCTGCAGCATAGTCAGACAGTTCCCATTCAAGGCAAGCTGAATCAGGAAGGAAGTCTGGGTCTCATACACAGTGAAGTTCATAATGTTGGGTCTAACTTTCTTGAAAAAGAGACACAACAAGACAGTCAATGATAGTGTCATTGGCAATAAGGTTAAGTAAGATAGATGATATTCCTTAATATGTTTCCAATTTGCTCTTAATCTTACAACCTGTAGTTACAACCTAATCTTGAGGCCTATTTTTAAAAGTCAGCAGACAATGTTAAGTGCAAGTTTGGGTTTTCACTGAAAAGTATAGCAGGTTACTAAGTACCCTTCCTTTTCTGCTTCAGCCTCTTCCCATGGTCAATGCTCCTTCCAGTACCATGCATTTCTTACAGTGAACTAGTATATGCTATGTCTGTCTACAGTTATGGTTTAACAAAGCATAGAGAGCTTGGGTAAATTGCCCAAGTTTCAAAGTCAGTTAATTGTAAAATCAAGACTCATAACCAGACAGCCTGTCCCCAGTGACTACATCCATAGCCACTACCCCACGTTTGTTCTTGGAAACAGGACTCCATGTCTCGCCAGGTGTGTTTTCTTTACCTTTCATGTCTTCTTCTGAACATTTAATGGTCCTCATTTGATTACTACTTCACAGCTAGTTAGAACACTAAGCTGTGATTATTAGGTCACCCAAACTCAAGTCTTCACTTTGGCTTGGCACACAAATCCATATAAAGCTCCCTGATGCAGAGACATGGCACAGTTTAGTGCAATCTAATACATAGACAAGAGAGATTGGTACTGAGCCTTGGTTACATAGAACAGAAAAAGTTGTGTGTGCACAAATGGTCTTGATTCTTTTTGTTTGTTTTTTTGTTTGTTTGTTTGTTTGTTTGTTTTCTAGATAGGGTCTCACTCTAGCCCAGACTGACCTGGAATTCACTCTGTATTCTCAGGGTGGCTTCAAACTCATGATGATCCTCCTACCTCTGCCTCCCAAGTGCAAGGATTAAAGGTGTGCACCACCATGTCTGGCCTGGTCTTGGTTCTTGATTGAGAGGCTCTCACAGAAGATGCCATTTGCATAATATTAGCAACCTCAGGGATGCTGAACCCACATCATTGATTGATTCTCATGAAAATTAATAATTTAAGAGTGAATATTTCTACTATTTCATGGTCCCTAGTTACTAATTCCTAATTGCCTGGAGGGGAAGCTGAGGTTGGTTCAGAAGCCACAGTATCTGCAGACGTGCACCACACAACGCTGACTTTTCAGTGAAGTGTCAGTGAGCAGCAAGGCCATGTGTACTTACCCTCACCAAGCAAAACAACATTGTGCTTAGATAGTACCTCAGTGGCAGGCAGCCTCTAAAAGGCCCAGAGAATCCCACCTCTGGGTATCTAGGGCCTTGTATCATCTGTTCCTCTTAAGGACTTGTTTCTGGCCAACAAATCATTTCACCCTTCTGAGGATGACCCTTCTCTGTTTCTTTCATGATACCATACTCCCTCCCTGGCTATTTTTGACAAAACAAGTCTCTATGATAGGGATCCCTCTTGCAAAGAACTGTGGGTGTCTTCTAGCCAATAGCCAGGAAAATATAGCAAAGCTCCAGAGCTGAGAGATGGCTCAGTGAGTAAGGAAGCTTGCTACACAAAGCATGAAGACCTGAGCTTAATTCCAGTACCCATGTAAAAATGAAACCAAACATGGCTGTTTATGACTGTAACCCTACCATTGATGATTGGGGTGGCACAATAGGAAGATATCTGGGTCCCACTGGTTGTCCAGCATAAATGAAAAACAGTAAACTCTAGGTTCAGTGAGAGACCCTGTCTCAAGGAAATAATGACAAGCAAGTATTGAAGAAAACCTGAAGATGTGGGAAATAGGTAATTAGGAAAATGGTATTCATTTATTTATTTACTTATTTATTTATTGGTGCTGGGATTCACATCAGGACTTTGTGCATGTTAAGCACATGATGCAACACTGAGCTGCAGTCTAGCTGAGGACATGAATGTTAGTACTTAAGATGGCCAAGTAGGCCATGAGAGAATTTGCAGAAATTGAATCTGAAGTTTTAGAGTGAGCACTTAGCACATATATATGTGGTTTCATGATAGGAAGTTTAATGGACACAGTCCAGGCTCTGGAGCATGCTTGCTGATGTCAATTCCAGCTCTACAACTTGGATGACTTTGGGCAAGTTGTAAATCTCCATGAAGACAAAAACAAGGTTAATAATACAAAAAACACATGAAAAACCTTTAAAACAGGCCAGAGGCCATACTAAAGAATAATAAATAGGAACTAGTATTCTTATTCTCTATTACAATATTTATTTTGTGGTGTTTTGTAAAAGAGTGTCTCTATGTATACCAGGTTGACCTTAAAGTTTCAATCCTCCTGCCTCTGCCCTGTGATTACAGGTCTGCACCACCTATAATCACATCTGTCTACAGTAATTAATTTATTAAGTAAATGTCAACACATGCCACTCTGTAAAAAGATGATATTCTGGGCTGGGGATATAACTTAGCAGTTAAGGCACTTGCCTGCAAAGCCAAGTACCCATATAAAGCCAGATGCACAAGGTGGCACATGTGTCTGGAGTTTATTTTCAGTGGCTAGAGACCCTGGTGTGCTCATTTTCTCTCTGTTCTCCATTTGCTTTTTTCTTCCTCTTCTTCTCAAATAAATAAATAAATAAATAAATAAATAAATATTTTTTTTAAAAAACAAAGAACCAATTTATTTATTTTATTTGACAATTTTGTATATGTGTATAATGAATTTTGACAATATTCACACCATTACCTTCTCTTGTCCCTTTTTATGGTAGTTTGAATATATGTCCCCCAATATATTCAGTGTTTTGCTAGGTATAGTTTGCATCTGCAATCACCTTGCTAGAGGCAATGTCACTGGGGGGCCGGTCTTAAGGTGTTAATGGTGGGTTTGAGATTCCATTGTAAAGATATGCAAATGTGCCTAGCAGGAGTTCCTGAAGTGTGCTGTGTGACCTTTGGGCAGTAGTTTTTGCTCTGTGTGCTGTGGTGGCTGGTTGGATTTTTCTCTCTCTGCTTGGCCCTGTGGAGAGCAGGCCGCTTCTCTTGCCTTTATGGAACTTCCCCTGGATCTGTAAGCTTCAATAATAATATCCCTTCCTCCGTAACTGTGTCTGGTCTGGAAGTTCATCTCAGCAAACCTGAAGCTGTCTGCAACACTTTTATACGACTGCTGAACCCCTTCTTCTCAGCTAATCCTATTTCTACCTTAATGACTTTGTGTGTGTGATCCCTTAAGTTTAATTAGGGGTGTTGGTATGAGCATTAGTGGGGTGTTATTTATCAGAGTACAGGCAACTTACCATTGGCTACACCATTGAAGAAAATCTCTCCCATTCTTGTATCAGTCACTGTAAATAGCTTCTCAGGGAGGGTTGAGCCTCATGAGCCCCTCTACCATCCATGATGGAATATTAAGAGGCCAAATTTTGTGCTGGTAATCACATGTGGTGGTTTGATACAGGTGTTCCCCCTCCCCCACACTTATGTGTTCTGAATGTTTAGGTCCCCAGCTGGTGCCAATTTGGGAATTGATGCCTCTGAGAGGCTGTGTATTGGGGATGGGTTTATGGATGTTATATCCAGCCTCCTCTTGCCAATGTTTGGCACTCTCCTGCTGCTTTTGTCCATCTAATGATGGCCAGGAGGTGATGTCCATCTCTGCTTATACCATCATTGTCCCCTGTCATCATGGAGCTTCCCCTCAAGTCTGTAAGCCAAAATAAACCCTTTCTTCCACAGGCTGCTTTTGGTTAGGTTCTTTTTGCAGCAACTTGAAACTGACTGCAACAGTAAAATTGCTACCAAGAAGTGGGATCATTGCTGCTAGAAACCTGACTGTAGCTTTTGGCCTTTTGGAATTGATCTTCTGAGAGGAATGTGTCAAGATTTGAAACCTTTGGCCTAAGAGATGCCTTGAAGTGCTGTAACTACAGCATGATGGACTATTCTGGTTAGAGTTGAAAGACCTGAATGCAGAAAGAACTATGGACTATGAGATTTGGTTTATAAGGGGAAGAAAAAGCTTTGACTAGACTGGGCTCGAAGCAGTGAGTGTGAGAGGCTTGCTCTTATGCCTGTGTCCTGAGAACTTGTATAGGGCTGCATTGCATATAAACCGACTGATGTAAGCAGAGGGATATGACATAGAAAGAAAGAAAATCTTTGAGCTGAAACTGCTGTTCATTCAATTATTTGAAATATTACAACCATTGAGATTGGGCCAGATTTTCTGCATTAGGACAACAGGAAGAAAGCAGACACTTTTTAAGGGGCCTGAATGCCAGTGTAGTATCCTGTTCTTCAAAGTCTGATTTATTCCTCCTGGGTTACAAGTTGGTAGCCCACCTGGTATTATGGTATATAACAAATGCAGGAAACAAGGGTGATTAAATTTGCAACATGGTTTTATATTTTGGAAATGACTATGGGCAGTGTGAAGCAGGCTAGGTGGATTACCTGCATGGAGGCCCAATGGAGCCATGAGTATAAACAGTGGGTTGCAGTTGGAGACCCAATGGAGATGCCAGGACTATGGGATGGCTGCCAAGGACAGCTGCCGGCACTGGATGAAGTTTTCCAGGATTGTGAGTAGCCTAGTTGGAGGGGTGGAACTGGATTCCAAAGACTTGTCACTGGTTAGAATTATCAAACTTGGAGACTTGTCACTGAGTTCTGGGACTTGGAGCTACAGAGTTTGATGTTTGCATTGTTTGTTTTAAATCTTGTATTAATTGGAATTTTTTTGTTTGTTTTGTTTTTTGAGGTAGGGTCTCACTCTAGCTCAGGCTGACCTGGAATTTATTATGTAGCCTCAAACTCACAGCAATCCTCCTACCTCTGCCTCCTGAGTGCTGTGATTAAAGGCATGTGCCACCATGCCTGCCTTGATTGTATATTTCTTTTTTAAAAAATATTTTATTTTTATTTATTTATTAGAGAGAGAGAAATAGGCAGAGAGAGAGAGAGAGAGAGAGAGAGAGAGGGAGAGAAGCTGGATGTGCCAGGGCCTCCAGCCACTGCAAATGAACTCCACATGCATGTGCCCCCTTGTACATCTGGCTTACGTGAGTCCTGGAGAATTGAACAAGGATCCTTTGGCTTTTCAGGCAAACACCTTAACTGCTAAGCCATCTCTCCAGCTCTCTTTATTGTATTTCTTTGCTATGCCCAATGCTATTTTTTGCAGTGTGAATATTTATTCTGTGCCACTATGTTGTTGTTGTTTTTTTTTTTTTTTTTGGCAATAAAAGACCTTGCACTATGGGAATATTTGAACATCATTGGGATTGATAAAAAACTATGGGGACTTTTAAAGTAGGGCTGAATGCATTGCATTTTATATCATAGATGATTATTAGCTTATGGGGGCCATGGGTGGAATATGGTGGTTTGATTCAGGTGTCCTCCATAAATGTATATGTTCTGAATTCTAGGTTCCAAGCTAGTGGGAATTTGGGAATTGGGGTGTCCTGGAGGTAGTGTATTATTGAGGGCAGGTTTATGGGTGTTACAGCCATCTTCCTCTTGCCACTGTTTGGCACACTGTCCTGCTTTTGTTGTCCACTTGATGTTGGCCAGGAGGTGTTGGCCAAATGTCCATCCTCTATTCATGCCATCATTTCCCCTGCCGTCATGGAGCTTTCCCTTAAGTCTATAATCCAAGATTAACCTTTTCCTTCCACAAGTGTTGGGCCCCATGTTGGGCACCCGTTGCCGGTTTTTTTTCTTCACCACTGGCAGGTAGAGCGGAAGAGAGAGAGAGTCGGGCCAGCCGCTTCTCTCAAGGCTGAGCAGGAAGGCGGGTGTCAGCGACTCAAAAAACCTCCCCAAGCCACTGGGGAAAAGAAAACCACATTGAGCCGGGAGCCCGTCTGGCGGAAATCTCTCTTTATTGTCTTGGGAAGGTATTTATATATTTTGAGGAAGAGGGTGGGAAAAAGGATGAGATAAAGGTGTAAGGGCCAATAGTATTTCACCACGTCAGCAGTAGCTGGGCAGAGGCAGTTTCAGCTTAGGTGCTGAGTCACTCCAAGGACAGGTGGCGAAACTCTACTCAGGCTCCGGAAGCTCGACTAGGCCTCACCGGGAGTTGGCCAAGACTGGCTGGGCTAACCACTAGGCTTCACACCGGGCAGGGCCCAACACACAAGCTGCTTTTGGACAGGTGTTTTCTGCCAGCAATGCAAACCTGACTGCAACACCAAACCATTGCTGTGAGTTCATGAATGCAATGGCTATGTCATATCTGTAATACACTCCTCCCCATCCTCTTCTGGGATGTTCTGCGAGCTTTGGAGGAAATAATATAGATGTGTCATTTAGCACTAAGCACTCAACTGTCACTTATTCTCAGATTTCGAATCAGTTCCTGAGTTTGTAGTAACTACTGCCCAACTGCAAAAAGAAATTTCTCTGAGCAAAGTGGAGATCATCACTAATCTATGGACATACACATAAATACTTATTTTTATTTATTTGAGAGAGTATGTGTGAGTATGGGGTTCCAGAGGCTCCTGCCACTGGAAACAAACTCAAGATGCATGAGCCACTTTATGCATCTGACTTAATGTGAGTACTGGGGAATTGAACACAGGCTGTGAAGCTTTGTAAGAAAGTGCCTTTAACTGCTGAGCCATCTCTCCAGTCCCAACATAAATATTTAGAAGGGCAGTTTGATGGGTACAACATGATCATTTAGCAAGAAGAAAATAGCGGTATCCCTCCTAGGACCTAGGACCTCCCAGCCATGTAAACCATGACCAGGTTTATAGTACCAGTAGTATTTCAAGTAGTAATGCAAGTATACACCTCCTGTGATGCCAGCCTGGAAGCCAATCATAAAGCAGTTGGTTACTACCACACAGTCTTGCCATTATTGTACCAGTGGGCATATCTTTCCTGGAAAGTCAGTTCTGGGTAAGACTGTTGACTTTCTCTCCTAGCAGCCTAAATATCACCTTCTGGTACTATGAAAGCTAGCCAACAGGAAGGAAATTTTGTTCACAATTCTAGTTTGATTTCTCTGTGTCCTGCAACTGAAATGTGTGGTGTCTTCAGCAATAGGGTCTTATCATCTAGTTCCAGTGGACAACCAAGAGCATTCGCAATAGTATTATTTGGGCCTCCCTGACCAACAACACATATGGAGGTACCTCACCTCTCACACTGGAATTTTCACTTAATAACTATGGTTTCTGTGGGAAAGCCCAATTTTTGAAGGAACTTTCTGGTTTTTAGAAAAGTTTCAACACAGAGACTCAGAAATAACTTCCCACACACATTCATTCTAAAATATGTTATTAAAACAGTTATATTTATTGAACCACTATTTACAATAACCAAGTTATTGAATCATCCCATGCCCATCAATAAATGAATGAATAAGTAAAATGTGAAATACACACACATGCATATGTATATATGTAGAAAGAAAGAGAGAGGGAGCATGTGCTATTTAGTCACAAAGAAGAATGAAATGTCATTTGCAGAAAAATAGGTAGAACTAGAGATCACCTGTTAAGTGAAACAAGCCAGATTCAAAATATCATGTTTTCTTTCATATGTGGAATCTAGACTTTATTTATTTAGATTTTAAAAAGACATGAAGCCAGCCAAAGACTTTCTGAATATAACCCCAATTGCTCAGGAAATAAAACCACAGATCAACTGTTTGGACCTCATGAAATTACAAAGCTTTTGTAGAGCAAAGGACACTGTGAAGAGAGCAAAGAGGCAACCTACAGAATGGGAGAAAATATTTGCCAGCTATACATCTGACACAGGATTAATATCCAAAATATACAAAGAATTCAAAAAACTAAACAATAAGAAATCAAAGCCCAATTAAAAGTGGGCTATGTAACTAAATAGAGAGTTCTCAAAAGAAGAAATACATATGGCATATAAACATATAAAAAATGTTCTACACCCCTGGCCATCAGGGAAATGCAAATTAAAACTACATTGAGATTCCATCTCACTCCTGTTAAACTGGCCACCATCATTAAAACAAATGGCCTTAAATGCTGGTGAGTATGCGGAAAAAGAGGAACCTTTCTACACTGTTGGTGGGAATGTAATCTGGTGCAGCCATTATGGAAATCAGTGTGGAGGTTCCTAAGATAGCTAAAAATATATTTACCATATGATCCAGCTATACCATTCCTAGGCATATATCCTAAGGATTCGTCTCACTACCATAGAGATACTTGTTCAACCATGTTTATTGCCATTCTATTCACAATAGCTAGGAAATGGAACCAGCCTAGATGTCCCTCGACTGATGAGTGGAAATGTGGCACATTTACATAATGGAGTTCTACTCAGCAGTAAGGAAAAATGAAATTATGAAATTTGAAGGAAAATGGATGGATCTGGAAAGGATTATACTTGGTGAGGTAACCCAGGCCCAGAAAGCCAACTGTCACATGTTCTTTCTCATATGTGGATCCTGGCTACAAATTATTGGACTTCTATGTGAGTAAGAATAATGTCCTGAGGAATATAATAATGAAATCTAAGTAGAATATTTGCATCTTTTACATTCTAAAATTTTTTGCTGATGAGCTCATAGTACAAAAGTTCATTTCAAAATTTAAAAATAAAATTTATATTATCTAAAAGAAAGAATAAAAGTCAGTAGCAGAGTCTAGTAAGTTAGAAAGTGATTATAAAGGGAATAGAAAGGGAGGAAGGGGTACTTAATAGGATGGTATTGTATATATGTAAGTAGAAGAACATATTAATGGGAGTGAAAAGGCCTAAGTGAGGTCAGGGGAAGAGATTGAGTAAAGGAAAGGTGGAGGCAGGGCTAATCAAAATCTAAGAGGATATAAGTAAATCATATGGAAACCTACTTTTTTGGATAATGGAACACTCAGGAGCCATAGATTGTTGCTAGAAAATTTTCAGTGCCAGGGATGGGATGCCTTCCAGTGAGTTGTTGGCCAGGGAGGTCATGGATACCCCCAAAATATTACAAGCCATTGCTGAGGCTCCTGGTTTCCCACAAGGAATAAGTGGTAAGACCCTATTGCTGAAAACTCAACATACTTGGGCTGCAGGGTCACTGAGAAATCCTGCTGGAGCTGAGCTGAAACCTCCACCATGTAGACCAGCTGACAGAAAGCTGGAAAAAGCTATGCTGCATGCAGTTCAATGGGAGAGAGAGAAATCACCAGTGGTGATATTCAACAGTGCACACTACAACACTTCAATTTGGCCAGTCAGGCCAAATGAGCCAATGGGTGCCATAGTGACATATCTGTTATGGCAGAAACCAACCACTCTCTAATTGGGCTGGAGGCCCACTCCATGGGAGGGAATACATCCCTGATACTGAAAACTTATGACAGGTAGTCATGAGCCCTAGGGGAGTAATGTCTGCTGGTGTCTGGATAAATGTATATACTATGTTCACCAAACTGCTTGGTAAGCACTTCTCTTAATGTTCAGACCCATATATTAATGTTCCTTTCACTTTTGGTTAGAGAATCTTCTCTTTTCAAGTGGCAGTGACCTTGAGATGACTCAGAAGGCACAATGATGCTGCGAAGAAGTGGCAGAGGAGTTCTCAGCACTGAAATATCTCTATCACATCTTTCCAGGCTCAGGGTCCATTGTGGAAGAGGTGGCGGAAAGTATGTAAGAGCCAGAGGAGCAGTAGGACTCCTTACAATGTGATCCTCCAGACACAAAATGGCTGGATATCCATGACCTCACAGTGCCCGTTACTACCTACACAAGACCATCATAATAGGAAGAAACGCTCATGACCTCAAAATAAAAGAGAGACTGGCTGGGTGTGGTGGTACACACCTTTAATCCCAGCATGAGGGAGGCAGAGGTAGGAGGCTCACTGTAAGTTCAAGGCCACCCTTCTCATACAAGTGAATTCTAGAGTGAAACCCTGCCTCCAAAAAAAAAAAAAAAAAAAAAAAAAAAAAAAAAAAAAAAAAAAAAACAAACAACAAAAAAAAGGGAGACTGATTGAGAGATGAAGGAGATATGGAGAGTGGAGTTTCAAACAGGAAAGGGAGGGGGAACTACCATGAGTTATTGCTTACAATTATGGAAGTTGTCAATGAAAACGTACTGAAAACAAAACAAAACAAAAAGACATGAAGGCAGGTATGGTAGCACATGCCTTTAATCCCAGCACTTGGGAGGCTGAGGTAGGAGGATCCCTTTGAGTTAGAGGCCAGCCTAGGACTATAAAGTGAGTCCCAGGTCAACCTGGGCTAGAGTGAGATCCTACCTTGAAAAACTTTTTTTTTGTTTTGTTTTTTGAGGTAGGGTCTCACTCTGGCCCAGGCTGTCCTGGAATTAACTTTGTAGTCTCAGGGTGGCTTTGAACTCATGGCAATCCTCCTACCTCTGCCTCCTGAGTGCTGGTATTAAAGGCATGTGCCACCACGCCAGGCTTGAAAAAATTTAAAAGAAAAATAAAAAGACTTATTTGTGAAGAGGAAGGGAACCATGAGGAAGGGAGACAAAAGAGTGTAGTAGTGGTGTAATGTGATCAAAGAACATTATATACATGTACAAAAAGGTCATAATGAAACCCATTATTTGATATAATAAACATATGCTTATAAAAATAAATGAGCAGAAAGTATATGACATATAAGAAGAAAAGGCAACTTACTTCCTTAGAGAGAAAGTAAGCAGCAGCAGCAACAACAACAACAACAAAAAACCCTCAAAGGTATAAAGCAATGGGTCTTCTATTCTTTGGAATCAGCTAAGGAAGGGACACAGTTCAAAATACATATTTATTAATATTTTATTCATTTATTTGTAAGCAGAGGAGAGAGAGAATGAGAGAACTGGCATACCAGGGCCTTCTGCCCCTGCAAATGAACTCCAGGCACATGTGCTACCTTGTGCACCTGGATTTATGTGGACACTGAGAACTGAACCTGGGACTTCAGGCTTTAGTAGTAAGTATCTTTAACCACTGAGCATCTCCCCAGCCCAAACATAGTTTTTATAGTGGCCTAGCGCACTATGAAGCCTTAGCATCCACTATCAGTGGGTTTAGATCTGGTTGGGGACTATGGAGCTTGAATACATGCACTTAGGTATTGCCTTAGGCAGCTTCAGTGACATGACCTAGTACCTGAGGAGGGAACCTCCTCAGGTTGTGAAACCTTAAAAATCCTTAAAAAAAAAAAACCTTAAAAATCTAAGACTCAAGACTCTAGTGAGCAGAGGGCTCTTTTCTTGCAGGGAAAAGGGGGGAGGACAGAGGGGAAGAGGAAGGAGGAAGAAGAGGAGATCAGCTCCCCTTAAAAGTCTTCTCAAGGATATCCTCATGACCCTATTCTCTTGTAAGGGGATCTTTTTAAAAAATATTTTATTTTTATTTATTTATTTGAGAGAGGGAAAGAGGCTGAGAGAGAGAGAGAGAGAGAGAGAGAGAGAATGACTGCAAACGAACTCCAGATGCATGTGCCATCTTGTGCATCTGTCTTATGTGGGTACTGGGGAATTGAACCGAGGTCTTTTAGCTTTGCAGGCAAGCACCTTAATCGCTAAGCCATCTCTCCAGCCCTTGTAGAGGATCTTGAAGGTATATAAGTTATGCAAACACCTTAGAAAATGCCTGGCATATATCAACTACTTGACAGGATCAACTGTAACCACTACATTTTAGAGAGGTGCTGTTGACTAAGTCTTGTGTCTCCCTTAAGACCCCTAATGTGATCCTAAGCCATTCACTTTGTTTTGGCTTCATGATGTATCACAAGAGGGTCTGAGAGCCTTCAGCATAGCACAAGACACAAAGACAGAGCTCAGTAAGTACTTGTTCAATGTTTGAATTTGCTACATTATCGCAAATTACATTGTTAGTAAATAGAATATCTGTATGCTTGATTACACAAGTTATTTTCCATGACTTTAAGTTATTTTGTATGTATTATACCAACGCTGCAAATTAAATTTCACAAAATAACCCAACTTTAGTAGGACATTAGGTTACCTGGGAATTTTTGTTTACAGTGAGCCCATGTTGGCTCTTGTGGTGTTCACTTATCTGTTTCTGTTTTCTTTTCTTTTTTTCCTTTTTTGGATTTTGAGGTAGAGTCTCCCTCTAGCTCAGGCTGACCTGGAACTCACTATGTAGTCTTAGGGTGGCTTCAAACTCAAAGGCGATCCTCTTACCTCTGCTTCCTAAGTACTGGGATTAAATGTGTGAGCCACCATGCCTGGCTACTCATCCATTTCTGAAAGCCAAAACACAGATCTCTTTGGAAACATGTTGTGGAATATTGCCTGAAAACAGTGGAAGGCTCTTTGATCCCTTTGCCTAAGACTTTGCCCTTCTGGTCTTGGGGGAACTTTTATTCTTTTCAGGATGAAAATCTGACTTATACTCATTAATAATGAAGACCATTACCATTTGCTCCACAATTTAACTTTTTTATGAAAGGAAGGGGATTATTACATTGATCTGGAAGACCACTTGAATTATACAACTAGAGACTGATGCCTATTTCAACCATAACTCTTTATCAAGTCGTGGGACTGATCCAACAAAACTAGATTAGTCATCTGTTTGAGAAAAAATTCCAGCAGGAAAATGTAGGTAGGATGTGAGTCATATAATGTAACATTCTTATGCCTGTAAATAAACCCTATTTAGCTAAACCATATGTCTTGAAGAAGTTATATATAAAAATGTTAGATATCTAACCCTTTGACTGCTATATCTCTTATACATTTGGCTTTCTTGGGGTTATAACTGGACTTTGGAATGTCAGTCATTTCATTTTTCAAACATTTCAAACATTTTTTTTTTTTTTTTTTTTTTTTGGTTTTTGAGGTAGAGTCTCGCTCTAGCCCAGGCTGACCTGGAATTCACTCTGTATTCTTAGGGTGGCCTCGAACTCATGGCTATCCTCCTACCTTTGCCTCCCCAGTGCTGGGATTAAAGGCATGTGCCACCATGCCTGGCACATTTCCTTTTTTTGTTTGTTTGTTTGTTTTTGTTTTTTTGTTTTTGTTTTTCAAGGTAGGGTCTCGCTCTGGCCCAGGCTGACCTGGAATTAAATATGTAGTCTCAGGGTGGCCTTGAACTCACGGCGATCCTCCTACCTCTGCCTCCCGAGTGCTGGGATTAAAGGCGTGCACCATCACACCCGGCTTACTTTTCCTTTTTTTAATAAGGAATTTGTGATTATTTAAACCTAGCTAAGATTAAGCTACACATACTCCTTTTTATGTTATATTGTTTGATGGTACAGTTTGAAGTGAAGTCTAGAGTTAAAATTTCTAAAATATTAAAATACATGGTCCCTGATCTCCCTTCTTAATATTTTCTAGGACTAACTGAGTTACTAGAAGGGGATTAACCTTCCTAATATCAGTTGGTGAAGTTGGCAGCTCACCCCCACAGTTTATTTTCAAACCAATGATAATTTGCTTCATTTAGAGAGTTTTAGTTCAACATCAAGAGTAGGAACTACTAGGATGGTTTTTGCTTTGGTCACAGAGCATGTAAGCTGCATCCCACACCCTGTTCTCTTTCTTCTTTTGCTGTGGTAGAGGGGAGGGCTGTTAGATGAATCACAGTGGCTACAAAGGATGGGGGTGGTAGGAGAAGAGAGGCAGAGAACAGACCTTGGAATTAGGAGCAACACTAACCTTTATGGGAGCGTTTAAAATCTGTGTGTCTCAAGTGTGTTTCTGGAGTTCAGGTTGACATGTCCCTCCTTGTTGGGGTCCCCCATAGGGCCAGCCCAGGAGGGATGGCAGGGTCTCTGCTGAGTTGGGGGTGAGAAGTGTGGAATCACGACACAGACTCCGGGAGTTGGGTGAAAGCAGGCAGAGGGCAAGCTGCAGCAAACTCGTTTATTCAAAAAAGTGTAGGGGGTTTTAAAGGGGCTTGGCTGGCCAATCATTGTGTGGGATGGTCCCCTTTTTGTGACCAATGACAGCATGTCTCTGGACAGATCATCTCGTAGCAGGTTTCTCATGAGCATGGGACTGTAGCTGTTATCACGCCAGGCCTGCACAAGATGCCATGTTCACAGAAGCCACTTCCTGGTTTCTTTTGCCATGCAGTCTGGCTAGGGCCAGACCTGCATTGTGTCATACACCTCCTGACACTCAAGCTAATGAAGCAAGTCTCTCATTTGATTTTCCAGTATCTTTTGGTTTCAGAAGATTTTCTCTTCTCTTGACTATAGCAATTTGTAGTGCTTGGTTTTTTGATTTTTCTGAGCATTCTTTTCCAACTTCCTTTGGGGATTTCTCTCTATATCTTAAGGTCCATGTTTCATGGGATTCTGTGTCCACAAAATTTTCTTCCTGGTTTTCTACTTTCATGGTGTCTTGCAAATTTATTATATCAACTGAAACCTCTCACCTGAGTTCTGGATGTTTCTAGATGTTTCCTTGGTACTTTAAATTCAATGTATCCACAACTGAACTCATTCTTTTTCTCCCCAAACTTTGTCTACCTTGTGTCCCCTCTGGTGAGTGACAATACCTCAGTCACCAGTCATCACTTTCACTTGTGGCATACACTGGTTCATTTCATTCTTTATTTATTCATTCATTCATTTATTTTCAAACATAGAAGGAGAGAAAAGAAGAGCCACAGCAAACAAACTCCAGATACATGTGCCACTTTGTGCTTCTGACTTTACATGAGTACTGGGGAATTGAACTCTGCCATCAGGCTTTGGACACAAGCACCTTCATCTGCTAAGCCATCTCTCCAGCCCCTATGGCATAGACTTAAAAGTGGTGTGTTTGCCCACCCATCTCCCACCAAGACCATAAGGAAAATTTGGTTTATTCATTTTTCTCTGCCTGGACCTGCAATGTAGAAAGAATTTAATAAATTTGAATGAATGAGTAAGAGGAGAGATAAGAGGGTGGGATCATTATTTCCCAAGCATGATTTTATTACCTAGCCACAAGTAATCTCTGCCCTCCCACAGCATCCAGGCACAACTTACACTAACTTTTGTACATTTAATTTTCCCACCAACCTCAAGTAGACAAGGGCTATGATGTTCAGGTATGTGTGATAACTTTCCAAAGGTCAAACATTGATTAACTTGATGGATTCTCCTTTGGTGGAGGCAAAGTGAACACATCTTCTATTAAGAAACATTACTGAGCAGGACGTGGTGGCGCACACCTTTAATCCCAGCACTTGGGAGGCAGAGATAGGATGATCGCCGTGAGTTCAAGGCCACCCTGAGAATACATAGTGAGTTCCAGGTCAGCCTGGGCTACAGTGAGAACCTACCTCAAAAAAAAAAAATTAGAAGAAGAAAAAAATAACCTTTCCCCCAAAGAAACATTACTGACCTCATTTTCAGTGTAAATATCCCTAGCATCATCACAACTAACTTCATCATCATGATCAACTTCCAGTTTTAGGCTTTAGCATTTTTGAAACAGCTATTTTAAGTTTTTCAGTTAGAAAATATTTTGTTGAAAGTAACCATGTGTCCTTGTTAGAAGGAAAATGCTCCATAAGATTGCTTACTTTCCAGAACCTCTGGTCAACATTATATATTATGGAAAATTTCAATGATATTATCCTTTTTTGCTCAACATACTTCCAAATCTTCTTCAAGAAGGACAGATGGTTGGGTGTGGTGGTGCTTGCCATTTTTTGTAAAACAAAGACAAACACAAAACAAAACAAAAAAGAAAAGAATGGGCTGGGCATGGTGACCCATGCCTTTAATCACAACATTCAGGAGGCAGAGATAGGAGGATCGTCATGAGTTCAAAGCCACTCTAAGACTACATAGTGATTTCCAGGTCAGCCTGGGCTAGAGTGAAACTCTACCTCAAAAATAAATAAATAAATAAATAAATAAAAGAAGAAGGATAAATGTTATTGTCATCTTCTACAGTAACATGAGGGATTTCAAGTTGAGGTGAGGCAACGCCCCCAAACCAGTGCATAAAGATGCATAAAGAAATTTTTCAGAATTGGGAAACTACCCGATCCGACTCCCATCCCCCATAACATACTGTTGAAGTCAATTCCACATTGCTGTGATGAACATCTAACCTGACACAGTTTATGGGAGGTATACGTTTATTTCATCCAGGGGAGCCGGGCATGGTGGCGCATGCCTTTAATCCCAGCACTCGGGAGGCAGAGATAGGAGGATCACTGTGAGTTCGAGGCCACCCTGAGAATACAGAGTGAACTCCAGGTCAGCCTGAACTAGAGTGAGACCCTACCTCGAAAAACCAAAAAAAAAAAAACAAAAAAATTCCAGAGGAAGTTCCATCAATGGCAGAAGGAACTGGCTCCCTTTAATAAATCCAGGCAGAGAGGAAAAAACCAAATAGCCAGCAAAAAAAAAAAAAAAAAAAATCAAGCAAAGCTGGACATGGTGGCGCACGCCTTTAATACCAGCACTTAGGAGGCAGAGGTAGGAATATCGCTGTGAATTCAAGGCCACTCTGAGACTACATGGTGAATTCCAGGTTAGCTTGGATTAGAGTGAAACCCAACCTCGAAAAACCAAAAAAAAAAAAAAAAAAAAAAATCAAGCAAGCACTCACTACCAGAGCTCAAACTGCTCTCTACACATTTGGGCTAGAATCACCACCACCAGCAATACCTCCTCCAACCAGTTGCTGGAGACTTACGCAGGAAACAACTTTAATTTTTAAAAATCTGAGGCTATGGGGGGGCATAAATTTACATTCAAACCACCACACATACTTACCCACCTCTTGTACCTCGCTAGATTTCTCTGATTAGTCATTATTTTGATAACCAGGCTTTCTGAAAGCAGCTTAAAATTCTTTTTTTCTTTAATTTGAGAGAGACAGAAAGAGACACACACACAGAGACAGACGGAGAATGGGTGCGCCAGGGCCTCTCAGCTGCTGTGAACAAACTCCAGACACGTGTGCCCCCTGGTGCACATGCACAATATTGCCCACTTGTATCACTTTTGTGTCTGGCTAAACATGGGACCTAGAGATTCGAACGGGTGTTCTTAAGCTTTGCAGGCAGGCGCCTTAACCGCTAAGCCATCTCTCCAGCCCTAAAATTCCGTTTTTAACACAGACCAGGATAAGTGTTTATTTGCGGTTGAAGTGATTTTGTTTTTTGCATGTGTGTGCATGCATGTTCATGTGTGTCCAGACACACATATGTGCATATGTGTGAGTGTGCATGGACAACCTGGGTGTCATTTCTCTTAGGTGCCATCCACCTTTTTTGTTGGGGGGGGCCGTCAAAATAGGGTTTCAATCCATCCCAGCTGACCTGGAACTCTCTCTGTAGTCCAGGCTGGCCTTGAACTCACAGTGATCCTTCTACATCAGCCTCCCCAGGACAGGGATTAAAGGTGTCTGCCGTCATGCTGGCCCATTCACCTTTTTCTAAAAGATTTATTTATTTATTTATTTATATTTATTTATTTAAAAGAGAGAGAGAGAAAGAGGCAGAGAGAGAGAGAGAAAGGAAAAGAATGGATGTGCCAGGATCTCCAGCCACTGTAAATGAACTCCAAATGCATTTGCCACCCATATTGCTTATGTGGGTCCTGAGGAATCGAATTTGAGTCATTTCCTTTGGCTTTGTAGGCAAATGCCTTAACCGCTAAGCACTCTTTCTAGCCTGCCATCAACTGTTTTTGAGACAGGGTCTCTCACTATCCTAGAACTTGCCAAGTAGGCTAGACTTGCTGGCCAGTGAGCCCCAGAGGTCTCCACATTCCCAGCACTGGAATTACAAGCACATGCTACCACACCTGGCTTTGTTTCTCATGTAGGCTCTGAGGATTGAGACAAACTCAGTTCTTCATACTTGAAAAATAGGCATCTTACCAGCTGAGGTAACTCCTCACCGCCCCCCCCCAAAGTGATTTGTTTCGTTTTCAAGGTGGGTCTCACTCTACCTCAGGCTACCCTTGACCTCACTCTATAGTCCCAGGTTGGCCTTGAACTAATAGCAAACTTCCTACCTCCGCATCCCAAGTTCTGGGATTAAAGATGTACATCACCGGGCTGGAGAGATGGCTTAGGGGTTAAGGCACCTTCCTCCTAAGCCTAAGAATGCTGGTTCCAATCTCCAGGTCCCACGTTTAGCCAAATGTAAAGTGACGCAAGGGTGCAATGCAGCACTTGACCACAAGGGGCGGCACACATCTGGATTTCGTTCTCAGCAGCTGAGACACTGCTGGTGCGTCCATCTCTGTCTTCCTCTCCCTTTCTCCCTCTCTCTGTCTCTCTCCAAAAAAAATAAAAAACAAACAAATAATAATAAAAAAGATGTACATCACCACACCCTGCATCCCCAGAGTGACTTTTTAGTCTCAACACGTAGGCTGTATCCTGAAAGAAATATGTGCTGATTGATTAATAATGTGTAAAAATAAATATATACCAACATGTACTGAGAGTTACATATAAAGTTACAAGTACTGAGTGGTGAGGTTTTTTGTTTTGGAGATGTGTACACTATAGATGAAAATTGGAAAGAAATACAAGATCTACTTAGCAGCTCACGCTGTTAGGCAGGAGCATTTGACTCATGTCTACAGCCCTGGGAACTGTGGTTGGGTGGCTTCACTGTGTAGCCATTTCTCTCAAGCTTTTATGTCTATTTTTTAAAGATTTTTTTTTTTATTAATTAGAGACAGGGAGATAAAGAGAGAGAGAGAAAGAGAGAGTGAGTGAGAATGGTCATGCCAGGGCCTCTAGCCAGTGCAAACAAACTACAGATGCATACACCACCATGTGCACCTGGCTTATGTGGGACCTGGAGAATTGAACCTGGGTTCTTAGGCTTCACAAGCAAGCGCCTTAACCACTGAGCAATCCTCCAGGCCTCATGTCTGCTTTGACTCTAGATTTGTGGCACAGCTAGTGAGATCTCACTTTGTACCAAGTCATAAACTGTGATTGTTTGATTATGTGCTAAGCAGCAAAGTCATGTGCTCACACTTGGTTGTACATGTTGTATGTTGTATATTTAAGAGCCTCAGGGAGGCCAGAGGCTCCCACAAGGATGTTTCCTGGTACTGAGTCTCTCCACCATGGAATCACACTGTTCAGGAAGAAATAGGGGGAGTGAAGAAGGGTAGTTGGAAGAGTGTGGTGTCAGAACCCAGTTGGTGAGGAGTGCCTGTTGGTAGCTGTATGAAGAATGCCAAGAATTTTTGAACTGCCAAGAAAGGAATGTGGGTGGATGGAGAGAGCAGAAGCAAAAAGAATAACATGAGCATCAGTGGGGACTAAGCAAGGAAATGATGCCCTCAGAGATGGGATACAACAGTGGCTTTGGGGAGTGGGGACACAATCTGTAGGCAAGGGAAGGTGCCTGAGGAATTTACAGTCAGCCCGGTGATAAACTTCCCCAGAAGCAAAGATGGTCTTCCTCTGTCGACACCCTGGTTGAGGGAGGAAGCAGGTGTGGCTGCAGCATCCCAGAACAGCACATCTAACAACAGATAAGGAAACAACTCACCAGGACACCAAGGCTGGTGTGTGGCTTCTGACCCAAAAGAGGCCTGGAGCCTCAGGGAACTATAGGATGTATTCCAGGCATCTACTTGCTTTCAGGAAACAGATTTAGTAGTCCAACTTACCAGATATCATCTTTTGAAAATACCCATGTGAATATCCATGAAATTTTAATATTTAGTATATTGACTTTCTGTCTTCACTCATTCCTCCACCTTTTGTCCTTTTCTCATAGTAACCTGAAAATAAAATGTGGGCCCTTAAATGAGTGCTTATCTCTGTCTTTCCTTATCAATCCTACATCATCTTCTTGTTTACATCACTTTGGTATTAAATTTGACCATTAAATTTCATAGCTACTACCTAGTTGTTGTATCTGAATTTAGTCACTTCCTAATCAAGAGATATATTTCTTAAAGATTAGGATGGGTATTAGTCAGCTTGAGCTGCTACAACAAAGTGCAGTATATTAAAATTTTTTTTTATTATTTTACTTATTTTTGGAGAGAGAGACAGAGAGAGAGGCAGAGGAAGACAAATAGAGATGGGCATGCCAGCAACCTCTCAGCTGCTGCGAACGAAATCCAGATGCATGTGCGCCCCTCGTGGTCAAGTGCAGCATTGCGCCCTTATGTCACTTTGCATCTGGCTAAACGTGGGACCTGGAGATTGGAACCACTGGAGATTGGAACTGGCGTTCTTAGGCTTAGGAGGCAGGTGCCTTAACCGCTAAGCCATCTCTCCAGCCCAAACATTTACTTACAGTTCTAGAGGCTGGAAGTCCTAGATTACATCACTAGCTGGTTTGATTTTTGGTGAAGGAGGTGATCAGCAGGAATGCAAGGGGGACAAGAAAGGGTAATTTGGGTGAATATAATCAGAATATATAGGTGTATAAAAATGCCATAATGAAATCCATAATGTATAATTAATATACAATAAAAATTAATTAAGAAACAAAGTGATGTCCTGTGGGAACAGGAAGCTCAGAGACTCCCCCCCACGTTCACAATCAAACACCCTTCAAGGTGGATAGTATGTGTGTGAGTATAAATGCATGCTTCTTGTGCACACTTGTGTGAAAGCCAGAGGACAATGTTGCCTGCCCGCCTCTTTTTGTTCATCCACCTGTTTTATTAAGATGGAGTCTCTCACTCAACAAAGAGCTGCTGTCTTCACTCCAGTGACTCTTCTGTCTCCACTTCTAGCAGGATTGGGGTTACAGGCATAGGTGACCACATCCAGATGTGACATGAGTGCTGGGGAATCAAACATGAGCTGTCTCAGGGTCAAATGATTTTACCCACTGAGTTATCTCCATGGCCCCTGGGCTATATATATTTTTTATTATTTTATTTATTTTTGGAGAGAGACACAGAGAGACAGACAGAGACGGAGAGGGAGACAGATAGAGATGGGCACGCCAGCAGTCTCTCAGCTGCTGTGAACAAAATCCAGATGTGTGCGCCCCTTGTGGTCAAGTGCGGCATTGCACCCTTGTGTCACTTTGCATCTGGCTAAACATGGAACCTGGAGATTGGAACTGGGTTCTTAGGTTTAGCAGGCAGGCACCTTAACCGCTAAGCCATCTCTCCAGCCTCCTGGGCTATATTTTTAAGTAAAGTAATTTATTCTTTCTCAGTGAAGACTTAGATATCATACTGTCATTGTCTGCTCAAAACTTTAATAATTGTCACACTTATTTTTTCTTTTGAGGCAGAGTCTCACTCCAGACCAGGTTGACCTGAAACTCACTTTGTAGCCCAGATTTGCCTCAAACCTATGGCTATCCTTCCAGTTGCTGGGATTACAGGTGTGAACCACCACACCCAGCTGTTTCTTTCTTTTTTTAATTTCAACTACCATTGCTTTTCCACTTCTCCATTAGATTTTTATTCTGATGTAAAATATTTTTGTTAAAAGTTTTTTATTGGTGATTTTATCATAAGTTTATATATATATATATATATATATATATATATATATATATATATATATTTATATAAAGTCCTGTGACCATAGCTATGAAATGATTTCTTTTGGATTGACTGGTAATATACATTTGTTTAAACAACAGAAGCTATAAATACTAATGAACAATCATGTCCATTAAATTGCAAAACACCCTGAATCATTCACAAATGAGACATTAAGCAAGGGGCAGCAGCATAACCCCTCAAACATGTAATGGCGGTATGTTAGTCAACTTTCTTTCACCATAAAGAAATGCTTGACAGAGGCTACTTATGAGCAAAGAGAGGTTTATCATGGCTTGTCATGGAGGTTCAAGTCTCAGCCAGGGGATCCCATTGGTTTGGACTTTGGCACAGCCTGCATGTCATGGTGGGAATATGTCAGACCAAGTGCTCCCATCTCCAGTTAGGAAGTAGAGTGAAGAGCCTGGACTCCCACTGTGCTCTTTGAGTGCATGCCTCCAATGATATTAAGAACCCCTAGTAGTTACTACCTCTTTAAATATCCACAGTACTTTCCAATAACCCCCTGCATCCTTAGGGACCAAGCCCTTTAAAATTTTTTTATTATTTATTTATTTATTTGAGAGCAACAGACAGACACACAGAGAGAAAGAGACAGAGAGAGAAAAGGCTCGCCAAGGCCTTCGCCACTGCAAACAAACTGCAGATGCATGTGCCACTTTGTGCATCTGGCTTATGTGGATCCTGAGGAATCAAGCCTTGAACCGGGGTTCTTAGGCCTGTGAACAGGCAAGCACTTAACTGCTAAGCCATCTCTACAGGCCCAACCAAGCCCTTTGTATACACACAGAGCTTTGGGGCTATCCAAACTGTGGCAAGTAGACAAATTTTTATACATTTGTCAAAGTCATAGAATGCACAACTCTGAGGTCAAACCCTAAATGTAAATTATGGACTTTGAGTTATGACATAACAACGCATACTTATTGATTCAAAAATGTAGAACTCTGGTGTGGGATACTGTTGTAGTTACCTTCTTATTGCTGGATGAAACATTCCACCAAAAGCAGCTTATGGGATGAAAAGGTTTATTTTGTCTTACAGAGTGGAGGGAAAGCTCCATGAAGGCAGAGAACAGCACAACACAAGCATTGGCTGGACATCACCCCCTTGCCAATATCAGGTGGACAACAACAGCAGGAGAGTGAGCAGAACTAACACTGGCAAGCTAGGGGCCAATAAATCTCAAGGTGCACTCCCAGAAACACACCTCCTCCAGCAAGGCTCCACCTCCCAGTTTACCATTAGCTATGGATCAAGCATTCAAAACACATGAGTTTATGGGGGACACTATTTCAAACCACCACAGATACTGACAGTGGCAAAGCTTTGGAGAAAGGGGGCATGAAAATATAGCATAAAGGATGGATTATTCATTTTCTATGGTCCATATTTCACATGTACCCTAAAGTTTTATGTGCTGTAAGCTTGGTCACCAGTGAAGCAATGTGGAGACAGTGATACCTACAAGAAGTGGGACCTGCCTGGCATGGTGATGGGTACCTGAAATCCCAGCACACTGGGAGGCAGAGATAGGCGGATCATTGTGAGTTTGAGGCCACCTGGTGAATTACAGGTCAGTCTGGGATAGAGAGAGTTCCTACCTCAAAAAAAAAGTGGGACCAAGAGGAGGATGATAGGTCATGGAAGCTCTGTCCTGATGCTGATGCTCTGAGATAGAATGGGTTCATTCTGGAGGGACTGGGTTGTTTTAAGCAAGCCTGCCACTTCCCTGAGGACCTCTTCTATGCACATGGCTCATCTCATATGTGGTTGCCACTGTACTATCTGTCATGAGTCCCTTATTAAAGCTGAGCAGATGCCAGCACCATACACTTGGACTGCAGCATTGTGACCTAATGGAACTGAGAGGGAGTCAGGTAGCTTTGTTAGGCAGTTAAGGTGACTGGGCCCCTGAAAGTATCCTTTCAGTCTCCACTTTGCTAGAGATCAAAGTGTGATCTGACTTTTTATCTCTTCCCTAGATCTGTTTTTTCTACAGACAAACTGGGTCCCTCCTGGGAGGAGGTCTTCTTTGCTAGAATTTAATTCTAACATTGTGGTTGATCAAGTTCAGGCCCTGGAACTTGGTGTCATGGCTAGCCTTTTCCTGAGACAGCCTCTAGCACAGACAAATCAGCTGTTTCTCTGGCTCACCTGAGCAGAAAGGTAGGACCTACCACCACAAGGCTATGAATACATTTACAAGGGGAGGCTCTCTGGGCTGCCTGACCACTCATGAACCTCCAAATTCTGATGAGTTTCCCCTCATCTCAACCAGGCTAGGCTGAGACAAGGGGAGAGCCCTCAACCCCTACTTACCACATGGGCTCTTTACTCCCTCCTGCCCTCCACATGGCAGGAGTTTTTTGTGCTTTCTTTTCTAGCCTCTCTATGATTTTTCCAGGCCCACCATGTGGGCTTTCAGGCCAGATAAGTATATTCATTTTCCTTCCCTTGGTTCTATATTCTCTCAATAAATATAATAATAATTATCCTCAGTTTCTCCCAGCAGAGGGAGACTTATTAATGTGGCTGCCTTTCCAACTAGGAAATGCTAAAGGCTTGACCTATGATGTTGAAGAGGTCTGTGTAACAACAGGTAGGAGCCTTCCTGTGGGTAATAGCCACTTGATTTCAAAGAGGACTTGATAACCCTACAAGTAGCAATTAGCTCAGTCTAGCACCAGGTTTTCTACATTATAAAGAAGCAATTTCACTAGGGAAAAACTGGCTAAAAAGTATATTGCTCTCTGGTGTGTCCCTGATAATTTTCTCTCAAGAAACACCATACTGGACTCAGAACTTGTTTATGGTTCTTAAACGGTGACAAAACAGCTGATTTGGGGAGCAGCTAACATATAGGTTACATGTGAATAGCACCACTTAAAGTAAAAGGAATAAAATGGTCTGGGGTAAGAGGTAGTGAGATTATTTGGGTGACAGAGCCCTTTCTTATAGCAAATTGCTCTCCTGGAATAAGGTGCTATAGGTTCCAAGCCTACTCTGTCATCATAGCAGCTGAGTGCAATTAACCCAGATAATCTCACTCCTCTATACCCCTTGTTTTGGCAGTAAGAATGATAGCTATTTGAGTTTTGGAATTAGAAGGTATATGGAGATAATTATGTGTAAATTCCTAATTTAGGGAATGGAAGCATAGAGAAGCTAAAGACACACCAGTATTTATTACATGGCTCATGTAATTGTCCAGATCACTGGCCTAATTAGTTTCCAGCCACTCTAGAATTTATTTCTACAACAACAGAAAACATTAAGAAATTTGGAGGAGGAATACTCTTACTGGTAAATTACTAAGGCATCAGAAAAATGTTGAAACTGATATCTCACTCTTCTCATGTAAATGATGTTTTCACCTGACAAAATACATGAGATGGAAGAGAAGACGAACTGTAAAGAATCTATAGGTACCAGGTGCTGAGTAGTACATAATGAATTGTGTGCTCATTTCTTCTCATAAGTGAGAAATTATTCCAGCACAGCTGGGATGGGTGGGAGAAACATAATTCTCAATGATGTATAGTGAAAATCATATCACACTAGCTTAGCACTAAAACCCATAAGGAGACCATGATAATGAAGGGCCACACAGGAGCCAGATGGGACCAGCTGACAAGGAACATGAATCTCCTTTAGATATTGCAAAGCCTCATGTTGTTTACTGTGTAATTATTATGATAGTTTTACTTAGTATAACGAACCATATCTCTGATGAGCAAAAACCCACTAGAGATTATAAGCATTCAAATGCCATTAGGTTCACAAATGCCAGGAGCACTTTCTTTTTATGCCTCTCACTGTTCAAAGAAAATAAAATGACAATCTCTTTATTGATGAATTTATAAATCGTAGTTTCTGGATTCTTGTAAAAGAAATACAAAGGCTTGGGCCTGGAGAGATGGCTCAATGGTAAAGGCACTTGCAAAATTTGCAGGCCTGGGTTCAATCCTCAAGCATACATGTAAAGCTGGAAAAAAGGGGCACATGCATCATCTATGATGCCAGAACTCCTATGATAATGAGAAGCAGAGCCAGGAGAATCAGAAGCTCATGGGCCAGACTCCTTTGCATCAGCAAGAAACCCTGTCTTAATGAAAATGACAACACTTCTGACCTTCATATGTGTACACCCACACATACGTGCATACATACATACACAGATATACACATACAAATGAATAAAACGTTTTAAAAGCAAAGACTTTAGAAAGTCTGCTGCCTCTCAGATGCTGGGCATTTTGGATAGCACATGAGTGAAAAGCAATTAAAAAAAAAAAAAAAACTTTCCCAAGCTGGTAGTCTGTACCAGCTATTTCAGTGAGGAGAGCTAGAAGGCTCCACTTAGCTCCTGTCAAAGCCAGAGGGAAGTGTGATGAGCAGCCATGTGTTGAGTGGTTCAGGACAGGGATAGCAAAACAATGGAATGATGCTCTGAGGGTGAATCATAGATGGTCCAAATGAATACAAATTCTTTTGTAAGGAAGTGACTTAAAGGAATAATTTTAAACAAATAACCTGCTCTTCAAAGTCAAGGCTTATTTCTCCATAAATTTACAAATATGGCTATGCCCACCTGAAGCATGAAAAATACAGGAAAGAAGGTCATGAAGTGCAATTGTTCTTTTTTTTCTTTTTTTTTAAATGAACCCTGGGCAAAATGAAGCAAGGTTGAAATCCCTGTGTGGGACTCAGTAAGGTCATTATATAAAGAAGAACCAGTGCCAGGAGCAGCATAAATGGCCATGTGAAACAAGGTTAAAATCTGTGTATGGAAACCAAATAAAGCCATTGTATGGTGCTATAAAGATAAACTGTGGTTTACAGTGTAGCTCTGAAGATGTTTTAGATATACCAGGACTATGAAATGGCTGCCATAGAGAGCTACTTAGTTATCCCAGCTGGAGTGGTGGAACTGAAATCCAGAGACTTTTGTCCCTGGTTATGGATGTTGGACTTGCACTACAGATATTTGAAATTTACCTGTTGGTTATTGATTTTTGTAATGGTCTAGTCTGTAAGGAAAGTGTAGGAGAAAAGCAAGAAAGAAGACTGGACTTGATCTCTACAGACAGACTGTTTATTGAGAGAAAACAGTGAGGGACCTCAGCTTTCCAGTGGGATGAAGGCTGAGGCCCCAAGTCAGGCTGGGGTTCAAACTTATAAGGAGGATCCTAAGGCAAACATACTGAATTACCTGCAGGTCCAAGGGAACTAGATAAGGCATCAAAGGTATTTGCTCAGAATAGGCTTTTTAGCAGAATTGTTTAGGGAGGATGTCCCACCAGGCAGTTTCTGAGCTGAATGTCTCTGTTCTTTATGGCTTTCTAATCGTAGGGTTAGTTATTAACTCTTTGGTTCCTTCTAGCTTTCAAGGAAGGCTATTAACTCTTCAGGCCAGACTGTAGATTGGGGAGAACTGGGGGTGAGTGGAGCATTTAGGGAAGGACTGCATGGGCCATAATTGGGGTGAGGAGCTCTCTTAGACTAATTCCTGCTGGAGGGGGCAGTAGATCTCTTGGGGTGTCCTATGCAGTCCTGTGGAGGTTGGATGTCCAGAGGTCAATATCCAGTGGCCATGAAGAAGTCAGTGATTTGCTGTAAAGTGAAGGCATGTATTCTGTCTTGGAGAAATTCAGTGAGGCATCTGAATATGCAAGGACCAAAAAGGAGAATTAGCAGAATCATAACAATGGGACCCAGTAAGGGGCTTAACCATAAAACCATTGCCCTAAATCTGACCAAAAGTTACTCTCATGTATTTTGTTAATTTCTTGTTTGAGTTTATCTATCTGTTGTTGAATAATATTAGAATTATCTGTAATGTTGAAACAGCACATTCCAGGGAATTTCTGATATCCAACATGATGTTTTTTGTTTTTTTTTTTTTAATTTTTATTGACTTTTAATCTTACATACCAAAAAAAACCCCACCTGATATTTCCCTCCCCTCCCCCATTCCACTTTAGAACTCCGGTCTCCATCATATCCCCTCCCTTTCTCCATTAGTCTCTCTCCTAATTTGATGACATCATCTTTCTCTTCTATTTTGAGGGTCTTGCAAAGGTATTGCTAGGCACTGCAAGTTCATGGATATCGAGGCCAATTTCTGTCTGGGCAGCTGCATAGTAAGAGGTCATATCCTTCCTTTGGCTCTTCCATTCTATCCGCCCCCTCTTCCGCAATGGTCCCTGAGCCACTGGAGGATGTGACAGAGGTGTTTCAGTGCTAGGCACTCCTCCATCCCTTCTTCTCAGCACTATGTTGCCTTTTGTGTCATCCCAGTGGTCATCACCATCTGAAAAGAGAAGCTTCTCTAGCCAGAAGTGAGAATAGCGTTAATATGTGGACATGAACATTTAGTGTAGTGTCCCCAGGGCAGCTTGGTGGGAATAATATATACATTTAGTCAGACATGAGCAGGCTTATACCCCCAAGGCTCATGACCTCACCTACCATAGACTTTTACTTAGGTTTTTCAGTACTGGGTATGTATTCCTTCCCGTAGAGAGGGCCTTCAGTCCAATTATGGAGCAGTTGGTTACCCCAAGAGTAGACACGCCACTATTGCACCCGTTCAGTCATTGGGCCTGTCAGGCCAAGCTTGAATATTCAGCATCCACTATTTTCACTGTTGGTGGCTTCTGTCTCCCATACGCTGCGTGCAGTGCAGCTTTTTCCAGCTTTCAGTTGGCTGGTCTACAGGGAGAAGGTTTTCTGCTCAGCACCAGCTTGCTTTCTCTGTGTCCTTGCCTCTCAGGCATGAGATGTCTTCAGCAATAGGGTCTTACTATCTATTTCTCTAGGGAAACCAAGGGCTTTGGCAAAAGCCTTAATGTTTTGAAGGCTACCGGGACCTCCTTGGCCAACATCTCACTGGAAGGAGTTCCATCCCAGGTACTGAAAATTTTCTAGTAACAGTCTACATCTTCTAGACGTGACCTTATTCAAAAAAGTAGTTTTACATATGTCTTATTGATAATATCTTGAGTTTAGATTGTCCCTCCCCCTGCCCTTTTTGTATGCATTCTCTTCCCATGGCCTTGCTTAGGCCATTCCCCTCCCTGTACTCAGTTCTTCTACTTATATATGTGTATTACCATACACTTAAGTCCTTCCCTTTCTTCCCTCCCTTATAGCCTTTTACCCGCTTACTGGTTTCTGGTACCTATTTTTGGTTCCAGTTCATACACAAGTCTATACGTTGGTAGCTAGGATCCACATATGAGAGAGAACATGTGACGATTGGCTTTCTGAGCCTGGGTTACCTCACTAAGTATAATCCTTTCCAGATCCATCCATTTCCCTGCAAATTTCATAATTTCATTTTTCTTTACTGCTGAATAGAACTCCATTGTGTAAATGTACCACAACTTTATTATCCACTCATCTGTGGACGGACATCTAGGCTGCTTCCATTTCCTAGCTATTGTGAATAGAGCAGCAATAAACATGGTTTTCCAAGTATCTCTAAGGAAGTGAGAAGAGTCCTCTGGATATATGCCTAGGAGTGCTATAGCTGGATCATACGGTAAATCTATTTCTAGCTGTCTCAAGAACCTCCACACTGATTTCCACAGTGGCTGGACCAGCTTACATTCCCACCAACAGTGTAGAAGTGTTCCTGTTTTTCCGCATCCACGCCAACACTTATTGTCATTTGTTTTCTTGATGGCAGCCATTCTGACAGGAGTGATATGGAATCTCAAAGTGGTTTTAATTTGCATTTCCCTGATGGCTAAGGATGTAGAACATTTTTTTAAATGTTTATATGCCATCTGTATTTCATCTTCCGTGAATTCTCTATTTAGTTCCGTAGCCCATTTTTTAACTGGGTTGTTTGAATTCTTGTTATTCTGTTTTTTGAGTTCTTTGTATATTCTGGATATTAATCCTCTGTCAGATGAATAACTGGCAAAGATTTTCTCCCATTCTGTAGGTTGTCTTTTTGCTCTATTCACAGTGTCCTTTGCTGTACAAAAGCTTTGTAATTTTATAAGGTCCCATTGGTTGATTAGTGCTTTTATTCTTTGAGCAATTGGAGTTATATTCAGAAAGTCCTTGCCTATTCCAATATGTTGAAGAGTTTCCCCTACTTTTTCCTCTAGCATTTTCAGAGTTTCAGGTCTGATATTAAGGTCCCTGATCCATTTGGACTTGATTCTTGTGCAAGGAGAGAGACAAGGATCTATGTTTATCCTTTTACAAACAGATGTCCAATTTTCCCAGCACCACTTGTTAAAGAGGCTATCTTTTCTCCAATGAGTATTTTTGGCGTTTTTGTCAAAAATCAGGTAGCTGTAGCTGTCTGGATTAATATTTGGGTCTTCTATTCTGTTCCATTGATCTACCTGTCTGTCCTTGTGCCAGTACCATGCTGTTTTTGTTACTATGGCTTTGTAGTATAACTTAAAATTGGGTATAGTTATACCACCTGCCTGATTTTTGTTATGCAAAATTGTTTTGGCTATTCGAGGTTTTTTGTGTTTCCAGATGAATTTTAGTATTGTTTTTTCTATTTCTGTGAAGAATGCTATTGGGATTTTAATGGGGATTGCATTAAATGTGTAGATTGCTTTTGGTAAGATTGACATTTTCACTATATTGATTCTTCCAATCCAGGAGCATGGAATGTCTTTCCATTTCCTTGTGTCTTCTGCAATTTGTCGCTCGAGTTTTTTATAGTTCTCATTGTAGAGATCCTTCACTTCCTTGGTTAAGTTTATTCCAAGGTATCTTATTTTTTTTGAGGCAATTGTGAATGGGAGAGATTCCCTGATTTCATCCTCTGCATGTTTGTTGTTAGTGTATAGAAAAGCTACTGATTTCTGTGTGTTTATTTTGTATCCTGCTACATTGCTAAAAGTGTTTATCAGCTCTAATAATTTGCTGGTAGAGTCCTTAGGATCTGTTATGTATAGAATCATATCATCTGCAAATAATGATAATTTGACCTCTTCCTTTCCGATTTGTATCCCCTTTATGAGTGCCTCTTGCCTTATTGCTATGGCTAAGACTTCCAATACTATATTAAATAATAGTGGAGAAAGTGGACACCCTTGTCTTGTTCCTGAATTTAGAGGAAAAGCTTCAAGTTTTTCCCCATTAAGTATTATGTTGGCTGTAGGTTTGTCATAAATAGCTTTTATTATGTTGAGATATGTACCTTCTATTCCAAGTTTCTGTAGTACTTTCACCATGAAGGGGTGTTGGATTTTGTCAAATGCCTTTTCTGCATCTATTGAGATGAACATGTGATTTTTGTCCTTCAGACCATTTATATGGTGTATTACATTTATGGATTTGTGTATGTTGAACCATCCCTGCATCTCTGGGATAAAGCCTACTTGGTCAGGGTGAATAATCTTTCTGATATATTCTTGTATTCTGTTTGCCAGTATTTTGTTGAGAATTTTTGCATCTATGTTCATGAGGGAGATTGGTCTATAGTTTTCTTTTTTGATCTGTCTTTGTCCGGTTTGGGTATCAGGGTGATGCTGGCTTCATAGAAGGATTTTGGTAGAATTCCTTCCTCTTCTATTTTATGGAAAAGTTTGAGAAGCATTGGTGTTAGATCTTCCAGGAATGTCTGGTAAAATTCAGTAGTGAATCCATCTGGGCCTGGGCTTTTTTAATTGGGAGACTTTTTATGACTGCTTGGATCTCTGTGGTTGTTATAGGTCTATTTAAATGGTTTATCTCATCTTGATTTAATTTTGGTAGGTCATATAAATCAAGGAAATCATCCATTTCTTTCAGGTTTTCAAACTTAGAGGCATATATATTCTTAAAGTATGTCCGTATGATTTTCTGAATTTCTTTGGTATCTGTTGTGATGTTGCCTTTTTCATCTCTAATTTTATCAATTTTTGTCTCTTCTCTCTTTCTTTTGGTCAGATTTGCTAAGGGTTTGTCAATCTTGTTAATCCTTTCAAAGAACCAACTCTTTGTTTCATTGATTTTTTTGATTGTTTTTTTGGTTTCCATTTCATTAATTTCTGCCCTAACCTTTATTATTTCTTCCCGTCTACTGATTTTTGGTTTGCCTTGTTCTTCTCTTTCCAAGGCCCTAAGGTGAAGCATTAAATTGTTTAGTTGTGAACTCTCTAGTTTCTTAATATAGGCACTTAGAGCTATAAATTTCCCTCGTAGGACTGCCTTCATTGTGTCCCACAAGTTTTGGTATGTTGTATTCTCATCATAATTTGATTCTATGAATTTCTTGATTTCCTTCTTAATTTCTTCAATGACCCATGGGTCATTCAATAATGTACTGTTTAGTCTCCATGAATTTCTGTATGCTCTGTAGTTTTTCTTGTTGTTGATTTGCAGTTTAATCCCATTGTGGTCAGATAGCATACAAGGGATTATTTCAATTTTCCTGTATTTGTTGAGATTTGATTTGTGTCCTATCATATGGTCTATTTTAGAGAATGACCCATGTGCCGCTGAGAAGAATGTATATTCTGCAGTATTTGGATGGAATATTCTGTATATATCTGTTAGGTCCATTTGTTCCATGATATCATTTAATGCAGTTGTTTCTCTGTTTATTTTTTGTGGGGTAGACCTGTCAAGTGATGAGAGCGGGGTATTGAAGTCACCCACTACTATTGTGTTAGGTGTTATCTCTGACCTTAAGTCCGATAGTGTTTGTTTGATGTAATTGGGGGCCCCCGTGTTGGGAGCATAAATGTTTAGGATTGTGATATCCTCCTGTTGGAGTGTTCCTTTAATCAGTATAAAGTGACCTGCTTTATCTCTCCTCACTAATGTTGGTTTGAAGTCTATCCTGTCAGAAATTAGAATGGCAACCCCTGCTTGTTTTCTAGGTCCATTTGCTTGATATATCTTTTTCCAGCCTTTCACCCTAAGAATGTTTCTATCTTTTATTCGGATGTGAGTTTCCTGAAGGCAACAGATGGTAGGATCCTGCTTTTTAATCCAGTCTGCAAGTCTATGTCTTTTGATTGGGGCATTGAGGCCATTGATATTAAGAGTTATTATTGAAAGATATGTATTTGATCTGTCCATTTTTCTTGTTTTGTAGTTCTTCCTGGTTTTCTTTTTACTTGCTTGTTCTAACTGTTGAATATGATTTCTTTTTTCCTATTTCCTGCTGTGTGTGTTTTGCTTTTTCTTCAGCATGAATGATTCCTGCAAGTATTTTCTGTAGAGCTGGCTTAGTTGTCATAAATTCCTTTAGCCTGTCTTTGTTGTGGAATGTCCTTATTTCTCCATCAATTTGGATAGAAAGCTTTGCAGGATAAAGTAATCTTGGTTGACAGTTTTTATCTTTCAGAACTTGGAATACATCACTCCAGGCCCTCCTGGCTTTTAGGGTTTGTGTTGAGTAATCTGCTGTGACCCTGATGGGTTTCCCCTTAAATGTCATTTGCTTTTTCTCTCTAACTGTTTTCAGTATACTTTCTTTGGTTTGTGTATTTAGTAGTTTAATTATAACATGGCGAGAAGAGGTTCTTTCTAGGTTTTGTCTGTTTGGTGTTCTAAATGCTTCTTGTATCTGCATTGGCATTTCTTTCCCAATTTGGGGAAAATTTTCTTCTATGATTTTATGGAAAACACCTACTAAGCCTCTGGATTGAAATTCTTCCCCTTCTGGTATACCTTGAATTCTTATGTTTGATCTTTTCATAGTGTCCCTCATGTCTTGGAGTTCCCATTCATACCTTTCTATTAGCTTGTCTTTCTCTTTGTTGGACTGTGATAGATCTGCCACCTCGTCTTCTAGCTTGGATATTCTGTCCTCTCCTTCATCCATTCTACTAGTGAGACTTTCCACAGAGTTTTTTATTTCACTGACCGTGTTCTTCAATGTTAAGATTTCAGCCTGGTTTTTCTTCAGTAGTTCTATTTCCTTGTTCATGTCCTCTAATGACCTTTTTATTTCATTAAACTGTTTCTCTGTAATCTCCTTCAACAGTTTGTTTTCTTCTCTAATTCCTTTGTTTTCTTCTCAGATTGCTTTCATTTCTTCTTTCATTTCTTTGAGCATAGATATCATCATTCCCTTGAAATCTTTGTCAGGAATTTCATCTAAAACAGTCTCATTGTTGGACCTATCTGATGGATTTGCAATTTTTGGTGGGATTGCATTGTCTTGATTCTTTGTGTTTCTTGTATTATAATGTAGTGACTTTTGCATCCTGGATTGCTTTGATGCTTAGGTTTCCTATTTATCTTCAGTGTTCTTAGGTGTTGTGATCCACCTTTATATTATTTTAGAATATGAGTTTAAGGTGTCAAGTGTAGCACTTGTACTTAAGTAGAAGCACTCCTAGCTGTTGAGTTTGCTTGTTAAGCAATTATTGTAGTGGACTGGTGGAACAATTTCGATGCAAGTTCTAAACTTCAACAGAGCAAAATACACATTCAATTGACATGAACACAGAGTATACAAGTGTGAGAATTGAGACAACCAGTCCTATAGTGTTAAAATCCCTAAGGTCATGTGATGGTCCACTCCCTTAGTCCTGTAAGCTTGGGAATCAGACCCTGTCCTCAATAATAACTGAAGCAAAAGATAAAGGCCCTTTAAATCTATAAGTAGTACAGATAGCAATATTCAACCCCTCACATTCAGCTTATTTGAAAATGGTAAAGCCACCCACAAATATGTAATACATACCCTGCCTTGACCTGGAAAGAGTGGTTAGCACTTCCAATGCAGGCCTTTGTTATCTTTTGGTGTGACTTTTAAACTCACCAATGCTGGGTGCCCACCTCGTTACCTGGGCTGTGGAGCTTGGGTCAGGTCAGCTGGGGCCGGTGTTGACGATGTGGTTCAAATTTGCCACTGGTTGTTGTTCGATTCTACCAATTCCCTGGGGAGCTGATGATTGGGGATGGGCGAATTCAGGAAGCCTGCAGCAACTCACGGTGTGTGTCTCTTTCAGTAGCTCCGCAGATTTTTCTTTGATTTCTGGGCTCTGTGAGGAGACTGATGAGGTTGAAAAGTCCCTTTTTGTTTGTTTGTTTGTTCGGGCGGCGTTTGCAACGGAAGCTCAGCAGGGCTTAGCTGACCTGGTTGGAAGCTTTGGATCGAGAGTTGGAGTCTTGGTGCCGATCCGTTGGGGAGCCGGCTGAGTGAAGTGAAGTTGCTGGGGTGCTCTTGGGGTGGGGTGAAGCCGCTGGGAGCCCACGGATGGGGAGCCCGCGGATGGGGAGCCCACGGCTGGGGAGCCCGCGGCTGGGGAGCCCGCGGCTGGGGAGTCCGCGGCTGGGGAGCCCGCGGCGGCGTTGGGGAGCGAGCTGCCGGGGGGGCCGCACTCTCCACAGTGGGTTTCTGGCTGTCTTTTGCTTTTCCGCTATTTCCCGGAGAAAATATTCTGCTCTCTTCCTCAGATGAGTGTAGTTTTTCTTGATTCTCTGCCTGATCCGGTTTGGCGTGACTCCTATGCCGCCATCTTACCCGGAACTCCCCAACATGATGTTTTAATAATAGGAAATCAATAGTAGCTCTATTTTGTAATATTGAGATCCGGAGTTCTTTCATTTCTTGGTTAAATTCTTCCAGAACCTGTGCAGTGAGATTAGCAGTCTTAATGAAAACACAGGCCAATTTGGAGACATCCTTTTGTATTCCTGTCACAAGGCCTGGAATGGGCAGGATAAAGGCCGAAACAATGGCTACCTGTTTTGGATCTAATAAGATTAAATTATCATCACACTTGGAGGGCAAGCCTCTGATAAATCATCAGGAAGGGGTTAGGGAAAGTAGTAAGGAAAGGATCCATCCAGTGGAACAGATTCCAGAGAATTTGGTAGGATGGGCTGGGTAGGTTGTTTGGTTGCAGAGGAAGACCTATCCCATAGGTAGACATTTGCCAGAAGGCAGAGAAATATTTCTTTCAATAGAACAATTAGGGGTTGTATATCTATGAGAAGTTAGAAGAAGGGTATAGTTGATGCATAAGCAGTGTTGTTGGATAGTTAGAGAGATTGGGAGTGCTGGCTCAAGATGGAGCACAGGATGGTCTTGTGTTGTAATTTTTCCCCAGTGACATTAACATATTCATTATTTCTGACAGGCCCATGAGGTTATTAGTTAACAGTTGATGGACTGAGTTTCCTTCCTATAGGCAAAAAGAACATTTGTTCATTGTATCAACAGCCAGTTGTATCCAGAAGTTTTGAGTATTCCAGGGCTCTAGAGGGCTCATGGAGATACTTACATTCAAGGTAGCATTTCAATAAACTGTATCTGTGAGGAATACCTTTTTAAGTTTAACACAAGAATATAGCCCTGAGTCTTGAGAGTAAGCAGGAGTTTTATATATACCATAGTTTATGTTGTCTTTTTTAGATTAATCTGTGAGATTTTTCCATGGGCCCTGTGTGGTACTTTGGGTGAAATATTTAATTTTTTAATTTTTTGAATTTTTACTACATATATATATATATATATATATATATATATATATATATATATATATGTTTTTCAAAGTAGGGTCTCACTCTAGCCCAGGCTGACCTGGAATTCACTATGTAGTCTCAGGGTGGCCTTGAACTCATGGTGATCCTCCTACCTCTGCCTCCCCAGGGCTGGGATTAAAGGCGTGCACTACCACGCCTGGCTTTACATATATTTTTATTTTTTATTGACAACTTCCTTAATTGTAGAAAATATCCCATGGTACTTCCCTCTACATCATATCCCCTCCCCAGCTCAATCAGTCTCTCTTTTCATTTTGATGTCATGATACTTTCCTCCTCTTATGATGGTCTTGTGTAGGTAGTGTAAGGTACTGTGAGGTCATGGATATCCAGGCCATTTTGTGTCAGGAAGAGCATGGTGTAAGGAGTCCTACTCTTCCTTTGTGTGATGGTTAAGTTTGTGTCAACTTGATTTGTTTAGGAATCCACAGACATTCCTCATAACTGTGTCTCTGAGGTTGCCTCTAGGAAGAATGCTTCCCCCAGGGTGAGCCCTTCCCTCAGAGTTGGTGGCCCCTCTCAGAGGAGGGGGCTGGTTGATAAAAAGAAGCTCTGGGAAGAAAGGCCTCTCTCTCTCTCCTCCCACCTGGCTGCTGGTGCTGCTTGATGTTCTCTTCTTGGTGCTTGCTGCTTGGTGCTTTCCAGTGTGGATTGAAGAGCAGCATCTCTCCAGGATGCCTTCAGGCCTTCAGTGCTGGATCGGGACTGCTGAGTCATCCAGCCTCGTGGACTGAGCAGCCACTGGGTTCCTTGACTCTTGGGCCTGCAACCTGCTATTGCTGGACTGTTGTAAGCTAATCCAATAAATTCCCTTTTAATACAATTCATTCTATCCATTCTGTTCCTCTAGAGAATGCTAATACAGATTGTGGTACCAGGAGTGGTTCTAGAGAAACAGTATTGTAAGGATGGATTTTCCTAGTGGGCTTGGTCCTCTGTGGAGTTGGTTCTCCAATTTCAGTGCCACTAAAGGCTCTACTGGTAATAAGGAGAGCACTTTAACTGGTAATAAGGAGGACACTAATAATCCATGGTGTGCACTATTTAAAGAATTCCATGAGATAGATGTATTTGGTGATTCTGAGTCATATCTTGTGAAGATCAAGAAATTTATTCACTCTGTATCTAGAAATTTTGAATATTTCTGGAAAAGTAAGACTAATGATGATGCTGGATGGTTTCTTCTGGCATCTCTAGATAAACTGTTGGGAGAAAAGCAGAAGCTCCAAAAGGAAATTTCCAAGCTTAAGACCCACATACATGATCTGAAGGTTTCTAAGGGTGCCCTGGAGGAGAATCTCCTCTCTAGTCAGAACAGGGCTCAAATTGCAGAAAACCAGACTCAAGCTCTCATTGTAAGATTGGCTAACTTGCAGCATAAGCTCAATTCCCAGCCTCACAGGCTATCAGAAATTAAAGTGAGGGCACTGATTGGAAAAGAGTGGGATCCCATGACTTCGGATAGGGATGTATGGGAAGACCCTGAAGAATCTGGGGACATTGAACTCTCAGATTCTGAAGAAGTTATTTTGCATGAGAAGGTGGCTTCCCCTTCTTTAGCTGCAGTTGCATCCCCACCCCCATCCCCACAGTCTAAAGTATTGCCCTCTACACACTTGCCTGAGAGAATCACTCCTTCTTTGTCTGAGGAAGCAGCAATGACCCTCCCTGCAGGAGGTGCTGATGCCTCTCAGAGCCCACCCATCTTTGCCTCTAGGCCTATAACAAGGCATAAGGCTAGGCATGCCCCTAAAGGGGAGTTAGAAAGCATGACTCAAGAGGAAGTGAGATACACCACTAAAGAACTTCAGGAGCTTTCTAACTTGTACAGACAGAAGCATGGGGAATATGTGTGGGAATGGATTTTAAGGGTGTGGGATAATGGTGGAAGGAATATAAGATTAGATCAGGCTGAATTTATTGAAATGGGCCCACTGACCAGAGATTTTAGGTTTAACACTGCAGCTCATGCAGTTGGAAGAGGTGCCAAGAGTTTATTTGATTGGTTGGCTGAAGTATGGTTCCAAAGATGGCCTACTGTGAATAAGCTTGAGCTGCCTGATATCCCTTGGCTTAATGTTGATGAAGGGATTAAAAGGCTCAGAGAACTTGGAATGTTGGAGTGGGTTTACCATGTAAACTCATCTTTAAGCCCACAATGGGAGCATCCAGAAGATGTGCCCTTCACTAAGACTATAAGAAACAGATTTGTGAGGGGAGTCCCAGCAATCATTGGTCTTTTATGTAAAGAAGACATCACAGTGGAAGCCGCAGTTGCTGCATTAGGTGACTTAGATGCAATGGGTCTAACTGGCTCTTGGGGTAACAAGGGCCAAGTATCAGCACTGAATCACCAAAGGCAAGGTGAGCATGTTTACCGTAATGGACAGTGCAGGCAAAACAATGCTCGTAACAGTATGACTCGTGTAGACCTTTGGTACTGGCTGATTAATAATGGCGTTCCCAGAAGTGAAATAGATAAAAAACCTACTAAGTTCCAAAGCAAAGGACCGAAAAGCCACTTTGAATTATAGCAACAGAGAATCAAGGCCTCTTAACCAGTTTCCAGACTTGAGCCACTTTACAGATCCTGAGCCCTTTGATTGAAGGGGTGGCTGGGTCCCTTTGAGGAAGGACCCTTCCATAATCTCCAAAAGTTTCAATATTAAGCTTAGTCCTATCCTTCCTCAGAGGGACCTGTGGCCTTTTGCTAGGGTAACTGTACACTGGGGAAAAGGAAATCAGACTTTTCAGGGCTTACTGGACACTGGCTCTGAATTGACATTGATTCCTGGAGATCCCAAATGGCATTATGGCCCTCCAATTAAAGTAGGTGCTTATGGAGGTCAGGTGATCAATGGAGTTTTGGCAAATGTTAGACTGACAGTAGGTCCAGTGGGTCCCCGAACTCATCCTGTGGTTATTTCCCCAGTCCCAGAATGCATAATTGGGATAGATATACTTAGGAGTTGGGAGAACCCCCACATTGGTTCTTTGACTTGTGGGGTGAGGGCATTATGGTTGGAAAGGCCAAATGGAAGCCATTGGAGCTCCCTCTACCAGGGAAAATAGTGAACCAGAAACAGTATCGCATCCCTGGAGGAATTGCAGAGATAAATGCAACAATAAAGGACTTGAAGGATACAGGGGTGGTGGTTCCCACCACATCTCCCTTTAACTCTCCTATTTGGCCTGTTCAGAAGACAGACAGATCCTGGAGAATGACAGTGGATTATCGGCAACTTAATCAGGTGGGGCTCCAATTACAGCTGCTGTACCAGATGTGGTTTCTTTACTTGAGCAGATTAACACATCTCCTGGTACCTGGTATGCAGCTATTGATCTTGCAAATGGTTTCTTCTCCATACCTGTCCATAAGGACCACCAGAAGCAGTTTACCTTCAGCTGGCAAGGTCAGCAGAACACATTTACTGTGTTACCTCAAGGTTATATTAACTCTCCAGCCCTGTGTCATAGCTTAGTTCTCAGGGATCTTGATCGCCTGTGCCTTCCACAAGGTGTCACATTGGTCCATTATATCGATGACATTATGCTGATTGGATTGAATGAGCAGGAGGTGGAAGCCACTCTGGAGTTGCTGGTACAGCATATGTGCATCAGGGGATGGGAAATAAATCCATCCAAAATTCCACCTACCACCTCCGTGAAATTTCTAGGTGTTCAGTGGTGTGGAGCATGCAGGGATATTCCTTCTAAGGTGAAGGATAACTTGTTGCACTTGGCCCCTCCTACCACTAAGAAGGAAGCACAATGTCTAGTGGGCCTATTTGGATTTTGGAGACAGCACATTCCTCACTTGGGTGTGTTACTCTGTCCCATATACCAAGTGACTCAGAAAGCTACTAGTTTTTAGTGGGGCCCAGAACAAGAGAAGGCTCTTCAACATGTCCAGGCTGCTGTGCAGGCTGCTCTGCCACTTGGGCCATATGATCCAGCAGATCCAATGATACTTGAGGTGTCAGTGGCAGATAGGGATGCCGTTTGGAGCCTTTGGCAGGCCGCCATAGGTGAATCACAGCAGAGGCCCTTGGGATTCTGGAGCAAGGGCATGCCATCATCTGCAGACAATTATTCTCCCTTTGAGAGACAGATCTTGGCCTGTTATTGGGCCTTAGTAGAAACTGAACTCTTGACAATGGGCCATCAAGTTATTATGTGACCTGAGCTACCCATTATGAGCTGGGTGTTATCTGACCCACCAGGCCATAAAGTTGGATGTGCACAGCAGCAGTCCATCATCAAGTGGAAGTGGTATATCTGTGATCGGGCTCTACAGGCCCTGAAGGCACAAGTAAGTTACATGAAGAGGTTGCCCAAATGCCTATGGTTGCTACTCCTGTTTCAATGCCTTCTGTCCCCAAGCATGCACCTATGGCATCATGGGGTGTGCCCTAGGATCAGTTGACTGAAGAGAAGACTAGGGCATGGTTTACAGATGGTTCAGCACATTATGCAGGCATGTCCCAGAAGTGGACAGCTGCAGCATTACAGCCCCTTTCTGGGACAACTCTGAAGGACTGTGGTGAAGGGAAGTCTTCACAACGGGAAGAACTACGGGCAGTACACATGGTTGTGCATTTTGCTTGGAAGGAAAAATGGCCAGATGTGCGGTTATACATTGATTCATGGGCTGTGGCCAATGGTTTGTTAGGATGGTCCAGGACTTGGAAGGAGCATGATTGGAAAATTGGTGAAAAGGACATTTGGGGAAGGTGTATGTGGATAGAGCTCTCTGAATGGGCAAAGGATATAAAGATACTTGTGTCCCATGTTAATGCTCATCAGAAGGTGACCTCATCAGAGGAGGACTTTAATAATCAAGTAGATAAGCTGACCTATTCTGTGGACAGTGGTCAACCTCCTTCCTCAGCCACCTCTGTCATTGCCCAATGAGCCCATGAACAAAGTGGTCATGGTTGCAGGGATGCAGGTTATGCATGGGCCCAACTACATGGACTTCCACTAACTAAGGCTGACCTGGCTATGGCTGCTGCTGAGTGCCAAATCCACCAGCAGTAGAGACCAACTCTGAGCCCCCAATATGGTAGCATTCCACGGGGTGACAAGCCAGAAACTTGGTGGCAAGTTGACTATATTGGACATCTTCCATCATGGAAAGGGCAGCATTTTGTCCTTACTGGAATAGACACTTATTCTGGGTATGCATTTGCTTTTCCTGCATATAATGCTTCTGCCAAAAGTACCATCCATGGGCTTACAGAATGCTTTATCCACCATCATGGAATTCCACACAGCATTGCTTCTGACCAAGGAACTCACTTCACAGCCAAGGAAGTACAGCAGTGGGCTCGTGATCATGGAATTCACTGGTCTTACCATGTGCCCTACCACCCTGAAGCAGCCGGCTTGATAGAGCAGTGGAATGGCCTTTTAAAGAAACAGCTGCAGTGCCAACTAGGAGGCAATAGCTTGGAGGGCTGGGGGCGTGTCCTCCAGTAGGCTGTATATGCTCTGAATCAGCATCCTATATATGGTGCTGTTTCTCCAATAGCCCAGATTCATGGGTCCAGGAATCAAGGGGTGGAAATGGGAATGGTACCACTTACCATCACCCCAAGTGACCCATTAGCCAAATTTTTGCTTCCTGTACCCACAACCTTACGCTCTGCTGGCCTAGAGGTCTTGGTTCCAGAGGGGGGAGTGCTTTCTCCAGGAAGCACAAAGAACATTCCATTGAACTGGAAGCTAAGATTTCCCCCTGGCCACTTTGGGCTCCTGAAGCCCTTGAGTGCACAGGCTGAGAAAGGAGTTACAGTGTTACCAGGAGTGATTGATCCAGACTACCAGGGAGAAGGTGGACTGCTCCTCCACAATGGAGGTAAGGAAGAGTATGTCTGGAGCGCAGGAGATCCTTTAGGGCGTCTCTTGGTGTTACCATGCCCTGTTATCAAAGTCAATGGAAAACTGCAACAGCCACATCAAGGCAGTGTGATAAATGGCCCAGATCCTTCAGGAATGAAGGTATGGGTCACCTCTCCAGGTAAAGAACCAAGACCTGCTGAGGTGCTTGCTGAAGGTGGAGGAAATACCAAATGGGTAGAAGAAGGCAGTAACAAATACCAGCTAAGGCCATGGGACCAGTTACAAAAATGTAATTGCCATGAGTGTTTCTGTCTTACCTTGTTAAGAGTGTTTGTACATATCTATACCAATATTAAGATATTTTGTCCTTCCTCTATTTCTCTATTAGGTAATTAATACTGATTAAGATCATATCACTAGTTAACCACTGTTGAATTTATATTTGACTTATTATATTAGAGACTAAGACTTCCTCAAGGAACTTGCTTTGTGTGTGTGTGGGGGGGGTGATTGTGCATTTCCAATTGTACGAGGGATAGTTATATCATGTTAGGCAGAATTATGACATTGTTACCTTGTTATGACTTGTTACTGTCTGCATTTGGAAATTAAGTATGATGTAAGGAGATACGGTTTGGTGTCAAGTTGACAAGGGGTGGACTTTAGATGGTTAAGTTTGTGTCAACTTGATTTGTTTAGGAATCCACAGACATTCCTTATAAATGTGTCTCTGAGGTTGCCTCTAAAAGAATCCTTCCCCCACGGTGAGCCATTCCCCCAGAGTGGGAGGCCCCTCTCAGAGGAGGGGGCTGGTTGATAAAAAGAAGCTCTGGGAAGAAAGGCCTCTCTCTCTCTCCTCCCACCTGGCTGCCGGTGCTGCTTGCTGTTCTCTGCTTGGTGCTTGCTGCTTGCTGCTCTCTGCTTGGTGCTTTCCAATGTGGACTGAAGAGCAGCATCTCTCCAAGACACCTTCAGGCCTTCAGTGCCGGATTGGGACTGCTGAGGCATCCAGTCTCGTGGACTGAGCAGTACTAGGTTCCTTGACTCTCGGGCCTGCAACCTGCTATTGCTGGACTGTTGTAAGCTAATCTAATAAATTCCCTTTTAATACAATTCATTCTATCCATTCTGTTCCTCTAGAGAATGCTGACTAATACACTTTGGCTTTTACATTCTTTCTGCCCCCTCTTCCACAATGGACGTAAGCCTTAGAAGGTTTTTCAGAGATGATTCAGTGCTGAGCACTCCTCTGTCCCTTTTTCTCAGCACAATGGTCCCTTCTGAGTCATCCCAAGGTGGCCACCATCTGAAAAGAGAAGCTTCTCTAACCAAAAGTGAGAGTAGCATTAATACATGGGTGTGGGCATTAAGAGAAGTCCTTACTGTGCAGCTTGGTGAGCATAGTATATACATTTAACCAGACACCAGCAGACATTACACCCCTAGGGCTCATGACTACCCCTGTCATAGGTGTTCAGAATCAGGGATATATTCCCTCCCATGGAGCGGGCCTCCAGTCCAATTAGGGAGCAGTTCATTTCCACCATAACAGACAGACATGCTGCTATTTCACCCATTGGCTGAATTGGCCTGGCTGGTCAAATTTAAAGCTTGCAGTGTTCACTGTTGAGTATCTTCACTGGTGTTTTCTCTCTCTCCCATTGAACTGCATGCAGCATAGCTTTTTCTAGCTTTCTGTCAGCTGTTCCACATGGAGGATGCTTTCAGCTCAGCTCTAGCAAAATTTCTCAGTGACCTTGCAGCCCAAGTATGTGCAGTCTTCAGCAATAGGGTCTTATCATATATTCCTGGTGGGAAACCAAGGGCCTCGGCAATGGCCTATAATGTTTTGGGAGTATCTGTGACCTCCCTGGCCAACAACTTACTGGACGGTATCCCATCCCTGGCACTGAAAATTTTCTAGTAATAATCTATTGCTTCTGAGTGTTCCATTGTCCAGAAAAGTAGGTTTCCATGTGACTTATTTATATCCTCTTAGATTTTGATTAGTCCTCCCTCCACCTTTCCTTTACTCAATCTCTTCCCTGACCTCACTTAGGCCTTTTCACCTCCATTAATCTGTTCTTCTACTTACATATATACAATACCATCCTATTAAGTACCCCTCCCTCCCTTTCTATTCCTTTTATATTCCCTTTCTAGCTTACTGACTTCTGCTACTGAGTTTTATTCCTACTCACATAGAAGTACAATCATTTGTAGCTAGGATCCACATATGAGAGAGAACATGTGATGTTTGGCTTTCTGGGCCTGGTATAATCCTTTCCAGATCCATCCATTTTCCTGCAAATTTCACAACTTCATTGTTCTTTACTGCTGTGTAGAACTCCATTGTGTAAGTGTGCCACATCTTCATTGTCCACTCATCAGTTGAGGGACATCTAGGCTGGTTCCATTTCCTAGTTATTGTGAATAGAGCAGCAATAAATATGGTTGAGCAAGTATCTCTAAAGTAGTGAGACAATTCCTTAGGATATATGCGTAGGAGTGGTATAGCTGGGTCATATGGTAGCTCTATTTTTATCTGTTTCAGGGACCTCCACACTGATTTCCACAATGGATGGACCAGATTTCATTCCCACCAACAGTGTAGGAAGGTTCCTCTTTTCCGCATCCTCTCTAGCATTTATGGTCATTTGTTTTCATGATGGTAGCCAATCTGACAGGAGTGAGATGGAATCTCAACATAGTTTTAATCTGCATTTCCCTGATGACTAGGGATGTAAAACATTTTTTAAGTGTTTATATACCATCTGTATTTCTTCTTCTGAGAATTCTCTATTTAGTTCCATAGCCCATTTTTTAATTGGGTTGTTTGATTTCTTATTATTTAATTATTTGAGTTCACTGTATATCTTAGATATTAACTCTCTGTCAGATGTATAGCTGGCAAAGATTTTCTCCCATTCTATAGGTTGCCTGTTTGCTCTATTCACAGTGTCCTTAGCTGTACAAAATGTTTGTAATTTCATGAGGTCCCAGCAGTTGATCTGTGGTTTTAGTTCCTGAGCAATTGGGGTTATATTCAAACACAACCTCAAGAAAAACAAAAACATGATGATAAACATGAAAACAGTGGTAATCAGTATAGATACTGACAGACTGACACCAAAGTCTTTATTTCTTTCACTTTGTGGGAAAAAGTGCAAAATTCCTAAGGCAAATGTCTAGGCCTATAGACCTGCTGTTGGAAAACCATTGCTTTTTGTTTCTCCATGCAGTGTCTCATGAATACCATGCTGGAAGAAGCCTTTTCTAAAGCTCTCTAGTAGTAATTGAATCACTTAGGACTAAAATCCCCTGTAGTACCATCCTAACAATCTCCCATTCTCTCTCAACTCTTCACTGACTGAAGTCTACTGACTTGCTCTATCTTGAATTAGAGACATATAGCAGACAGCTTCAGGTTCACTGAGACAAACTTCCAGACCAAGCACAGTTATGGAGGAAGAGATATTATTTATTGAAGCTTACAGATCCAGGGGAAGTGCCATAATGGCAGAAAAGGCTGGCCTGCCTTCACAGGACCAAGCAGAGAGTAAAGCCAACCAGCCACTCAGCACAGCACACTTCAGGAACTCCTACTGGGCACACTTTGCATATCTTTACAATGGAATCTCAAACCCACCATCACACCTCAAGATCCGCCCAATGACATTGCCTCCAGCAAGGTGGCTGCAGATGCAAACTATAAACTAATAAAACACTGAATATATTGGGGGCCATATATTCAAACTACCACAGATACTTTATTTTTTTAATGCAATTGTGAATGGGACTGATTATCTGATTTCATTCTCTGTGTGTTTGTTGTTAGCATATAGGGAGGCTACTGATTTCTGTGTGTTTATTTTGTATGCTGCTACATGGCTATAGGTGTTTATCAGCTCTACCAGTTTCCTGGTAGAGTCTTTAGAGTCCTTTCTGTATAGAATCATATCATGTGCAAATAAGGATAACTTGACCTCTTCCTTTTCAATTTGTATCCCTTTTATGAGGGTCTCTTGCCTTATTGCTATGGCTAAGACTTCCAGTGCCATATTAAATAAAAGTGGGGATAGTGGACACCCTTGACCTGATTTTTCCATTTAGTATTAGGTTGGCTGTGTGTTTGTCATAAATAGCCTTTGTTATGTTGAGATATGTTCCTTCTATTCCCAGTCTCTACTGTAGGACTTTTATCATGAAGGGGTATTGATTTTGTCAAACGCTTTTTCTGCATCTAATGAGATGATCATGTGATTTTTGTCCCTTAGTCCATTTATATAATGTATTACATTTATCGATTTGTGTATGTTGTACCATCCCTGCATCGCTGGGATAAAGCCTACTTGGTCGGGGTGAATGGTCTTTCTGATATATTCTTGTATTCTGTTTGCCAATATTTTGTTGAGAATTTTTGCATCTATGGTCATGAGGGAGATTGGCCTGTAATTTTCCTTTTTTGTCCTACCTTTGTCTGGTCCCAGCCTGTGTTTAGCAATGCCCAAATAGTGGAACATCCTTATTTCTCTGTCTATTTGAATGGATAGCTTTGCAGGATAAAGTAACCTTGGTTGACAGTTGTTATCTTTCAGAACTTGGAATACATCACTCCAAGCCCTTCTGACTTTTAATGTTTGGGTTGAGTTATCTGCTGTGATCCTGATGGGCTTGCCTTTGTAGGTGACTTTATTTTTCTCTCTAGCTGCTTTCTATATATTTTCTTTGGTTTGTATGTTTGGTAGTTTAATTATAATATGTTGAGGAGAGGTTCTTTCCATGTTTTGTCTATTTGGTGTTCTAAAGGCTTCCTGTATCTGCATTGGCATCTCTTTCCCAATTTGGGGGAAGTTTTCTTCTATGATTTTGTTGAAAACACCTACTATCCCTTGGATTGAAATTCTTCTCCTTTTACTATATCCTGAATTCTTATGTTTGATCTTTTCATAGTGTCCCAAATATCTTGAAATTCCCATTCATACCTTCCTATTAGTTTGTCTTTCTCTTTGTTAGACTGTTTTAGATCTGCCACCTGGTCTTCTAGTTTAGATATTCTGTTCTCTCCTTTATCCATTCTACTGGAGAGATTTTCTACAGAGTTTTTTATTTCACTGATTGTGTTCTTCATTGCTAGTATTTCTGACTGGTTTTTCTTTATTATTTCTATTTCCTTATTTGTGTCTTGTATGGGTCTCCTTATTTCATTAAATTGGTTTCCTATGTGTTCTTTGATTCCTTTGATTTCTTTGAACATATTTATAATCATTCTTTTGAAATCTTTCTCAGGCATTTCCTCTAAATCAGTCTCACTTTGATGTCTTAATACTTTTTGGTGGATTTATATTGTCTTGGTTTTTTTGTGTTTCTTATATTGTAATGTAGAGATTTTTTCATCTTGGATTAATTTAATGCTTGGGTTTCTAATTACCTGAAGTATTTATTAGATGTACCAATCAATCTGATGTTATATATCTTCAGGGTAGGAGCTTAAGTTGCTAGGTGTAGCTCTTAAGACTCTGAGTAACCAGAGAAGTGATCCTAGGTGTTATGTTTGCCTGCTACAAGAGTATTCAAGTAGGCTGAATGGAACAAAATCCAGACAAATCTAAAAATTTAACTGAACAATGTGCACATTCAATGAAAAACCACACAGAATATTTATGCAATAGTAGGTATTATGACAAACAGATCCTCTAACCAAGTCACAGTCCCTAAGGATGTGTGTTGCCCCACACCCTTGATCCTGTCAAGTGGGAGGCTAAGATTTCTGTTCTGTAGAGGTTCCAAGGACAGCTTGTGACTGAGTGAGACAATGAGTGACAAAAGAGGAAACAAAGGCACTATAAATAAGGAAGCAAGAAATGACAAGCCCAAAATATAGCTTATTTAAGAATATCAAATCCAATCATCCATCAGCTTTAACATAATTTACCCTGACATGGATGGTGCAATCAACCCTTCCAACGCAAACCTATATATCAGGCTTATTTGGCAGTTACTGACCTGGTGTAATCCCAGTTACCTTTTGGGATGGCTTTGGTCTCAGGTATGCTGCATGGCTGCTTGGGTCCCTCTTTGCTGTGCTGTGGCTCAGGTAGGCTGGCTGAGTCTGTGGGTTGCTCCTTTGATCATGCAGGTGCTGTGTAGGTGAGCTCCCTTCTCCAAGTCTCTGGTGCTTGCTGGTGCTTGTGCTGGCAGTGGGGGAGGGGAGGCTGTGGATGGAGGCTGAAGTCCTCCCACTGGTTATAATGATCTTCTTCCTCACAAGTTGCTCTGTTGATCTCTGCCACCCTCCTTCCACATTTCTTGAGTTTGTGAGGAGGCAGTGCGAGTGGAAAATCCCCTCACCTGCTTGTTTGCTTGATTTTTTTCCTGCTGCTCAGGTAAAGCCTGGCAGCTGTGGCTGTGTAGAACTCGTGCAGCCACTGCTGGAGACTCTTCTGCCTATCTGTCACTTCTAAACACTCTGGATCTCTCCTACTTCTCTTCTGAAGTTGATAATTTACTATACACCTCACTTTTTAGTATAAGAGTGTATTTTGCTGGGTTTTTGTTTGTATGTTTTGTTTTTGTTTTTTCTCCCCTAGGCTGTTTTAGCATGGTTCATATTCTTCCATCTTAACTGGAAGTAGTGAAATATTTCTTGATCATTCTTATACCAACTAATAGGGCCAATTATGATGTTATGATATGAGAAGGTGTAGTTTAGCATTAAGGGAGATCCTGCTGTGGTAGGTCCTTTTAGGGATACTGAGGGGACACATATGTCATGTAGAACATAAGAAGAAGATATAATCTTTGGGAAGAGTTGGAAATGGGTAAAGTGTGGTAGAAAGAATAAGATGAATAGAAGTAGGGGTGACATTTTATGATTAGAATGATAATAAAATATGACCATAATAGGAAGGCAAGGCCTGCCTTCAGTGTAGGACCAGCTAGAGGGTAGGGCTGTTATTAATCCAATGGTAAGGACTGCAGTGAAGACAAGGAGAAGGATGGGATAGAGCATGAGCAGTCCCTGTGAAAGGCAAAATGGAGGGTGAGAATAAAGAATTCAATCTGATGGGGCTGAAAAGACATAAAAGTGCCCTGTAACCAAAGGATTTCAGTGGCCTGGAGTAGCTGATCAAAGGTGTGGTTGGGACATTACATTAACCACATGTCCTCTAGCAGATGTGTCAGGAAAAGGTGAAACTGATGAAGGCTCAGGGTCATTCAGTGGATCTGGAACAGGAAACATAAGGTTAATTGTGTTCTCAGTTATTTCTTCAGGGATTGATGAAATACAAGAAATTTTGAGTTTGGTGGGATATAGGAGGGTGGAAGAGTAGGAGGGAGGTGCTCTTGAGGTGTGAAAGATGAAATCAAGGAGCAAGACTTTGAATTTTGGCGGCCATGGGGGTGAGGAGTATGACCTTGTTGCAAGGAAAAGGGGGTGTTAGGAGAAATATAAACCTGGTCCCCAACTTAAAAGAGGGAAGAGGAGCATTCTGGATAGGTTTGGAGAGGTTTGAATCAGCAGTCTTCCATAGTTCTGCTCTGAGAAAAGAAAGCAAATCTTGGGCAAGAGTGGGGAGCAGATTAGAATTTGTGGGGTGAAATCCGGGGGGTGGGTGATAGGTCTGCCATATATTAATTCAAAAGGGCTGATGTTAGTTGGTTTACAGGAGAGGGTATGGAGATGAAGGAGAGCTAAGAGTAGGAGTTTGGTCCAGTCTAATTTTAGTTGTAGAGTTAGTTAAGAATCCTTTGAGGGAGTGATGGCTCTTTCAACTTTCCCAGAAGATTGGGGGTGGTTGGGAATATGAAACTTCCAAGGTATATGAAGGGCTGTGGCTACATGTTGGGTGACAGTGGAAATAAATTCTAGCTCATTATCAGATTGCAGGGAGTAGAGTAAACCAAATCAGGGAATCAGTTCAGTAAGGAGGAGTCTAGTGACTGGTGAGGCCCTTTTGTTAGTTGTGGGGAAAGCTTCTATTCACTCTGAAAAGGTATCAATAAAGACCAAGAGATAGCGGTAATGTTTGACAGAGGGCATATGAGTAAAGTCTGTCTGCCAGTCCATGGCAGGAGAGGTTCCCTTCATTTGATGAGTATATTAGAGTTAGGATTGGTCTTTTGAGAAATAGAGCGAGAAGCTGTTAAGTTTCAGAGAAAATGCTTGTCTTCAGCAGTGAGATTGTATGAACCCTGAAGAAAGGAAAGCGAAATGTTGTCAGCTGGATGGAACAGGGAGTGTAGGTGTGAAAACATCTCCTTTGTGGGTGGGCTAAGAGTGTTGTGAGTGGTATTATGGGCTAGGCTCAGAGAGAGAAGGAGATTGTTAGCCTGTTTTAAAGAGTGTTGTGGGTAAGTGGAAGCCATTTGGCAGGTGAGAGTGTCTGCTTGGTTATTGAGAATGGAGATATACTGTTTGTCTCATTGGTGGCCTTTGCAGTAAATGATAGCAGCTTGGGTGGGTAATAGAGCTGAGTCTAGGAGTTCTTGGATAAGAGGGGAATTGATGATGGGGTACCCCTTTTGTGTAAGGAAACTTCTCTCTTTCCAAATCAGAATATTTGAATGTGTGATGTTATATGCATATTTATGTATAGATGTTCACCTGGTGAGTGGTTGCTCTAGTGAGAGCTCTGATTAAAGCAGTAAGTTCAGCTTGTTGTGAAGTAGTATGTGGAGGCAGAAACCTTGCTTCTATGATTTGTGGGTGTTGAGGGTCACCCTGGAGGATGGCATAGCCTCCTGTAAAGGGTTCCTGTTTAAGGGCACTGCATCAATGAACCAGTCAGGGGCATAAGGTAAGGGAGCATTGTGAATGTGTGTGAATGGGTTTAGAGAGAAATCTAGAATATCTGTGCAGATGTGAATGGGGCTATCAGATGGTGTAGAGGAATGTGTGGCAGGTAAAAGAGTAGCAGGATTTAGAGGGGGTGATTGTTCCAAAAGGAGATTGGGAATAAGAAGGTGAGCATGGGGAATTTGGACATGGGAAGGGGGAAGGGAGAGAAAGTCTCAGTTACTCAGGAGGTCCTTTAGAGAGTGAGAGGTGAGAGTGTGGAGAGGACTATGGAGGGATATTTTATTAGCCTCGGGGACAAGGAGGGCTACTACTGCAAGTGTTTGGAGGTAAGGGGGACCATCCGCATGTTACCATATCTAATTGTTTGGAAATATAGGCTAGGGGATGAAAAGTGTCACCTCCTTTTTGGCAGAGAATGGCTAAGGCTTGTCCCTGGTTGACATGTAAGAAAAGAAAAAAAGGCTTGTTAGTGTCAGGTAGAGAGAGGGTGGTGACTATAGATAAAGATCATCTGAGGAGGTCTATGGGGACCTGAAGAGACATGGGGGGCAGGAGTGGCTTGTCAAAGGACCCCTTGGTAGTCTCATTAAAAGGGCGTATTATGAGAGAGAAATTTGGAATCCAAATATGAAAAAAAAAAAAATTAAACAGACCAAGCAAAGCAAGGAATTCACGCTTAGTATGGGGGAAGGGATAATTAATGAGATCTTTAATTCTGGAGGCAGGAATAGTTTTTCCTTCCTGTGAAAGTGAAAGACCAAGATAGAGAACAGAGGTTTTATAAATTTGAGCCTTATCTTTAGAAGCTCTGTATCCCAAGGAAGCCAGGGAGTTGGAAGCAGTAGCATGTGTTACGTTGAGATCCCTAGAGGGGCTGCACAGTCGGAGGTCATCTACACATTGAAGGAGAGGGCTAGGTCTGAGGTCTAAAGTGGCCAGGTCTCATTGTAAGGCCTGGCCAAAAAAAAAGTGAGGACTATCCCTAAAACCCTGGGGCAGGACTGTCCAGGTCAATTGTTGAGCTAGCATGGTGTCAGGGTCTTCCGAGGTGAAAGCAAAATGTGGTCTTGATTTAGGGTATAGGGGGATAATAAAGAAAGCATCTTTAAGATCAAAAACAGGAAAATATTTTGAAGAAGGTGGAATGGAGGAGAGGAGAGTATAGGGGTTAGCAACAACTGGAAAAGTTGGGATGATAGCACAATTTATTTTTTAGAGGTCTTGTACTAAACGATAGGATCCATTAGGTTTTCTTATACCTAGGATGGGGGTGTTATGGGGTGAATGGATAGTTGTGAGTAGAGAGGCTGAGAGTAGGTGTTGAATTATGGGTTTTAGTCTTCGGCGAACAGCAGGAGGTAGAGGGTAGTGTTCTTGGGAGATGTAGGTAAAAGGATTTTTTAGGTTTATGAGCATGGGGGAGGCAATGATTGGAGGCAATGGCAGGATGGGAAGTGTCCCATATTAAAGGATTGATTGAGGGTTATAGGGAGGGAGAGGTAGTGGTTTGAGAGCAGACTTTAAGTGGACTTGGATCCATGTGCAGGAGAAAAAAGCTAGTTGCTTTTAGAGGGGGTATGTAAATGGAAACCTTAAGTTTGGATAGGAGATCCCTGCCAAGGAGAGGTAGTGGACATTGAGGCATGACAATAAACTGGTGAGTTAAATTTAGGTCCCCAAATTGGCAGAGAACAGGTGGTGTGCAGCACAGGTTATGGGGGGTGGGTCACTGAAACTCCTGTAATGAGGATTGTGGTGGGGACTGTTTGTCCCCACCAGGAAGTAAGTAGAGAACAGGAGGCCCCACTATCTAAGATGAAAGAGATTTCTTCATCAGCCACTATGCCTTTTACACTGAGTTCTGGTGAGCTTGGTGTTAATTCAGCTGGGGGCCAGGAACTCAGGCCACATCAGTGGAGAAGGGCACGAGAGGGGGATTTGATATGGTTGCCAAAGGGCCACCTGGGCGGCTAGTTGGACAATCCATTTCCAGTGTCCCCATTGTCCACAGACTGAACACACCTGGGAAGGGGGCCGAGGGTTGGGGCACTCTTTTGCCCAGTGGCCGGTGTGACTGCAGTGGAAACAAGGACCAAGGGCCTGCTTCCCAGAGATAGAGGGTGAAGACTGTGTCTGAGCAGAGGGGGATTGTGGAGAAGCAGGTGTGGGGGTGTTCAAAGGATGTTGAGGGGGTGATGAAGGGGGAGTTTCAGGATGCTGATGTTGAAGAGCAGGAGGAGCAGAAGGGGGATTAGGGGAATGGTATGGAGGGGGTTCATCTGCTGGGTCAAAAGAAGGTGAGTCCTGTGAGGACTTCCACTTGGGGAAGATTTTAGAGGGTTTTTTGGTGACTGAGGAGAATTTTGTAGGTAGAACAAGAAGTACAAAGGGAAGGGCAGGAACAGAAGGCAAAGAAGCCCTGAAGATATGGGACCTTGGACCACTTGCCATGTTGTTTAAGGAAGTTATCAAGATTAATAAGAATATTAAGATCAAAAGTACCAAATTCAGGCCAGTGGTGGCCATTATCTAAGGAATATTGTGGCCAAATTTGAACAGAGAGTCAGAGTAATTTGGCAGGCAGGAGCTTGGGAAGTTCGAGCTCCTTTAAGTTAGCCTTGAGTCATGCCAATGGGGTGTCTTTTGGAACAGATAATTTAGAGCCCATTTTGGAGGACAAGGACTAGAATGGCTAATCCCGCCACCAGGGATGTCTCCCAGGCTTAGGGAGGGCAAATGAACCCAAGAATTATGAGGTGGCATCCCCACACTAGTAATTTGAGGCTCCCAGAGTCTCTGATCATTCACAGACCAAAAAATGAGAAACTCCCAGAATTTCTAAGGGTACCTCCACCATAGACCAAGAACGAATACCTTGTCCTGAAGCAATTTTATGAGGGTGTGGATGCAACAGATCACATGGCAAGAGGCCTCTAGTCTGGAGTCAAAAGTCCAGGGGAGAGGAGAGGGAGAAGGAGAGGGTAATATGACCCAGTGGATTACCCAATGGGCTGTCAGAGATTCAGATGAGCTCAGAGAGGGATTTTGGACATTCACCAGGTAGTAGCCCTGGCCAGAACTCCTCAGTCTCCACAGACAAGCCACAGAGCTCATGCAATCCGAGGGTCAGGGTGACAGGGAGAAGAGAAGGAGAAAGCTGCCAGGTGTCAAGCTGGGTTTACACAGAGCACCAATAAAGCTCCCTGAGCTGCAAGGCCAAACAGAACTTGTGCCACTCATGTACACAAAAGCCACAAAAGACCAGAGGTCTCAGGTCAGGCTGGTGACCGTTTAGTCCAATAGTGAACTTGGCAAGTGTCCATGCCTTCAAAGGAGAGATACATTGGCAGGGAAGTGGGAAGAGGAGAGGGAAAGAAAAGGGGAGGGAGCCCCAAAGGGATCCAATTCGTGGCATCAGAATGTTAGGAAAGTGCAGGAGAAAAGCAGGAAAGAACACAGGACTTGATCTCTACAGACTGTTTATTGAGAGAAAACAGCGAGGGACCTCAGCTTTCCAGCTGGATGAAGGCTGCAGCACCAAGTCAGGCTGGGGTTCACACTTTAAAAAAAAATTTTTTTTTATTGACAACTTCTTTAATTGTAGACAATATCCCATGGTACTTCCCTCCCTTCCCCCACTTTCCCCTTTGAAACTTCACTCTCCATCATATCCCCTCCCCCTCTCAATCAGTCTCTCTTTGCAGTTTGATGTCATGATCTTTTCCTCCTATTATGATGGTCTTATGTAGGTAGTGTCAAGCACTGTGAGATCATGGATATCCAGGCCACTTTGTGTCTGGAGGAGCACGTTGTAAGGAGTCCTACTCTTCCTTTGGCTCTTACATTCTTTCTGCCCCCTTTTCCTCAATAGACCCTGAGCCTTGGAAGGTAGGTTTGAGATATTTCAGTGCTGAGCACTCCTCTGTCACTTCTCAGCACCATGGTGTCTTCTTTGCCACCATCTGAAAAGAGAAGCATCTCTAACCCAAAGTGAAAGTAGCATTAATATATGGGTGTGGACATTAAAAGAAGTGCTTACTGGGTAGTTTGGTGAGCAGTGTATATACGTTTAGCAAGACACCATCAGACATTACACCTTAGATCTCATGACTACGCTGTCGTACGTTTTCAGTATCAGGGATGTGTTCCCTCCCATGGAGCGGGACTCCAGTCCAATTAGAGAGCAGTTGATTTCCTCCATAACAGACATGCTACTATTGCACCCATTGGTTCACTGTTGAGTACTTTCATTGGTGTTTTCTCTCTCCCATTGAACTGCATGCAGTGTAGCTTTTTCCAACTTTCTGTCAGTTGGTCCTCATGGAGGAGTCTTTCAGCTCAGCTCAGCTCCAGCAGGTTTTCTCAGTGAACTTACCACCCAAGTATGTGGAGTCTTTAGCAATAGGGTCTTACCATCTATTCCTCATGGGAAACCAAGAGCCTTGGCAATGGCCTATAATGTTTTGGGGTATCTGTGATTTCCTTGGCTAACAACTCACTGGAAGGTATCCCATTCCTGGCACTGAAAATTTTCTAGTAACAATCTATGGCTTCTGAGTGTTCCATTGCCAAGAAAAGTAGGTTTCCATATGACTTTTTTATATCCTTTTAGATTTTGATCAGCCCTCCCTCCACCGTTCCTTTACTCAATCTCTTCCCCTGACCTCACTTAGGCCTTTTCACACCCATTAATCTGTTCTTCTACTTACATATATATATATAATACCATCCTATTAAGTCTCCCCTCCCTCCCTTTCTATTCCCTTTCTAGTTTACTGGCTTCTGCTAATGAGTTTTATTTTTACTCACATAGAAGTCCGATCCTTTGTAGCTAGACTCCACATATGAGAGAGAACATGTGACGTTTGGCTTTCTGGGCCTGGGTGGGATTCAAACATAAAGAGGATCCTAAGGCAAACATACTGAATTACCTGTAGGTCCAAGGGAAGTAGATAAGGTATCAAAGTAATTTGCTTGAAATAGGCTTTTTAGCAGAATTGTTTAGGGAGGATGTCCCACCAGGCAGTTTCTGAGCTGAATGTCCATGTCCTTTATGGCTTTCCAATCTTTGGGTTAGTTATTAACTCTTTGGTTCCCTCTAGCTTTCAAGGAAGGCTATTAACCCTTCATAGTCTCTCCTTGTTATGCCTTTTTTTTTTTTACAATGAAAATGATTTACTCTGTGCCATTATGTGTTGAAAGCATTAACTTGTTTTGATGTTACATGGCTCACAGTTGAGACAGCCTTAAATCTCAGAAGAGACTTGGGACTTTTGAACAATGTTATAGTTGGTCAAGACTATGGGGACCTTTAAAGTTAGTCTGAACACAATTTACACTGTGAGATGGTCATGAGTCTATGGGGGCCAAGGCCAAAATATGATGGTTTGAATGTAAATGTATGTTTTCCACAGCCTGAGGTGTCTTTTTTATGTCTTTTTAAAATAAGTTATTTAGGGCTGGAGAGATGGCTTAGCAGTTAAGGCATTTGCCTGCAAAGCCAAAGGACCCAGGTTTGATTCCCCAGGACCCATGTAAGTAAGATGCTCAAAGTGGTGCATGTATCTGGAATTCATTTACAGTGGCTGAAGACCCTGGCACACCCATTCTCTGTCTCTCTCTCTCTCTTTCTATCTTCCTTTGTCTATCACTCTCAAATAAATTAAATTAAATTAAAATTTAGAAAAGATTAAATATTTTATTCATTTATTTGCAAACAGAGTGATACAGACAGAGACACATACGCAGAGTATGGGCTCATCAGGGCTCTAGCCATTTCAGATGAACTCCAGATGCATGTGCCATCTGGGTGTCTGGCTTGCATGGGTACTGGGGAATTGAACTCAGGTTGTTAGGCTTGGCAGCCAAGCACCTTAACCCTTGACCAATCTCTCCAGCCCCTGAGGTATTATTTATTTATTGGAGAGAAGAAGAAAGAGGGAGAGAGAGAGCTCCAGATACATGTGTCATTCTGTGCATCTGGCTTATATGGGTCCTGTGGAATCAAACCTGGGTTCTTTGGCTTTTCAAGCAAGTTCCTTAACTGCTAAGCCATCTCTCCAGCTCCCTGAGGTATTTTTTTTTCTTTTTCTTTTCCTTTTTTTCCCCTTGCCACTCAGACTGCGTTCTCTCCCTCTAACTCTCTCAAAGAGAGATAAGAACAATCCTCAATGGCATTGGGCAGTTGTACAGAACAACGCCCACAGCTTCACACTTAGGAGAGAGAGAACACTGTGCCTCCTCCTTGTGGTTTCTGGTATTCTATATAGTCAGAGAAACTTTTCTAGTAAGGAACTATAGAAATGATCCCTGAAAGTATAGTTTTTTGTATTTTTGAGGTAGGGTCTCACTGTGGCCCAGGCTGACCTGGAATTAACTATGTAGTTTCAGGGTGGCCTTGAACTCATGGTGATCCTCCTACCTTTGCCTCCCGAGTGCTGGGATTAAAGGCATGCACCACCACACCTGGCTAGTCTTGGTATTTTTGATTAAGCTTAAAGCTTAAGTCTCCAGCAGGCTGCTGGAGAAGGTGTCTCGGGGTGGGGGTGGGGGCAGCTGTTAAATCCAGCCCTAAGGTGTGTTCAGAGCAGTTTGAGCTCTGATTGTTCGTGTTTGGTATCTGTTAATGCTTGCTGGTATTGTTTTTTTCTCTCTCTGCTGTTGATGTATCTAAGGAAGTAAGCCAGCTTCTTCTACCATGATGGTTGGATTCTGTAAGTCTGAAATAAACCCTTTCCTCTCATAAGCTGCTTCTGTTTGGGTGTTTGTCCCAGCAATGAGAAAGTAACCACAACATCTGATATTAACCTTTGGTGCACACATGGGTGTGCACGCACACACACATTGCCACATGCATATATTCACATGCACATGCACCATACATACATATACATGAAAAAAACAATTGGATGCCTTGTGTACAAAATAGAATGTTCATCAGTAGGCAAGCCTTCAGCACTGGATTGCCAGCTCACGTGAACCTTCTGTGCTGGCCTCTCCTTTGCTGCTTTAGATCCAGCCTATGATCTCCTGTACTGTCACCTTCACTGGCTCATTCTTCCTGCCCAGTTAAAATTATAACCAATTTTACCAGTTTACTCAGAATTAAATTTGATCTCCTTTAGGGATGCTGACTGATATACTTCCTTTAGATTATGACTATGTATGTCAGAAACTCCCTCCACCAAAAATAAGAAACCGTTATAGTTTATAAATACATTTAGATCAGTTAAAGTCTACTTCCCTGGAGCAGTTTTCTCTATGTTACAGGAGGGAGGAGGTAGATATTTGAATAAAATCAGGATTTTGCTGAGCAACCAAGGGTGTAGAGCCCACCCAGTTGGTAGGAGATGAAGTCAGGATACTTCAGGTAGGAGATAAAGTCTAAGACCACAGAGACCCAAAATACACACTGCAACCCACACTATTGGAGGCTGGAGCTGGGTTGAAAGTCTGTTCATTGACTGGCTTAGATTTCACCTGTGGACTTCTAAATGACAGCTTGGAACACCATCTCTGGGGACTGTAGGCTGGGAGTTAGGCTACAGCTTGTTAGAGCAGTCAGAGATGACAAGCTAGTGATTTACCAAGGATGTGGGATGTTAGTTACCTTTTCTTTCCTGGGACAAAACACAGAAGCAGCTGGTTCTGGAAAGTGGGGCTTGGGCTATAACACCCCAAGGCCTGCCCCAAGTGACACACTTACTCCAGCAAGGCTCTACCTTTTAAATTGCCACCAGCTGGGGATTGAGTTATGAGGCTTAGTCACAAACACATGAGGCTATAGGGGATAGTTCACATTCAAATGACCACAAAAGAATACAGAAAACTTCCCAATTCTTTTTCCCTTGGAGGTAGTCTATTTTAGATGTGTGTGTGTGTGTGTGTGTGTGTGTGTGTGTGTGTGTTGTTCCCATTATTATCAGCTCCTATGAAGTTTGCAGACCTCCCATTAGTGTCAGCAGTTTCATTGCTACCATTATTAAAGTTGTGCTGGTCAAAAGGTCTATTGCTGATAATGCTCAGACCCTTTTGCTGGCCACATAATATGGTATTGATCAAGTCTCAGGTCAGCCTCAGTCATATTGACTTTCTCTAAGTTCCTGCTAACTTACTGGAAAGAGTCTAAATTAGAGAAGTGTGGCCATGGTCATAGTCTGTCACTTAGTATTTTTCTTTTTCAGTAACAAGAGAGCTACATCTGAGTATCTAAAGTGATTGTCATAGAGATATTCTGTGTGGCAAATTCAGAAATTCAGAAGTTACCCACAATGATGTCCTACAGACCAATCATGTAAATCTCTTTCTCAGATGTTCCTCCCTCTCTCCTTCTTTTCCTCCCTCCCATTGGAGTTCTTAAATGGTTACATGAGACTTAAGTAGCTTATCACATAAGTTTTTCCTCTTTCCTGAAAACCATCTCATTGTGTGAGCATTGCATAGTCAGTGAAGTCATTCTTTTGGGATGGTGTAGGGAAAGAGGGAAAAGTGTGGAGGGCAAATGCTACTGTTGAGGTGATACAATAACTGATTAACTGCAAATGACTCCTTCAAGTAGAATAATGTGCCTTTTTGTCCTCCTGTGAAGTGACTCTTCCCATAGCTTTTTTACTACTCATCTAGAGATTAAATAAGGGATGATGATCTCAAGAAGACCTGGTTTGGATCTCCTGGAAATGAGTCTGCTAGAGCATTTGCAGATGAAAAGCAAGGGAAGTAAGGCTGTTAAAGCAATAAAAAATAGGATGGAATACTTCTGAGACAGTAAAAATCACTGGGGTCATTGGGGGAAGATTTGGGCCCTAACTAGCTATGACTTAGTCTCCTGGGGTCTAGAGCCCCAGAACATGACAAGATGCTTGAAAGCCACCCGTCAAAGCAGAGACACCTATATGGAGACAAATAAACCCTCTTAGGTATACTTAAGTATAAAGTGTGACTATGAAACAAATAAGGGCTGAAGAGATGGTCCCGTGGTTAAAACACTTGCCTGCAAAACCTAAAGACCAGGTTCAATTCCCAGTACCCACATAAAGCCAGATTCACAAGGTGGTGCATGTGTCTGGAATTTGCTTGCAGTGGCTAGTGGAGAGTTAATGACTCTCCCTGAAAACCAGAGGAACTAAAAGGTTAATGACTGTCCCTAAGAGTAGAAGGCCTTCAAGAAACATCAGAAGCAGTCAGTCCCAGACAAGCCTAACAACTCCCCTAACAGATGTACTTCCCTTAACTCAGAAAGCCTTGAAGGAACAGAAAGCTGTCTGAGGTATCCTCCCGTAGACAATTCTTGCTAAAAAATAAAAATAAAATAAAAATAAAAGGTGGGGGGCCTATTCTGAGCAAGGACACAAATAGCTATAGCTCCTTATCTACTTCCCTTGGACTTGCACCTGTCCAGTCTGTTTTCCTCAGGGTCCTCCTTATAAGCTTGAAATCTAGCCTAGCTCAGTGCTTCAGCCTCCATCCCATGGGAAGATGGCTGTGCTCCAATAAACATTCTCTGCCTGTAGAGATCAAGTCTGGTGTTTTCCTTTGCTTTTCTCTTTCACTTTCCTTACATTTTGGGTGCTGTGACTTGGTTCAGAGCCCTCTGGGGCTTTCAGGCTGTCTACCCTCTCCTTTCCTTTTCCTCTCTTTCTCTGTACATCCCTGCCAGTGATTCATTCCCTTGGAAGCACCAATGTTCACTGTGCTCATTACTCCAAACTAACAGCTACCAGTTGTGACCTGAGACCCCCAGTTTTTCCAACTTGATACCTGGGGGTTTCTTCCTTTTTTCTTCTTTTCACCCTCTCCCCCTGGACTTTTGAACTCCAGGTGGGAGGCCACTCACCATGTGATTATCTTCATCCACACCCTCAAAAAATTTCAGCCTTCAGGACAAGGTACTCACTCTTATTCTGTGGTAAAGGTGCCCTATCTCAGACCTTAAAAATTCCATGAATTTCTCTCTTTTTGGTCCATGGATGATTGGAGGCTTCAGGAGTCCCCCATGTATCATTCCACAGGACACCCCAAGCATTATGAATGAAGGAATGCTCCCTCTTCATCCCTGGGTTTCATTTGCCCTCTCTAAGCTGCAGAGACATCCTTGGTGATGGGATTGGCCACTCCACTTAGTCCTTGTCCCCCAAAATGGGCTCTAAATTATCTATTCCAAAAGACACTCCATTGGTATGTCTCAAAATTAATTCAAAGAACTCAGACTATCTGAGCTCCTACCTACAGAATTACTTGGACTCTCTACTCTAGTTTGGCTGCAATATTCTCTAGACAATGGCCACCACTGGCCTGAATTTGGTACTTTCGATTTCATCATTCTCATTGGTCTTGATAACTTTCTCTAATGACATGGCAAATGTCTTAGGTTCCCTCCCCTGCTCCTGCCCCTCCTAAAACTCTATCTCTTACACACAGTTCCGTCAGCTGCCATGACTTGTCAGGGTCTCTCCCTCTCACACCAAATTCAAGCAATCTCACTGAATCAAATACAAACCCTGCCTCCAAAAAGACTCCTGTCTTTACCGGGTCTTTTTAAGTTCTGCTACGTATGGATATCTAATTTTTCTCTCCTTGCTAAATGTTAAAATCACTACAAAAGTTTCTAGGGCTTTTTTCTCTCTTTTCCCTTTTCACTTCTTTTCATTATACGCCACGAAAGAAAGAAAGAAAGAAAGAAAGAAAGAAAGAAAGAAAGAAAGAAAGAAAGAAAGAACCTGACAACAGAGGCAAGGCAATCACAGTACACAAAACCTTAGCCCTCAAATGAATAGAAAAACGAGTGCCTGCTACACAACTAGATAAAATTAACAAAGAAAAACACCAAGGAAAATCTTGTAACCTTGGCCCCCTTACATATGGCCACAAAAGAAAAAAAATGTCACCTTTAAATTCAAACCACTGGCTGTTGTCCCATTAAGATTAAGTCCTTATCAATTTAAAACATAGCTAAATTTTTTAAATTTTTTTGTTTATTTTTTATTTGTTTGAGAGTGACAGACAGAGAGAAAAAGAGGGAGGGAGGGAGGGAGGGGAGAGAGAGAGAGAGAGAGAGAGAAAATGTGCACCAGGGCCTCCAGACACTGCAAAAGAACTCAGATGTATGCACCCCCTTGTGCATCTGGCTTACATGGGTCCTGGGGAATCAAGCCTCGAACCTGGGTCCTTAGGCTTCACAGGCAAGTGCTTAACCACTAAACCATCTCTCCATCCCCAACATAACTAAATTCTTAAAAGGGGATGTCTCTCCATGTTTCATGTTGTCATGTGTAATGCTGGCCAACCATGTCATGTCATGTGTTTTGTTTCATGTAGTCCATCTTTATATGACTGAATTCATGAATTAATTGTTCTAATGTTTATGGTCATTAAATGTTCTGATGCTCATATTTTTGACAACATACTTGTTTATGCTTATTACAACATGTTTGTACACCAAATTCTAGTCCTTCTTCTACAGAAAGAGACATGTTTTAAGGTCAGAGAAGACTTTATAAGGTAAGAGATTGTTCTAAGATATTTTATTAAAAGGATATGAAAGTGACATAAAAATTGTGGGATTTAAACTGAAAAAGGTTTAAGTAGCCTGTGTTAAAATGGGCTAACTTAAAATTTTTCATTCTCCATATTTTCTCTCACCTTAATTGTTCATATAATTCAGACTTTGTAATAAGTTGATAAATTTATTTATATTGCTGTGTTCTCGAATAAAAGTTAAAATTGAACTATACATATATTTCCTACTTTTAAGCTCAGAATACTAACAAATGAATATTTAACAAAATCAAGATTCATTTTTAATGAGTTTTTGTTTGTTCATTTAAACTTTATCTAAGTGTAACATAAAAGTCAAAAGTATAAAATTAATACAACTGACCTTCTGGATATTCATTAAAAAAAAAATGGACCAAGGGGACTGCTGACCCAGGGAAATGTGAAGACAGTCAGAATCCAGACAGCCTATTTATAATTAACCTTAGGGACAAAAAAGAAACCGTAAAGGCAAAACTTAGGGGAAAGCCGGGTGTGGTGGTTCACGCCTTTAATCCCAGCACTCGGGAGGCTGAAGTAGGAGGATTGCTGTGAGTTGGAGGCCACCCTGAGACTACATAGTGAATTCCAGGTCAGCCTGGGCTAGAGTGAGACCCTGCCTCAAAAAAAGGCTAGGGAAAAAAATTTGTTAAGTTTCTAAACTGGGCATGGTGGCTCACACCTTTAATCCCAGCACTCAGGAGGCAGAGGTAAGAGGATCACCATGGTTTCAAGGTCACCCTGAAACTACATAATGAATCCCCAGTTAGCCTGAGCTACAGTGAGACCCTACCTCAAAAAAGCAAAAAAAAAATGTTGTTAAGTTTCTGATTAAGATATATTTAAAGATCAAACAAAAAGGATGACATATTATTAAATTATTAATATTTTAGTATATTAGTAGTAGTAGTATATATATTTTTTTAATTTTCACAGGTCAAAACTGCCTGATTGTCTATTTATAACAATAGATTTCCTACATATTTCTCTACTTTTATACTAAGGTTCATAAAATAGTTTACAAATAAGAAATTTATGTTAAATGAGATACTTAAAGCTTATAATTGTGTTATATCCAAATGCTAAGTTTACATGTTTTCGAGTGGATGAAGTCTCCAATTCTTTGATAAAACATCTGCTTCTCTGTTTACAACAATAATAGATTTCTTATGTATTCTGCTATTATATGTCTTCTCATTGGATAAAAATTTGTTTATAAAATTTTATTCTAACACATATACAAAACATTATTTTAAAAGATGTTTAGGGGCTGGAGAGATGGCTTAGTGGTTAAGGCACTTGCCTGCAAATCCAAAGGACTGAGGTTTGATTCCCCAGGACCCATGTAAGCCAAATGTACAAGGTGGTGCAAGCATCTGGAGTTTGTCTGTGGTGGCTAGAGGCCCTGGTGTGCCCATTCTCTCTCCCTCCTCTCAAAATAAAGATGTTTAAATCATCAATACAAGTGCAAAAAAAGTGTGAGGATATAAACAGTAAGATTAAAAAAACAAAAGATGATCTTCATGCAAAAGTAAAATATGGCAAGACATCAGACAGCCTGATTACAGCTTCTCCCCATAGTCTATGATGGTTTCCCGGAACCATTAACTGACACAGAAACAGATGAAGGGAAATGTTCTAACTATCGGGAAAACTGAGTCTTAAAGTATTTGTACTGACATTATAGTTTGCTTGTTTTTTTTTTTTTTTTGGTTTTTCTTTTTTTAACATTCAATTTTTTATTTATTCATTTATTTGACAGAGAAAGAGAGAGAGAGAATGGGTGTGCCAGGGCCTCTAGCCACTGCAAATGAACTCCAGATGCATGCACCCCCTTGTGCATCTGGCTAACGTGGGTCCTGGGGAATCGAACCTGGGTCTTTTGGCTTTGCAGGCTAATGCCTTAACTGCTAAGCCATCTCTCCAGCCCTGTTTTTGGTTTTTCAAGGTAGGATCTTACTCTAGTCCAGGCTGACCTGGAATTCACTATGTAGTCTCAGGGTGGCCTCGAATTCACAGCAATCCACTACCTGTGCTTCCCAAGTTCTGGGATTAAAAGCATGTACTACCACGCCCAGTGACACTATAGTTTTCATACCGTTTCAAGGCCATTAATTCCTATTGCAGCTTCTGGCCTATACCAAAATTATCTCATGTTCTTTTTTAAAAAAATATTTGTTTATTTATTTATTTGAGAGAGAGAAAGAGGCAGAGAGAGAGAGAGACAGACAGACAGACAGAGATAGAGAGATGGAGGGTGAGAAAGGGTGTGCCAGGGCCTCCAGCCACTGCAAACGAACTCCAGATGCATGTGTCCCCTTGTGCATCTGGCCTATGTGTGTCCTGGAGAATTGAACCAGGATCCTTTGGCTTTTCAGGCAAAAACCTTAACCACTAAGCCATATCTCCAGCCCCTTATGTTTCTTCTTAACTCTATAACACAGCTACAGATATCTCTCTACTAATTAACCATTTTTTTTAGGCTTTGAAAGAGATTCCCCTAGATTCACACTAGTGTAAAAATAGACTAATTCTCCATTCTGTCTTTGGGGCCAGTTTTGTAAGCCTTAGTTTCCCATATCAATATCAAGGTTAACAAGATCAAGATCTTTTTTTTTTTTTTTTGAGAAAGTAAGAGACACAGAGAGAGGAGAGATAGAGAATTGGTATACCAGGGCCTCAGCCTCTGCAATCAAACTCCAAATGCTTGTGCCATGTAGTGGGCATGTGCAACCTTGTGTTTGCCTTGCCTTTGTGCATCTGGCTAATGTGAGATTTGGAGAGTAGAGCATGGGTCCTTAGGCTTCGCAGGCAAGTGCCTTAACTGCTAATCCATCTCTCCAGCCCAAGATCAAGATATTTTAACTAGTTTTGTCCATTTACTTAAACTCTATATGAGTGGAAAAAAAATCAAAACTACAAAATTGATATAAACAACCTTCTGGACCTCCACTGTTTCACCAGTTGACCTCAGAGGGTCCTATAACAGACTAACTCCATCTATCTAGGCCCATTTTGATTGTTCTCCAAGGTCTAAAAGTCAATAGGAGTAGATACCCTTGCCCAATTTTTCCCCACCATCCCACTTCAGCTTGAAAATGTCAGACTCAACTTATTGCCCATCTTCCAAAAACTTGGGGTCTCTCTCTCTCTCTCTCTCATTTTAAAAGACAGATATTAGGCTTGGAGGTCATCAAAATACAGGCCCAATTTCCTTTGCCCCTAGTAACACTAAAAGCATTATAAAAAGTTGTTTAATTTCACTTGAGATAGTTAAATTATATCCATAAGCTCAATTAAGCTCATATGTTCTCCATCTAATAAAGCCTTTATTTTGTTGCATAAGACTTGATTACAATAGGTTTCTTAAATGTTCTACTCTTATATGTTTTCCTATTGGGTAAGAGTTTTGTTTGATATAAACTTATTCTAATAGATAAAACTAGGCCTACCTAATTATATAAAACATATTTCATTGTATTATATAATCAATATAATTATATAAAGCATAATCTTGTATTGGTTGACGATTTCTTTGTTTATTCTGTGCCATCATGGGTTTTTTGAGGGTCTTTTGGTATTATGACTCAGTTAAAAGACCTTGTACTATGAGGATGTTTGAACATCATTGGGATTGATAAAAAGTATGGGGACTTCTACAGTTGGACTAAATGCATTGCATTTTACATCCTGCATGGTTATCTGTTTATGGGGGTCAGGGGAAGAATGTGGTGATTTGATTCAGGTGTTTCCCATAAACTTAGGTGTTCTGAATGCTAGGTTCCCAGCTAATAGAGATCTGGGAATTAATGCCTCCAGCAGGCATTGTATTTTTGTGGGGTGGCTTATAGGTATTATAGCCAGTTTCCCCTTGCCAGTGTTTGGCACACTATCCTGTTGCAGTTGTCTACCTGATGTTGGCCAGGAGGTGATGTTTACCTTCTGCTCATGCCATCATTTTCCCCTACCATCATGAAGCTTCCCCTCAAGCCTATAAGCCAAAATTAACTTTTTTCCCACAAGGTGCTCTTGGTCAGGTGATTTCTGCCAGCAATGTGAACCTGACTGCAACACACAGGTATGCCTTCTGGGAGTCTCAGCTTTTGCCAAACTTCACTTTGTAGTTTGTGTACATAGTAAGCTATTATTCCATATCAACCTTATGAACAGGCATGGAGGCAGCTCTTCAGGAGAGTGATAGTTATCAGAGCCATTAGGAAAGAAATGCCTAAATCATGTCAAAACTATTAGCAATTATGATCTGGTTATTATCCTGTATATGTTTTCTTGCATGTGGCATGGCATTCACAGGTGACACAAATATTAGATTGAGGTTGAATAATAATAATAATATAGGTGATAGGTAAGGAAGAAGGAATTATTAACTTGGATGGGAAGTTAAATGGAATTTTTAGAAATATAAAGATTTGGTTAGGTAAGATAGGAAGTATAAGAGATTAGTATTGAAGCAATATATGAAATATCTTAAACTATTTTACATTGAAATAAGATAGAAATTTAGAAGTTAACTAATTTTGAAATTTAAGTTTAAAGTTTTAGTTTTGTTTGTAAGTCTATAACGTAGAAGGCTAATAGTCTTTACTTACTTGGTCCAAAGTTCAAAATGGTCTTAGTTTTAGAAGAACTAGTGAAAGTATGTTTGGCTAAAAAAGCTAAAAGTTTGATGAGTCTTGATAATTTGTTATTATCAGTTGTTTATTTTGTAAACACAGGGCAAACACCAAAGTCTGTAACTCCAAGTCCAACAACTCTAGCCAGTGACAATCCCCAAGTCCAATAATTCTAACCCTCAACAAGTCTCTGAAGTTCTAATTCCACCCCTCCAGCTAGGCTACTCACAGTCCTGGAAGCCTTCACCCAGGGCCAGCAGCTCTCCTTAGCAGTCATGTCTTGATCCCAGCATCTCCACTGGGTCTCCACTGCAACACATGGTCCATCCTCACAGCTCCATAGGGTCTCCATGCAGGCATCCAGCAAACCTGCTTCACACTGCCCATGGCCATTTCCAAAACACAAGACTGTGCTGTAAATTCAATGACCCTCTTTTGCCTGCCTCTCTCTCTCTCTCTCTCTCTCTCTCTCTTTCTTTCTTTCTTTCTTTTTCATGGTGGGGTCTCACTCCAGCTCAGGCTGACCTGGAATTCACTATGTAGTCTTAGAGTGGCCTCAAACTCATGGTGAATCTCCTACCTTTGCCTCCAGAGTGCTGGGATTAAAGTGTGCACCACCACACCTGGCTCTTTCCTGCATTTCTATACCCCATAATTCCAGGTGAGGTGCCAATTTGTTAATCCAGGGGTGGGACTAAAGCAGACTTTGAAGAACAGGACAATCCTTCAGCATCCAGGCCCCTCAAAAAAAAAAAAAACTGCATTCTTTCTGTTGTCCCAATGCATGTCAGCTGGTCCAATCTCAATGGTTGTAATCTCTCATACAATTGCAGCTGAACAGGCAGCAGTTTGGGCCCAAAGATTTCATTTTTTCTGTGCCATATTCCTCTTCCCACATCAGTCTATATCTACACAAAGCAACCCTGCGCAAATTCTCATGGCATAACATGGGCATAAACAGCAATCCTTTCACATAAACTGCTTCTAGCCCAGTCCAGGATAAGCTCTTTCACCCTCACAAGCCAAACCTCACAGTACATAGTTCTTACTGCATTCAGATCTTTCAACTCTGACCAGAATAGTCCATCAAGCTGTACTTACAGCACTGCAAGGTGTTTCTTAGGCTGAGGTTTCAAATCCCTCTATATTCCTCTTGAAAATCAGCTCCAAAAGGGCAAAGCCATACAGTCAGGTGTCTAGCAGCAATTCTACTCCTCTGGTACCAACTTTACTGTTGCAGTCAGTTTGCACTGCTGACAGAAATCACCAGACCAAGAGGAGCTTGTGAGAACAGGTTTATTTTGGCTTACAGGCTTGAAGAGAAGCTCCATGATGGCAGGGGAAAATGATAGCATGAGCAAAGAGTGGACATCACCTCCTGGCCAATATCAGGTGGACAACTGCAATGGGAGAGTGTTCCAAATTCTGGAAAGGGGAATCTGGCTACCCATAATCCTGCTCCCAACAATACACTGCCTCCTGGAGGGATTAATTCCCAAATCTCCATCACCTGGGAACCTAGCATTCAGAACACCTAAGTTTATGGGGGACACTTGAATCAAACCACCACACTGTGTAACTAAGACTTCAATAAGGAACTACAATGATTCTGGAGAAATAAATGCTACCAGCCCAAAGCCAATAATATTTTGAGCTATATTAGCATGTTTTTTGTTTGTTTGTTTTTGGTTTTTCGAGGTAGGGTCTCACTTTAGCTCAGACTGACCTGAAAATCACTCTGTATTCTCAGGGTGGCCTCAAACTCATGGCGATCCTCCTACCTCTGCCTCCCAAGTGCTGGGATTAAAGGCATATGCCATCATGCCTGGCTTTATATTAGCCTTTTTAAATGGCCAATAAAATTATTTCTCTGCATGTGACCTTACATCTCTCTGTGACCAACTAAGATATTTATTGCTGTAAGTTAAGAAATCTCATAGCTCTACTCCCTTTAAGTTAAACCTATCCTGTCTCTGACATGTACTTTATTCCCCTGACTATGATAATACTCTCTCTTTTGGTCTTTACATGCTCAGGTATCTCATTGAATTCCTCCAAGAAAATATACATGCCTTCACCTCACAGCAAGTCACTAAATTCTTCATGGCCCCTGAATATCAGCCCCTGGGCATCCATGAGACTGCTTGGGATACCCCTAACAGATCTGCAGCCCCCTCCAGCAGGAAGTAGTATGAGTCTGATGTCATCCTGGCTCTTTCCCATACAGCCCAGCTCTGTGATGTCCCACTTACTCCCCTATTTTCCCAATCTTTTTCATCTTTCCAGAGTCCAGATTGAAAGGTTAATGACTCTTCCTGAAAACCAGAGGGAACTAAAGAGTTAATAACTCCCCTAACATTAAGAAACATCAGAGGCAGTCCCAGACAAGTCTGACAACTCCCCTGATTGATGTATTTTCCTTAACTCAGAAAGCCTTGAAGGAACAGAAAAAAATCAGGGGTATCCTCCCTTAGACAATTCTTGCTTTAAAAAAATAAAAGCCTATTCTGAGCAAGGACACAAATAGGTATAGTTCCTTATCTACTTCCCTTGGACTTGTACCTGGTCCAGTCTGGTTTTCTTATAAGCTTCAGCCTCTATCCAGTAGGAAGTTTACAGCCCCTCACTAGGCTTCAATAAACATTCTCTGTCTATTGAGATCAACTCCATTATTTTCCTTTGCTTTTCTCTCACACTTTCCTTACAGATACAGCTCTGGCACACCTATTCTCTCTCTCTCTCTCTCTCTCTCTCTCTCTCTATCTGCTTCTTTTTCTCTCACTCTCTCAAACAAATAATAATAAATATTTTAAAAAGACAAAGTCTTCTACTGCTGCTCTTAGTTACTTTGCACAAATGCCTATGCTGCCTTTTATGATAAGAGACCTCTTTGATTCGGAGGTGAGGGTAGGAAGAGGCAGCCAGGCAGGCAGAAGAGTGGGAGCCACCACATGCCACAGAAGCCATAGGCTAGGAGACCCAGGGCTTGAAAGATGCCTGACAGAGTGGAGTAAGGGTATATTGTGCTGGTAGTTGCATGTGCAATAGGTTCTGTGGGCAGTGGCATGGAGCCACAATGATAGTGTCCACCATTCCCACTTGTGCATCACAAGGGCTCTTCTTAGCTACTGGAACTAGCTGAGTTCTCACCTGTAGGGAGCCTTCTTTATACCTTTAAAAGTGCTTAATATATATATTTAGGAAGAAAACAATTGCTCCTCTGAGACATTTATACAATGGAAATCAAAATTTAGACCACACATATCTGGTATAAAAATATTACCATAGTATAAAAAGTATCAGTATCTAGTGAGAGTTTGAGCTTGGAGACATAAAACATTCTCTGGCTTCTTTCCTTAGGGTTCCTGGCAAACATTGACTCATTTGAAATTTTATCCTTCAAGATTTTCCTTTTTTCTTTCTTCATTTTCTCCTTCTCATCTTTTTTTTCAAGGTACGGTCTCATTCTCCCTCTAGCCCAGGATAGCCTCAAACTCACAGGGATCCTCATATCCAGGGATCCAGCCTCTGGAGTGTGGGATTAAAGGCCTGTACCATTACTCCAAGCCTCCTCCTCTTTTGCTTGTATTTTTTTTTGGGGGGGGGTTATTTTATAACTTTTTATTAAAGATTTATTATTGTTTATTTATTCATTTTAATTTGTTTTTATTGACAACTTCCATAATTATAGACAATAAACCATGGTAATCCTCCCCACACACACTTTCCCCTTGGCATCTTCACTCTCCATCATACACCTTCCTCCTCTCAATCAGTATCTTTTATTTTGATGTCATCATATTTTCCTCCTATTATGATAGACTTGTGTAGGTAGCATCAGGCACTGTGAAGTCATGGATATCCAGGCCATTTTGTGCCTGGAAGAGTGCATTGTAAGGAGTCCTACCCTTCCTTCAGTACAGGTGTCTTTTTTTTTTTTTTTTTTTTTTTTTTTTGAGGTAGGGTCTTACTGTAGCTTTGAATGACTTGGAATTTACTCTGTAGCCCCGGGGCTGGCCTCAAACTCATGGTGATCCTCCTACCTCAGCCTTCCAAGTGCTGGGACTAAAAGCGTGCATCATCACTCCTTGCTTTGTTTATTTTTGTTTTTATTTATTTTTTTTTTTTTTTGAGGCAGAATCTCATGTGGCACTGTCTGGCCTGGAACTTCTGATTGCCCTGCCTCTAATTCTCAAGTGTTGGATCACAGGTGTGCATCACCACTGTACCCAGCTAAACATTCAAGATTTCAAAGTAAGAAGGTGGGATGTATGTAAACAGAGTTATCTGTCTTTTGACAGTGCTTCTTTATAGGTTGACAACAGAAACATTAAAGCTACCGATTTGACAATCATATACAAGAAAAGTATGCTTTCTTTTGTGAGGCAGCAGGTGATAAGGGTTGGGAGAGAAGGCTCTGGACACGAACTCTCTGAGTTCATTCTTGATTCTGCTGCTTGTCATCTGTATGGCCAAGAGCAGATCATGTAACCTCTCTGTCCTTCAATTTTCATCCTTCAAAGGCTTAGGTATCTACTTGGTAAATGCCTTTTATACAAACATCTTGTTTATTGAGTGCTCATTCTGTTCAGTGTATAAGAACTGTTTTCCTTGTCAGCCAGCATACTGATCAGCAGGCAGCTGTAACCACTTTTTCTAGCTGCAGCTGACAGGATAGAATAGAAAAGAGGCAGAGGACAAGGTCTTGGACTCTTCTTACTCCTAGAGCAACCCTGTTACAGGGACTATCTGACCACTCCAAACATGTCCTCTTGGTCTCTGTTCCCAATGTTGAGTCCTGGAGAGAAGGACTGGCTCTTCCTGCCCTCCTTCCCACACTGCTTCAGAGGTAGGTGGAAGCTAACCTAATCCCCTTGGTTTCCAAAATTAGAGGAGGCAATGGAAACCAGGTGCAGAAATCTGTCCTCTTGCCAAAATTACACAAAGCCTGGAATTCCACCCAAGGAACATGTGATCCTTCCAATGGAGCTGTGTGGATTCCAGGACATCAGGACAGTCACAGCTCTGTTGAATGAGGAAACCTCAGATCTTTCTCAGTAGCCCCAGATAGTGGGGTAACAGTTAATGTTTAATGGTTGGCCACTGAACCTGATCTTAGCATCATTCTGCTTCATTCTGGTCTCTTTCCAGCCAGCATGCCTTCCATAAACACAGTTGGGAAGACAGAGCAGTAGCATGTAGTGTATCTTTCTGGCAGCAGCAATAGATACACATCACTTCAAGTGTGTAGATATAGAAACATGTAGAAAAATCACTAGGAAATGGTGAGGTTTGAGCAGGGATCCTCTTTGTTGTTAACATTATTTATTTATTTGTGAATTTATGTGACTTAATTTCTAAATTAATTTTTTAATTAACTTACTTATTTGGCAAGGAAAGAGGGAGGGAGGGAGGGGGGAGAGAGAGAGAGAGAGAGAGAGAGAGAGAGAATGGTCAGCAGGGCCTCCTGCTGCTGCAAACAAACCCTAGACACATGTGCCACTTTGTGCATTTGGCTTTACATTTGTTACTGGAGAATCGAGCCCAGGCCATCACTCCAACCCTAATTTCTAATTTCTTATAATAGTTACATTTTAGCAATTGGTTTGAAAACTTTGTCAATTCTTAGTAGCCACCTCCAGTATAGTCTATGGAGTGGATCAATATAATGAATGCTATTGAAGTGTGTGTGTAGAGAAAGAGAAAGGTGGTTTCAATGACAGAGATAGTGGCTGGAGCATTCTATCTATCTATGGATTCCATACCTAGTAGGATGCTTGGAGAAAGATTCTAGCAAATTTTAACAGTTATCTTATAATATTGGAGAGCCTCAAATAAAATAATAATGGTACTTGATATTTATATAATAAAATGACTTATTAATTAATATCATGTTCATTTTTTATTCTTATAACAAATCCAAGGAAAAGATAAGCAAAGTATGTTACAGGTGAGGTGAGAGAGATGTAGGAGAAACAGTAGCTACGGCCAGGTGCTGCTGAGACTAAAATTGGGTCTTTGGGACTTGCGGTTCACAGCTCTGCCTGCACAGTTCTGCCACCACTGGAACAGCCACTTCTTGTGGCCAGCTCATTACATAATCTTGGGTGTGTGAGGCTTCATCCCAAACTCAGTCTAAGCAAGTTTCATATCTTCACAAATAAAGGGTGAAATAAAGCTGGAGGCCTAGAAAATGGACTGTGGTGATCTTCTGTGACAGTCAGACTCCAGGAGGCTCCAGGCCTGGTTTTCACATCCCTGGACTCCTACAGGGAACAAATCTGAGCTCTATGACACTAGAACGTTGTACAAATGATGGTGTGTGACTTGTGTAGCTAATAGTAAGGGACCCTGAACCTTTTGCCTGGTTTAGTAAGACAGGAAGCTGGTGGCTTCTGTGAGATGTGTGGAGAAGCCACATGGGAGGGAACTGAGGTGTCCTACTCAGGGCCAGTACTGCTTCCCAGAGCTGTGAGTGAGCCACTTGAAAAGGAAATCTCCCACTGAAGACTGGCCCAAAGTTGATCATAGTCCTGGCAGACATGTGGCAGAAACTGTTTTGAGAAAGCCCTAGCTAGCATCATTCACTCAGCTAAAGAGCTGTCATTTTTTTTTAAAACACTTGGGATCTCGTAAGCTAGCATGGGAAATGCCATGTGACCAGGCTGGCCTTGAACTTAGGAGCCTCTAGCCTCAGTCTGGATTACATGCATAACCCCACCACACCTAGCTACGTACTCCCAGTTCTTGACCCATAGACACTGGGAGAAATAACTAATGTCTATGCTGTTTTGAGTTACTGAATTTTGTATTTCAAAGTATTATGATTTGATGGGAAGTGTCCCTCAAAAAGGCTCATGTGCTGAAGGCTTGGTTCACAGCTGGCAGGGTTAAATGAGAGGTGCCTGGATCATAGCAACATGAACTTCTCAATTTATCCACTGATAAATTCATAGCGAAATGGTCTATTGGTAGATGGGGCCTAGCTGGAAAAAGGAAATCATTGAGGTGTGCTTTTGCAGGGTGTATCTTATCTGCAGACCATTGCACTCCTCTCTCTTCTCCCTGGCTTTCTCCATCTGAACACCTTGGTCCATGGTATTGTCATCTTACCACAGGCTTAAAAGCAATGGAGCCATCTGACCATGGTAAACTTCTGAAGTCATGATCCAAAATAACCCTTTCCTCCCGGAAGCTGATTTCTCTCAGACATTTTTGTCACAGAGCAGAAAAACTGACTAGCACACCCAGTACAACACAACTAAATTTCCGTCAGCGTGTCACCATATGGGCTATGGGCCATCTCAATTGCTTAATGGAGCACTTGGAGTAGTTTTTCTTTTCATCAAATAAGTTGAATTCCAAGCCAACACTGGAAAGATTTTGTTGTTGTTGTTTGTTTGTTTGTTTTTTGTTTTTTCGAGGTAGGCTCTCACTCTACTTTAGGCTGTCCTGGAATTCACTATGTAGTCTCAGGGTGGCCTTGAACTCACGGCGATCCTCCTACCTCTCCCTTCCCAAGTGCTGGGATCAAAGGCATGCACCACCATGCCCGGCTTTGGAAACTTTTTGTACAATATAACTTTTATTTTAGTGATTTTTGCCAGGACCTCTGTAGAGCAAAACCTTTGCAACTCCAAGGAGCCAGCTTGACCAGGAGCTCGCTAGGGCACCCTCAGGTCACGTCACAGCAGGAAGCATCACCCAGCCCTCAGAATGCATCTTTAGTCACCTTGAAATATTTTGCATCTAGATTTTGCAAAGCCAGAGCTCGGGAAGACAAAGAAGGGAAGGGACTAGGAGCCCCGCTGGATGAGGCAACGGGGATGTTAAGGTCTTCTGCAGGACGCCAGCCCCAGCCTCCCCCAGAAGCCTGAGCCGTGACTCTGGGTCCCGCCCGCAGAAGTTGGCTCCGGAGAAAGCGACAGGCGGCGGGGCTCCGCGGCGCTTGCAGATCCGCTGGGGGCTGCGACGCGGGAGCCGAGCCGAGGAGGCCCGGGTGGAGGGCGGCAAGCTGTTCCCTCGGCGCCCAGCATGGAGTGGGAGCTCAACCTGCTGCTGTACCTGGCGCTCTTCTTCTTCCTGCTCTTCCTGCTCTTCCTGCTGCTCTTCGTGGTCATCAAGCAGCTGAAGAACTCGGTGGCCAGCACGGCCGGGACGCTGCAGCCCGGGCGGCTGTCGCTGCACCGCGAGCCGTGGGGCTTCAACAACGAGCACGCACTGTGACCCGCGGCCGGCAGGTCTCCAGGACGCTCCAGTGCGGACCGCGGCGCGGGCAGCGCGTGAACGCGCGCTCCTCCGGGCTGCTCTGCTCCTCCCGGGTCCGCTACACTGGCCTTCGCTCCTCCAGGATCCAGCCGGCGTCCGCCCCAGTGCCCAGCCGCGTGACGAGGGGAACCCGGCAGCAGAGGTTAGCCTTCAGTGAGAGGGTGGTTTGTGCACGCGGAGCTCCTTTCCAGCCTAAATGCATTGGTACCTAAGGGTGGGAAATCATATTATTCAGTGAACCCAGTTCAGCCACTGCCAACAAAATCCAAGAGTGCGAGCTCTGAGATGAGATGGCCAGCAGGTGGGAACATCACACTTGAAGCTTTTGGGATACCTGGATGAAGTTGTACAGGTGGTGCAAGGGAGAGGATTCAGCACTCTCTGGTGGCTCAGCATTGGGGGCGGGGAGGAGACGAGTAAGGATTCCTTCCTACCGTGGAACCTTACTCAAGTCTAGCTTGAGGACTGCCACCAAAAGTAGGCTTAGGCCTTGAGACAGTGGGGGTGAGCCTGCCAGTGAGAATCCTTGGAAGATATCTTAGGACCTGTAACCTTTTGGTGGTGCAGTATGGAGGGCAGGGAAGAGGGCAAGGGTTTGTAGTGTAGTTTCAAGAGAAAGAACAGGGGACCCGGGAGAGGGCTCAGATTAAAAAGTAGAGTTTCTATGGAAGGTTGGCTGGGGATAAACTCAATGTGCACCCTGAGCAAGGGCCAGGCAATGTTGCACTGAGAAATTATTATCCGTCAGATCCAGATCATTCTCTAGATCATGGTCCCTGGACCCAAGCTAGTGCCCGTGATTGATGTGCCCAGGACACAATCTGAGAACCACAGTAAAAGGCGGGACAGTGGACAGTGGGAGGTGGAAGCTTGTCCGTAAATGGTAAGATGGAACCCTTTGTAGCTGGATATCTCAAGACTTAGGGTCCCCAAAAATGAGGGTTCAGGATGAAAGAAATGGATACCAGGAAGAAAGGGTTCTCCCCCCACTCAGCTCTGGAGAGTTTTCCTGCTTGACACTACAAAGTGTTCTACACCATCACTAAGGCTGATGTTTATAAGGGAACTTGAAGGAGAAGTTAGGTGCGTTTGCTAATTTAATAACCACTCTGGAACTGTAAGTGCCTTGTGATGTGGATTTAGTAGTATCAGAGTGGGACAAGATATACCTGTAGCAATGAAAATACTAATTTTAGACAGAAATTTCACAGAGGGGCACTAAAATCAATGACATTAAATTGTGCCTATGATTATACATTAAGTAAATGGTGGGGGAGGGAGGCTGGGAGATGGCTTACCATGAGAACCTGAATTCAGATCCCCAGCACCTACATAAAAGCAGGGCATGCACCCGCAACTGGTAGACTGGTAGACTCCCAGGGCTTGTGGGCTAGATAGAATAGTCCAGTCCATGAGCTACTAGTTTAGTGAGAGAGCCTTTCTCAAAAAATGAGTGGAAAGCTATTGAGGAAGACAGCTGATAGCAATCTCTGGCCTCCACATACATATACACATATGTGCATATACATCCACACATATTAACATGCAAACACATACACATGCCCAACACACACACACGCAAAAGAAAGTCAAGTGGAAGACAATTGTGTCGATAATTTAAAGGAAAAAGAAAAGTTACATGGGGACAGGTTTTGACTTGAACTCTCATTTGATTGATTTATCATATGTTTTGTTTCATTTTGCCAAAATAGACCTTAAATGTTCTTAAATGAAGTCAGTTTTTTTGGTAACTATCATGTCTTGAGTAAATTCACTCCCCCACCTTTTTTTTTTTTTTTTTTTTTTGTCTTTTTTGGTTTTTTAAGGTAGACTCTAGCTCAGGCTGGCCTCAAACTCTTGGCAATTCTCCTACCTCCGCCTCCCGAGTACTGGGATTAAAGGCGTGCGCCACCATGCCTAGCTTTGTGGGTTTTTTTTTTGTTGTTGTTTGTTTGTTTGTTTGTTTTGAGGTAGGCTTTCACTCTAGCCCAAGTTGACCTGGAATTCACTATGTAGTCTCAGGGTGTCCTCGAACTCACAGTGATCCTCCTACCTCTGCTTCCCGAGTGCTAGGATTAAAGGTGTGCACCAACACGCCTGGCAAATTCACCTCTCTTTTCTTTTCTTTTCTTTTCTTTTCTTTTCTTTTCTTTTCTTTTCTTTTCTTTTCTTTTCTTTTCTTTTCTCTTTCTTTCTTTCTTTCTTTCTTTTCTTTCTCTCTTTCTTTCTTTCTTTCTTTCTTTTCTCTCTCTCTCTCTCTTTCTTTCTTTCTTTCTTTCTTTCTTTCTTTCTTTCTTTCTTTCTTTCTTTCTTTTTTGTTTTTCGAGGTAGGGTCTCACGCTAGCTCAGTCTGACCTGGAATTCACTATGTAGTCTCAGGGTGGCCTCAAACTCACAGCGATCCTCCTGCCTCTGCCTCCCTAGTGCTGGGATTAAAGGCGTGTGCCACCATGCCTGGCTCCAAATTCACATCTTTATTGAACAATAATAAGGCTTAACTTGAATTTCTAGTCTGAATCTAGACTGAGTGTGCTTTGAATAACAAGCCTCTAGTTGGTTGGTTTCTCTACAGTAGTGTTATGTTAGAACTGTGTGGTTAATGTGAACATTGAAGATGAATGTGGGAGAGAGTAATGAGCAATTATAGTTGTTTATAAAGATAGAAAGTAATCATTTCATACTTTATAAATAATCAGAATACAAATGATCTTAATGACCTGCTTGACTTGTTGATTTTTTAGTGCTTTAATCTTCCCAGCTTTGTGGCCTTCAGTAATGTTAGAAGGTGACTGAATTTCTAATATTTTAAGGCAATAAGCCATAATTATGCACAAGTAGTATTTTATCCCTGTACCACAAGGGTCCAATATTGTAATCTATGTTGAGACTTACTCAACAGAAGACAATGAAGAACTTAGCCATTTCTGCTGGTTCTATAAGCAAGAGCCTGAAAAAGGAGTGGCCCTGTTTCTCCCTTGAGTTCAGGGCCATTTTACAACCTCCATACAAAATAACTTGTTAGTTACTAAGTTCTATTTATTCAAGCCATAAATGAATGCTCATTCCTCGTATCAAATGTCTGTTTGTAACTTGTCTTTTCACCATGGGAATTAAGATTCCTCATATTTGCTGCAGTGGTCTTCTGACCTGTCCTGGACTTCTAGAAGCTCTGCTTCTGAAAACTAGACACCTGTGGATAAACTGGACACCTGTGGATAGACTGGACACCTGTGGATGGATGGACACCTGTGGATGGACTGGATGTCTGTAGACGGACTGGACACCTGTAGATGAATTGGATGCCTGTGGAGGATTGGATGTCTATCTGTGGATGGACTGGATGCCTGTGAATGGACTAGACACCTGTGGATAAGTTGCCTCTTCTTGTTCTTTTATCTAATCATCATTTCCAAGACCCAGCCTAGGATTGATTCCCCCAAATTAGAATCACTTTCTTTTTCTATTGAGACAGATCTTGCTAGGTAACCTGGCCTTGCCTGGAACTTGTGATAATTCTCCTGCCTCTATTCTTTCTTTTTTTTTTTTTTTTCGAGGCAGGGTCTCACTCTAGCCCAGGCTTATCTGGAATTCACTCTGTATTCTCAGGGTGGCTTCAAACTCACAGCAATCCTCCTACCTCTGCCTCCCAAGTGCTGGGATTAAAGGCGTGCGCCACCACGCCTGGATCTGCCTCTGATTCTAGAATGCTGGCCTACAGGCATATGTCACAATGATTGGCCACCAAACTACTTCTGAACACATATTTTGGATTACCTGGATAAGTTCTTGGATTATATCTAATATAATATACCATCCACTTGCCTTGGTCTCTCAAGTGCTGGGATTACAGGCATGCATCACCACATTGGTATTTTCAAAAATGGGGTAAATATGAATTAGACACTGAAGCATTTTTAACCCAGGAACATTTAAAATATTTGCCTATTTTATAAGTTCATTATAAAATATTCCTGTGCTTTCATTTCAACAGAGCCTTTTTAGAGCCTTCAGCAATGTTAGGTGACTGAATTTTTTACATGGTAAGGAAACAAGCCATAATCATGCAGTACTAGTATCTATTCAAGTGTTCTTATTTCATTATTCTGAGTTTTAACAATTCAAAATGACTTCACTTGTATTAGGACAATCTTCATTGATTCACTCATTTACAAACTTGTGATTATCTGTACTTCTGATTAGAGGACAATTTTACATTGAGTGAGAATGACATAGTACTACTTCCTGAAAAATCCAACATGTCTACTAAAGTAAATTCCCATGCCTGAACTTCAATTGTACAGCACAGCTGTAGACACAGGCCTGATGCCATCTGGTGCAATTCTACAGAATAAGGGAATTTGTCAAGACTGTGCCCTGCACTGGCTTTTTTTGGGAATGACAAGGTGCCAGGATTTGTTTTTGGTTCATTGCAGGGGTGGAAACTTGGAACTAGGTAAGGGAAAAAATATGCAATACCCTATTTTTAATGTGACATTCCATGTTCCCAATTTTATCTGTAGTTTCAAAATAAATGCACTAGGACTAAATCACAAATGATGAAAATTCTGAACATTGGAAATAGCTAGACCATCTAAGGAGAATGGGAGATGTTGGATCTTTTCTAAATCATAAGCACTAATCTAGGGGGTTTTAGAATTCTAGGGATAACTAATGTAGTGTGTGGAAAGTTCCTACAGAGTATTTTGTTTATAGCTTTTGCAGCTAATCTGTGGTACTTGTGCTTATTTAAACTAAATTCACAGTTAAAGCTCTATTATTGGAGCTGAGGAGATGGCTTAGTGGTTAAAAGCAAGCCTGATGACCTGAGGTCAGATCCCCAGACTCCATGTAAAGCTGGATGCAAGTGCTCATATCTGTAATCCCAACTCACCTGAGCCAATGGGAGGAAGAACCAGAAGAATTCAGAAGCCCAAGCTGGAGGGGAAGCTAGTCTGGCATTGGCAATGATGAACAAGAGAGACCCTATTTCAAACAAAGTGGAAGACAAAGGCTGACACATCCTGAGGTTGTCCTCTGATCTCCACAAGTATGCTGTGGTATGTGCACAAACCCATGCATGCACACGTCATACACACACACACACACACACACACACACACACACACACTCTCACATTCAGATATATGCTACATCCATACAAGAGAAAGTTAGGAACTGAGTTGCAGATTTCTGATGTAGATTGTTTTTTCTTGAATCAGTGACAAAAATCCCTCCAGTCTCAATTTCTTATTTTGTTTACAGAGCAGGTACTGATCTAGTGAGCATCTTACCACATCAGCAATTGGGCAATCAGAAAGGCAGCTCATGTATGGACAGTCAATAGAACATAACAGACACTCACGAAATAAACAAAACAACTTTCTCATGGATCAAGCTTTTAAATGCCTTAGCAACAGCTTTTTTTTTTTTTTTTTTTTTTTTGGGATCACACTCTAGCCCAGGCTGACCTGGAATTCACTATGTAGTCTCAGGGGGTGGCTTCGAACTCACTGCAATCCCCCTATTTCTGCCTTCTGAGTGTTGGGATTAAAGGGTGTGCTCCACCATGCCCAGCTGCCTTTTTTTGGGGGGAGGGGGTTCAAGGTAGGGTCTCACTCTGGTCCAGGCTGACCTGAAATTAACTATGTAGTAACTATGTAGTAACTATGGCGTCCAGCTCATGGCGATCGTCCTACCTCTGCCTCCCAAGTGCTGGGATTAAAGGCGTGCACCAATACGCCCGGCTTGCCTTTTTTTTTTTATTTTTAAATGAGCCTGATTATCTGTGCATTCTTGACCTGTAAATTCAAGTTTAGAACCTCTATGCTTAGTTTGTGTTATTAGCATAACTATGAAGTTACTTGAATTTATTGAATAGGTCCAGAATCTTTTTTATTATTATTATTTGAGAGAGAAAAAGAGAGAATGGGCACTCCATAGTCTCTAGCCATTGCAAGGGAACTCCATATGCATGTGCCACTTTGTGCATCTGGCTTTGTGCGGGTACTGGGGAATCGAACCCAGGTCATTAGGCTTTGCAGGCAAGCACTTTCTAGCCCTGGTCCAGATGAAAATGCCATTTTGTGTTAGGAATCAAGATGATTGCTATCTTGATAATAGAGTGGAAAGTTACTAAGCAGGGGCTTGAATAAATTATGGTTGAGGGGCTGGAAAGATGGCTCAGTGTGTAAAGTGGTTGCCTTGCAAGCATGAGGACCTGAGTTTCATGCCCCCGCCCCAAAAAAGCTAGGCATAGCTGTGCACACTTGCAATTCCAATACTGGGAAGGTAGAGACAGGTGGATCCTTGGAGTTTACTGGCCAGCCAGTCTAGCTTACTTGGTAAATTCCAAGCCAATGGTAAACCCTATCTCAAAAAAGATGTGTTACTGGAGGTGATACCAAAGGTTGTCCTCTGAACTCCACATGTGCATACATACATATGCATGCATCCCCCTGCCACACACAAGCATACACATACACATAATTTAATTAGTTAATTAATTAATTTGAGAGAGACAGACATAGAGAGAATGGGCGTACCAAGGCCTCCTATCACTACAAATGAATTCCAGATACATGCACCATTTTGTGCATCTGGCTTTACATGGGTATTGGGGAATCAAACCTAGGATGTCAGGCTTTATAAGCAAGCACCTTTACCACTGAGCCATATCCCCAGCCCGCATAATTTTTTTTATTAGAGGTTTTGTACTTTTCTCCTGTAACTCACAACATGTGGCTCCTCAATTGTTCACAGTGCCATACTGCATGTGGGTGCTAAGGTCTCTGGGCTTTTCTCTCTGGGCTCCAAGATGGTCTCCACAGCTCTTCACAGCAGAAGAAAGAAGTGTGAAGGGAAACTAGGGCACGCCACTATGAATCTGCTTCCTCTGAAAGGGCTTCTCAGCACCCAACTTTTGCTAACGTCTTATTGGCAGAACTGTGTCACCACCACTGCTCTCAGCAGGATTATTTGAGAAACCTAGTTTTTGTAACCTTCAAAATCTCTCTTGATAAGAAGAATGATTGGAGGATCTTGGGTGGAGAGCAGAAGGTCAACACACTGGTTACAAAGTTTTATGTGAAGGAGCACAGGGTTCAAAAGGGATCCAACCCATGGCTCGCTTAGTCCTGCAAGTCTCCAAGTAACAGCTGAGCAGAATGAAGATGTGCCCCAGTTCCTCAGAAACCCTTGTCAGGATCACCTCCTCATCTTGGCAACACACTTAGCCCACAGACAGATTTTCCAGAGGGTCTTAAAGATCTGCATACTTCATGGGTGGGCAGCATCTCTTTTATGGGGGATGGAATATAAACATTTTGTTTCCTCTCCCTAATTTTCCTATCAATTAAACTTTAGTGGAATCTAGGTTTGTGTATTTGAAGCCCATAAAAGACCACCCCTTTCATACTCTACACCAAGAAAGGCTACCAGTCTTCCTTTGGTGACCCCCTCCCCCAATCCAGAAACTGGGACTCAAGCTGCTTCCACACACAGCCTACATCCTGGGGTGCAGAGGGGGAGAAACACTTCCCACATCCAGAGCTGTCCAAAAGAACTTTCTGTGAAGGATTTGTTCTATATCTGTAATGTCCAATCTGAATGCTAGTCACACATGCTAGTAGAAACTGAAATGCCACTAATGGGGCTTAAATTCCATTTAATTTAATTGAGACAGCCACACAGGGCTAGTGGCTTCTGCAAGCACCTTTCACATTCTTCTTTTTCTTGTGTTTTAGAGCCAGAGGGGATGATGGATGACAGCCAAGTGTTTAATGTCCCTTGGTCTTCACTGTTCTTCCTGCATTAAACTTATCACCCAGAGGAAAAAGAAAATGGTATCTTGGAACCAAATTGAGGATGTTGCCACCGACATATTGCATGCCTTCCTGGACCAGGTGTTGTGCTTGACTTTAGTGGAAATTGGTGATGGAAAACTGGCAGTGCTGGTCATTTCACCCTGACAGTCCCAGTATGTGTGCCTGGTCATTGACTTGACAGAACTCAGTTTATTCTGTAGTGCAGGATATTGCAGTTATTTTCCTTTTGTAACATTGTGAATACTAATGATTATTCTGTGCATGTTTTCAAAACACTTAGTGGTTCATATTTCTTTAAAAGCCTGCAAGATAATAATAATCAGTATGTGTAACTTAGGCTTTTGTGTGATGTTTTTGGTGACTTATTATTATCCAAACTTTGTTAAGCTTACTATGATGAGATTAATAAATGGAAAGAAAATTGACTTTATGTCAGAACTATCTCCCCCCACCCCTTCTGAAGAAGGGTCTTCATGTCTCTTACCTAGCATTCATGTAGTCTAGTCTGGCCTTGAACTCAACAGTGTAACTGAGGATGACCTTGAATTTCTTTTTTTTTTTAATTTTTATTTTTCTTTATTTATTTGAAAGAAATAGGCAAGGAGAGAGAGAAAAAGAGGAAGAAAGAGAGAGAGAGAGAATGGGCATGCCAGGGCCTCGAGCCACTATAAACGAACTCTAGATATGTGTGCCCCCTTGTGCATCTGGCTTATGTGGGTCCTGGGGAATTGAACCTAGGTCCTTTGGCTTTGCAGATGAGTGCCTTAAACACTAAGCCATTTCTCCAGACCAACCTTGAAATTTCTTATCTTCCTGCCTCTATCTTTTGAATGAATGCTGGAAATATAGGAGTGTGCCACCATGCCTGGTTTATGCCATTCTGGGGATTGAATCTAGGGATACATTAATGCTTGGTAAATAGTCTGCCAATCATGCCGCATCTCCAGACTTAGGTTTCCCCTTTATTAGGCAAACCTGTATGCCAATTAATGTCATGTTTTACAAACATTAAATGATTCTTCTATTACATTCAGTTTGAGTAAAGTGTAAGCATTGTAGTAGTATTGAATTTATCCTTTTTTCAAGTAATGTTGTTTTCCACATGGAGCATCCCTAGAACCTTGTCTACAAGTGCTCTGCTTAGAGTTGTTCTATTGAGTTATGGGAATTCTTGCTACCTCTCAGACACAGTCTGTTAGCAGATATATGCTTTGCAAATATTTTATTCCTGTTTATGGCTAATCTATTTATTGGCAATGCTATTGAAAGATGTGTTTTTAATTTTGAAGTTTAATTTATCTATTTTACCTTTTATGTTTATTGCTTTCTGTTTTTTTTTGGTGTCCTCTCTAGGAGATGTTTGCCACTCTCCTGTACAACCCTAGATAAACAAAAATATTCTCCTGTGCTTTCTAAGGTAGTAGTATGGTTTTAACTTGTACTAGGTCTATTACTCATCTTTTTTCTGTTCTTGTTCAAGGTACGGTCTCACTCTAGCCCAGGTTGACCTGGAATTCACTATGTAGTCTCAGGCTGGCCTTGAACTCCTCCTACCTCTGCCTCCAAAGTGCTGGGATTAAAGGCATGCACCATCATGCCCAGCTCTATTAATTAATCTTTTATGTATTCATCATTTATATATTTATTATATATCATTCATTCATGGTACAGGGGATTGAACCTTTGGCCTTGTGCATGCTAGGCAAGTACTCTACCACTGAGCCATATCTATAACTCCCTGTTTGGCATCTTGAATTAAATTTTTCTTTATGGTATAAGTTAAAGAATAATCTTTCTTTTTAAAACATGTTTTATTTTTATTTATTTATTTGGGAGAAAGAGGGAGGGAGGAAGGAAGAAAAGGAGGGAGGAAGGGGGGAGACAGCCAAGAGAGAGAGCACTCATGGGTGCCTAAGGCCTCCAGACACTGTAAAAGAACTCCAGGCGCATGTGCCATCTGGCTTACGTGGGTCCTGGGGAATCCAATCTGGAGCCTTTGACTTTGAAGGCAAGTGCCTTAGCCACTAAGCCATCTCTCTAGCTCTAATATTTATTTATTCATTCATTCATTCATTTTGTTTTTTAAAAAATTGTTTATCCCAGGAGTGGTGGTGCATGCCTTTAATCCCAGCACTTGGGAGGCAGAGGTAGGAGGATTGCCATGAGTTCAAGGCCACCCTGAGATGACATAGTGAATTCCAGGTCAGCCTGACCTAGAGTGAGACCCTACCTCAATACACAGAACACAAAAAATGTTTATTAATTATTTTTTTATTAGTTACTTTTTTATTGACAACTTCTTTAATTGTAGACAATATCCCATGGTACTTCACTCCCTCCCCACTTTCCACTTTGAAACTCCACTCTCCATCATATCCCCCCCAATCAGTCTTTACATTTTGATGTCATGATCTTTTCCTCCTATTATGATGGTCTTGTGTAGGTAGTGTCAGGCACTGTGAGGTGATGGATATCCAGGCCATTTTGTGTCTGGAGGAGCACGTTGTAAGGAGTCCTACTCTTCCTTTGGTTCTTACATTCTTTCTGCCCCCTCTTCCGCAATGGACCCTGAACCTTGGAAGGTGTGTTAGAGATGTTTCAGTGATGAGCAGTCCTCTGTCCCTTCTTCTCAGCACCATGGTCCCTTTTGAGTCATCCCAAGGTTGCCACCATCTGAAAAGAGAAGCTTCTCTAACCAAAAGTGACAGTAGCGTTCAGATATGGGTATGGACATACTGTAGCAGACAGCTTCAGGTTTGCTGAGATTTACTTTTAGACCAGGCACAGTTATGGAGGAAGGGATATTATTTATTGAAGCTTACAGATCCAGAGAAGTTCCATAATGGCAGAAGAAGCAGCCTGCTCTCCACAGGACCAGGCAAGAGAACAAAGCCCCCAGCCACACAGCACACAGAGCAAAACTACAGCCAAAAGTCACAGCACACTTCAGGAACTCCTATTAGGCACACTTTACATATCTTTACAATGGAATCTCAAACCATCACCACACCTTAAGACCTGCCCCCAGTGACATTGCCTCTGGCAAGGTGGCTACAGATGCAAACTATAAACTAATAAAACACTGAATATATTGGGGTCCATATATTCAAACTACCACAGGACATTAAGAGAAGTCCTTACTGGGCAGTTTGGTGAGCAGTGTATATACATTTGGCCAGACACCAGCAGATGTTACACCCCTAGGGCTCACGACTACCCTGTCTTTTCTCCAATGAATATTATTGGCCTTTTTGTCAAAGACCAGGTGGCTATAGCTACCTGGACTTACATCAGGGTCCTCTATTCTATTCCATTGAGCTACATGTCTGTTTTTGTGCCAGTACCTTGCTGTTTTTGTTACTATGGCTCTGTAACATAGGCTAAAATCAGGTATGGTGATACCACCAGCCTTATTTTTGTTGCTCAAAGTGGTTTTAGATATTTGAGGGTTTTTATGCTTCCAAATGAATTTTTGGATTGTTTTTTCTATTTCTGTGAAGAATGCTGTTGGAATTTTGATGGGGATTGCATTAAATGTGTAGATTGCTTTTGGTAAGATTGCCATTTTCACAATATTGATTCTTCCAATCCAAGAACAGTGGATGTCTTTTCATTTCCTAGTGTCTTCTGCAATTTCTCGCTTGAGTGTTTTAGAGTTTTCATTGTAGAGACCCTTCACTTCCTTGGTTAGGTTTATCCCAAGGTCCTTTTTTTGGGGGGGGATGCAATTGTGAATGGGAATGATTCTCTGATTTCATCCTCTGTGTGTTTGTTCTTAGCATATAGGAAGGCTACTGATTTCTGTGTATTTATTTTGTATCCTGCTACATGGATATAGGTGTTTATCAGCTCTAACAGTCTGATGGTAGAGTCTTTAGGGTCCTTTATGTATATAATCATATCATCTGGACATAATGATAACTTGATGTCTTCATTTCCAATGTGTATCCCTTTTATATGTGTCTCTTGCCTTATTGCTATGGCTAAGCAATAAGTCTATGGCTAAGACTTCCAGTACTATATTAAATAAAAGTGGGGATAGTGGACACCCTTGATCTGATTTTAGTGGAAAAGCTTCAAGTTTTTCTCCATTTAGTATTATGTTGGCTGTAGGTTTGTCATAAATAGCCTTTATTATTTTGAGATATGTTCCTTCTAGTCCCAGTCTCTACTGTAGGACTTTTATCATGAAGAGATGTTGGATTTTGTCAAAGTGCTTTTTCTGCATCTAATGAGATGATCATGTGATTTTTGTCCTTCAGTCCATTTGTATAATGTATTACATTTATCGATTTGCATATGTTGAACCATCCCTGCATCTCTGGGATAAAGCCTACTTGGTCGGGGTGAAGGATCTTTCTGATATACTCTTGTATTCTGTTTGCCAATATTTTGTTGAGAATTTTTGCATCTATATTCATGAGGGAGATTGGTCTGTAATTTTCCTTTTTTGTTCTACCTTTGTCTGGTTTTGGGATCAGGGTGATGCTGGTTTTCTAGTAGGACTTTGGTAGGATTCCTTCCTCTTCTATTTTATGGAAAAGTTTAAGAAGCATTGGTGTCAGTTCTTCCATGAAGGTCTGGTAAAATTCAGCAGTGAGTCCATCTGGGCCTTGACTTTTCTTTGTTGGGAGATTTTTCTTATAACTGCTTGGATCTCTATACTTGTTAGAGGTCTATTTAAGTGGTTAATATCATCTTGATTTAATTAAGGTAGGTTATATAAATAAAGGAAATAATCCATTTCTTTCAGATATTCAAACTTAGTACGATATATGTTCTTACAGTATGTCCCTATAATTTTTTAAATTCCTCTGGTATCTCTTGTGCCTTTTTTTATCTCTAATTTTATTACTTTGTGTCTCTTCTCTCTTTCTTTTGGTCAGATTTGCTAAGGGTTTATTAATCTTGTTTATCCTTTCAAAGAACCAACTCTTTGTTTCATTGTTTCTTTGGATTATTATTATTTTTTGGTTTATATTTCATTAATTTCTGCCCTAATCTTTATTATTTCTTCCCATCTACTGATTTTTGGTTTGCCTTGTTCTTCTTTTACCAAGGCCTTAAGATGAAGCATTAAGTTGTTTACTTGAGACCTTTCTGATTTTTTAATATAGGCACTTACAGCTATAAATTTTCCTGTTAGGACTGCCTTCATTCTGTCCCAAGGGTTTTGGTATGTTGTGTTATCATTATCATTTGACTTCATGAATTTTTTGATTTCCTTCTTGATTTCTTCATGACCCATTCATCATTTAGTAGTGTATTGTTTAATTTCCATGATTTTGTGTATGCTCTATAGCTTTTCTTGCTATAGATTTGTAGTTTGATCCCATTGTGATCAAATAGAGTGCATGGAATTATCTCAATTTTCCTATATTTGTTAAGATTTGCTTTGTGTCCTAATATATGGTCTATTTAAGAGAATGTCCCATGTGCTACTGAAAAGAATGTGTATTCTGCAGCATTTGGATGAAATGTCCTGTATGTATCTGTTAGGTCCATTTGTTCTATGACCTCTTTTAATCCAGAAGCATCTCTGTTTATTTTTTGCCAGGATAACCTGTCAATTGGTGAGAATGGGGTGTTGAAGTCACCCACTACAAGTGTGTTTGGTGTTATCTGTGACCTTAGTTGTAAAAGCATTTGTTTAATGAAATTGGGAGCCCTCACATTAGGTGCATATATGTTTAAGATTGTAATGTCCTCCTGTTGGAACATTCCTTTAATCAATATAAAATGACCTTCCTTCTCTTTACTAACTAATGTTGGTCTGCAGTCTACCTGGTCAGATATTAGGATAGCAACCCCTACTTGTTTCTAGGCCCATTTGCTTGAAACACTGTTTTCCAACCTTTCACCCTAAGATAGTGTCCATCCTTTGTAGAAAGGTGAATTTCTTGGAGGCAACAAATTGAAGGATCCTGCTTTTTAACTCAGTCTGCAAACCTATGTCTTTTGGTTGGGGCATTCAGGCTGTTGATATTAAGAGTTATTATTGAAAGGTGTGTATTTATTTTTGCCATTTTTCTTGTTTTGTAGTTCTTCCAGTTTTACCTTTACTCTCTTGTATTAACTAGTATTGGAGTATGGTTTGTTTTATCCAGGTTCCTTATATATGTGCTTTTCTTTCTCTTTAGCATGGAGGATCCTTTCAAGTATTTTCTGTAGACCTAGTTTTGTCTTCAAATATTCCTTTAGCCTGCTTTTGTTGTGGAATGTCCTTATTTCTCCATCTGTTTGAATGAATAGCTTTGCAGAATAAAGTATCCTTGGTTGACAGTTGTTATCTGTCAGAACTTGGAATACCTCATTCCAAGCCCTTCAGGATTTTAAAGTTTGTGTTAAGTAATCTGCTGTGATCCTGATAGACTTGCCTTTGTAGGTGACTTGATTTTTCTCTGTAGCTGCTTTCAATATATTTTCTTTGGTTTGTATGTTTGGTAGTTTAATTATAATATGGCAGGGAGAGGTTCTTTCTAGGTTTTGTCTGTTTGCTGCTCTAAAGGCTTCCTATATCTGCATTGGCATCTGTTTCCCAACTTGGGGGAAGTTTTCTTCTATGATTTTGTTGAAAATACCTACTATGCCTTTGGAGTGAAATTCCTCTCCTTCTACTATTCCCTGAATTCTTATGTTTGATCTTTTCATAGTGTCCCAAATATCTTGAAATTCCCATTCATACCTTTCTATTAGTTTGTCTTTTTCTTTGTTGGACTGTATTAGATCTTCTACCTGGTCTTCTAGTTTAGATATTCTGTTCTCTCCTTCATCAATTCTACTAGAGAGATTTTCCACAGAGTTTTTAACTTCACTGACTGTGTCCTTTATTGCTAGTATTTCTGAATGGGTTTTCCTTATCATTTCTATTTCCTTATTTATGTCTAGTATTGACTTCCTTATTTCATTAAATTAGTTTCCTGTGTGTTCTTTGATTCCTTTGATTTCCTCTTTGAGGTCTTTGAACATATTTATAATCATTCTTTTGAAATCTTTCTCAGGCATCTCCTCTAATTCAGTCTCACTGAAGGTCATTTCTCATGCTTTAATACTTTTTGGTGGATTTATATTGTCTTGATTTTTTGTCTTTCTTGTATTATAAGGTAGAGATTTTTGCATGTTGGATTAGTTTACTGCTTGGATTTTCCAATTACCTACAATAACATTAGATGTATCAATCAATCTGATGTTATATATCTTCAGTGTAGGAGCTTAAGGTGCTAGGTGTGGCTCTTAAGACTCTCAGAATAATGAGAAAAGTAACCCTAGGTGTTGCATTTGCCTGTTGTGAGAGTATTCAAGTAGGGTGAATAGAACAGAATACAGACAAATTCTAAAAACTTGACTAAACAATGTACACATTCAATGAAAAACAGCACAGAGTATTTATGCAGAAGTATCTATTGTGACAAACAGAATACTCTAACAAAGTCACAGTCCCTAAGGATGTGTGTTGCCCCACACCCTTAATCCTGTCTTCTGGTCTGTAGAGGGTTCCAAGGTCAGCTTGTGACCAAGTGAGACCCTTCCTCAATGAATGACAATAGAGGAAACAAAGGCACTATAAATCAGGAAGCAACAAATGAGCGGCCCAAAATATAGCTTATTTAAGAATGTCAAATCCGACTTTTGGGTAAGATGACGGCATAGGAGCCACGCCAAACCGGATCAGGGAGGGAGTTAAGCAAAATTACACTCTTCTTCAGAAAAGAGCAGAATATTTTCTCTTGGAAACAGTGGAAAAGCAGGAGACGGCCAGAAACCCACTGTGGAGAGTGCGGCCCCAACCCACGGCAGTCCGCTCTACAATGGATCCAAGCCTCTGCTCCAACCCATGGCTCCAAGCCACCACCCAGAACAGCTGAGCCTCCGCTGAGCTGCCGCTGCAGCTGCTGCTGCCCAAACAACAAAAAAGGGGACTTTCCAACCTCATCAGTCTCCTCACAGAGCCCAGAAATCGAAGAAAAATCTGCTGACCTACTGAAAGAGAAATGAGAAGAGTGTGAGCTGCTACAGGCTTCCTGAACTCGCCCATCCCCCAACCATCAGATCCCCAGTGAATTGGCAGAACTGAGCAACTAGCAGCAGCTCTGCACCATATCGCCAACACTGGACCCAGCATAGCTGAGCCAAGCTCCACAGCTAGGAAACGAGGTGGGCACTCAGCATTGGTGAGTTTGAAAGCCACACCAAAAGGTAACAACTGCCTGCATTGGAAGTACTAACCTCTCATTCCAGGTCAGGGCAGTTTATGGGTTACATATTTGTGGTTGGCCTTACCATTTTCAAATAAGCGGAATATGAGGGGTTGAATATTGCTGCCTGTAAATACATTTAGATTTAAAAGGCCTTTATCTTTTGCTTCTGTCATTATTGAGGGCAGGGTCTGATTCCTAGCTGACAGGATTAAGGGTGTGGAGCAAACACACCCTTAGGGATTTTGACCCTATAAGACTGTTTGTTTCAATTCCCACACTTGTATACTCTGTGCTCATGTTAATTGAATGTGTATTTTGCTCTGTTGAAGTTTAGAACTTGCTACTAAATTATTCCACCAGTCCACTACAATACTTGCTAAACAAGCAAATTCAATAGCTAGGATTACTTCTGAGGTTGGACTTGGGTACAAGTGCTTAAACTTATATACTAAACTCATATACTAAAATTATATAAAGGTGGATCACAACACCTAAGACCACTGCAGATAAATAGAAAACCTAAGCATCAAATCAATCCAGGATGCAAAAGTCACTACAATATAATACAAGAAACATAAAGAATCAAGACAATGCAATCCCACCAAAAATTACAAATCCATCAGAATTGTTCACCAATGAGACTGTTTTAGATGAAATTCCTGACAAAGATTTCAAAAGAATGATGATATCTATACTCAAAGAAATGAAAGAAGAATAAAAGAAGAAATGAAAGCAATCCGAGAAGAAAACAAAGGAATTAAAGAAGAAAACAAACTCTTGAAAGAGAATACAGAAAAGCAGTTTAATGAAATAAAAAGGTCATTACAGGACATGAATAAGGAAATAGAAATACTGAAGAAAAACCAGGCTGAAATCCTAGCTCTGAAGAACACAGTCAGTGAAATAAGAAACTCTGTGGAAAGTCTCACCAGTGAAATGGATGAAAGAGAGGACAGAATATCTAAACTAGAAGACCAGATGGCAGACCTAACACAGTCCAACAAAGAGAAAGACAAGCTAATAGAAAGGTATGAATGGGAACTCCAAGACATCCGGGACACTATGAAAAGATCAAACATAAGAATTCAAGGCATAGCAGAAGGGGAAGAATTTCAATCCAGAGGCTTAGTAGGTGTTTTCCACAAAATCATAGAAGAAAAGTTTCCCCAAATTGGGAAAGAAATGCCAATGCAGATACAAGAAGCATTTAGAACACCAAACAGACAAAACCTAGAAAGATCCTCTTCTCGCCATGTTATAATTAAATTACTAAACACGCAAACCAAAGAAAATATATTGAAAGCAGTTAGAGAGAAAAAGCAAATGACCTTCAAATGGAAACCTATCAGGATCACAGCAGATTACTCAACACAAACTTTAAAAGCCAGAAGGGCCTGGAGTGATGTATTCCAAGTTCTGAAAGATAAAAACTGTCAGCCAAGATGACTTTATCCTGCAAAGCTATCTATCCAAATAGATGGAGAAATAAGGACATTCCATAACAAAGACAGGCTAAATAAATTTATGGCAACTAAACCAGCTCTACAGAAAATACTTGCAGGATTCATTCATGCTGAAGAGAAAGCAAAACACACAGCAGGAAATAGGAAAAAATAAACCATACTCAAATAGCAGGTAAAACAAGAGAGTAAAGCAAAAACCAGGAAGAACTACAAAACAAGAAAAATGGAGAGATAAAATACATATCTTTCAATAATAGCTCTTAATATCATTGGCCTCAATGCCCCAACCAAAAGACAGACTTGCAGACTGGATTAAAAAGAGGATCCTACCATCTGTTGCCTCTAGGAAACTCACCTCTCATTAAAAGATAGAAACCTTCTTAGGGTGAAAGGTTGGGAAAAGGTACTTCAAGCAAATGGGCCTAGGAAACAAGCAGGGGTTGCTATCCTAATTTCTGACAGGATAGACTTCAAACCACCATTAGTGAAGAAAGATAAAGAAGGTCACTTCATACTGATTAAAGGAATACTCCAACAGGAGGACATCACAATCCTAAACATATATGCTCCCAACACGGGGGCTCCCAATATCATCAAACAAACACTATTATCCCTAAGGTCAGAGATAACTCCTAAAACAATAGTAGTGGGTGACTTCAATACCCCACTCTCATCGCTTGACAGGCCAACCCAACAAAAAATAAACAAACATCTGCATTAAATGATATCATGGAACAAATGGACCTAACAGACATATAAAGAACATTCTATCCAAATGCTGCAGAATATACATTCTTCTCAGCAGCACATGGGACATTCTCTAAAATAGACCATATAATAGGACACAAATCAAACCTTAACAAATACAGGAAAATTGAAATAATCCCTTTGTATGCTATCTGACCACAATGGTATTAAACTGCAAATCAGTAACAAGAAAAACTACAGATCATACAGAAATTCATGGAGACTAAACAGTACATTATTGAACAATGAATGGGTCATTGAAGAAATTAAAAAGGAAATCAAGAAATTTATAGAATCAAATGATGATGAGAATACAACATACCAAAACCTTTGAGACAAATGAAGGCAGTCCTACGAGGGAAATTTATAGCCCTAAGTGCCTATATCAAAAAAGAAATTGAGGAGGTACTACAAAAATGGAAAGACCTCCCATGCTCCTGGATTGGTAGAATTAACATTGTGAAAATGGCAATCTTACCAAAAGCAAAGCCGATAAAAATCCCAACTTCCTTCTTCAATGATATAGAAAAAAACTATCTCAAAATTTATATGGAAAGGCAGAAGGCCTCGGATATCCAAGCTCATCCTCAGCAAAAGAAATACCTCTGGAGGCATCACTATACCTCATCTAAAGCTATACTACAAAGCCATTGTAATAAAAACAACATGGTACTGGCATAAAAACAGGAATATAGACCAATGGAACAGAATTGAAGACCCAGATTTTGAGTCAAATAACTAAAGCTACTTGATATTTGACAAAGGCCCTTCCAACACATCATGGAGAAAAGACAGCATCTTCAACAAATGGTGCTGGACAAACTGGACAACCATATGTGGGAAAATGAAGCTCGACCTACACATCTCTCCATGCACAAAAATTAAGTCCAAATGGATCAAAGACCTTAATATAAAACCAGAAACACTGCATCTACTGGAAGAAAAAAATAGGAGGAACTTACTGCGACATAGGAGTGGGAAAAGGTTTCCTGAACAAAACCCCAGCAGCTCAGGAAATTAAACAATCACTCAACCATTGGGATCTCATGAAGCTGAACAGCTTTTTCACTGACAAACATACTATAACCAAAGCCAGCAGATTACCCACAGAATGGGAGAATATTTTCACCAGCTATACAACTGACAGAGGCCTGATTTCTAGAATCTACAAAGAACTCCAAAACCTAAACAATAAACCACCAAACAACCCACTCAAAAAGTGGGGAAGAGAACTGCACAAGCAGTTCTCAGAGGAAGAAATACAAATAGCAAATGCACATTTAAGAAAATGTTCAACATCCCTAATCATCAGGGAAATGCAAATTAAAACAACAATGAGATTCCACCTTACCCCAGTAAGGATGGCTAACATTAAAAAAACCAATGAAAACAAATGCCGGCCAGGTTGTGGAGAAATAGGAACAAGTTTTCACTGCTGGTGGGAATGTAAAATGGTTCAACCATTATGGACAGCTATATGCAGACTCCTGAAAAGGATGACCCATAGACCTACCAATGGATCCAGTTATTCCCTTTTTGGGCATTTTCCTTAAAGGCTCCAAACCTCAGACCAGAGACATTTTCTCAACCATGTTTATAGCTGCTCAATTCATAATAGCACAAAGCTGTAATCAACCCAGGTGTCCATCACTAGATGAATGGATAACAAAGATGTGGTATATTTACACTATGGAATTCTATGTAGTAGTAAGGAAAGATGAAATAAGGAAATTTAAAAAAAAAGGTCAAACATGGAACAGATCATCCTCAGTGAGCTCACCCAAGAACAAATAGATAATCGTCGCATGGTCTCGTTTATCTGTTGCTCCTAACCTGAATCTACGTGACATGCAGCCAAACCTAATAAACACTCTGAGGACCAGACAAGAGGGAGGGTGGGATGGGGGGAAGGTAAGGAGGGTGGGAGGGAATGAGAGGGTGGGGGCAGGACAAAGGGTGGGGATACAAATTGGGACCCAAAAGGAAAAGATACCATAAAACCCTTTACTCTGAACAACAGGCTAAAACATTGATCCTTCAGCAGGCCCACAGAGGGAACACCCAAACCACAGGAATCTGGAGAGGGCATCATTAAGGCTAACCCTAATCTATATATCTCTGTGTGTCTCTCTCTAAAAAAGGGGGGAGGAGAGAAGGAATTAAAAGGATGGTATTGTATACATGTAAGTAGAAGAACAGATTCCTGGGGGTGAAAAGACCTAAGTGAAGTCAGCAGAAGAGATTGAGTAAAGAGAAGATGTGATGGGGGAGAGTTAGTCAAAATCTAAGAGAGTATGAATAAGTCATATGAAACCTATGTTTTTGGACAATGCCATACACAGAAGCCATAGAGTGTGACTAGAAATTTTTCAGTGCCCATAATGGCAGTGAGTTGTTGGCCAGTGAGGTCCCTGATGCCCCCAGAACATGATAGGCCATTGCTGAGGCTCTTGGTTTCTCAACAGGAATAGATGGTAAGACCCTATTCCTGAAGACTCCACATCCTTGGCTGCAAGGTCACTGAGAAATCCCACTAGAGCTGAGCTGAAAACCTCCTCTTTGTAGACCAGCTGATAGAAAGCTGGAAAAAGCTATGCTGCATGCAGTTCCGTGGGAGAGAAAGAAATCACCAGTGGAGATAAACAACAGTAGACACTGCAAGCTGTCAATTTGGCCAGCCAGGCCAAATGAGCCAACAGGTGTAACAGTGGCATGTCTGTTATGGGGGAAACCAACTGCTCCCTAATTATACTAGAGGCCCACTCCATGAGAGGAAATACATGCCTGCTACTTAAAACCTATGACAGGGGAAGTCATGAAATTTGTACACACCCTGCTGGTGTCTGGCTAAAAATGTATATACTATGCTCACTAAATTGCCTGGTAAGCAATGTTCATATCCATATATTAATGCTATTCTCATTTTTGGTCAGAGAAACTTCTATTTTCAGATGATGGTGACTTTGGAATGACTCAGAAAGCACCATAATGCTGTGAAAAATTGACAGAAGAGTGCTCAGCACTGAAACATCTCCATCACACCTTCCAAGGTTCAGTGTCCATTGTGGAAGAGGTGGCAGAAAGAAGGTAAGAGCCAAGAGAAGGGTAGGACTCCTTACAATGTACTCTTCCAGACACCAAATGGCCTGGATATCCATGACCTTGCAGTGCCTGACACTACCTACACAAGACCATCAAAATAAAAGAGAGACTGATTGAGAGGGGAGGGGATATGATGAAGAGTGGAGTTTTGAAGGGGAAAGCAAAGGGAGGAAGCAATCATCATGGTTTATTGTCTATAATTATTGAAGTTGTCAATTAAAAAATTTTAAAACAGCAAAAAAAAAAATTCAAGCAACAACAAATGTTGGTGAAGATGTGGGAAGGAGAAACCTTCATTCACTGTTGGTGGGAATTCAAACTTATACAACCACTATGAAAATCAATATGGAAATTCCTGAAAAGGATGAATATAGAGCTGCCAACAGACCCAGTTATTCCTTTACTGGGCATTTACCCTAAATGCTCCATGCTTCATTACAGAGATATTTGTTCAACCATGTTTATAGCTGCTTAATTCATAATAGCTAAGAACTGGAATCAACCTAGATACCCATCATTGGATGAATGGATAATGAAATTTTGGTACATTTACACAATGGAATTCTACTTGGCAGTAAGAAAAAAAATGATACAATGAAATTTGTAGAAAATGGATGGACTTGGAACAGATCATACTCAGTGAACTCACACAATCACAGAAAGGAAAATGTCGCATGGTCTCACTCATCTGTAGTTCCTAACCTGGATCAGTTCAAGTTGCTGGCATACCTGATAGGCAACTCAAGGTCCAGACAATAGGGATGGAAGGGTTTTGGGGGATAGGAAGGGGAGGTGGCAGAAAAAAAACATAAAATTAACTGGTACCATAGTATGGGGAGTGCACCTAAAAAGTAGGGCTCTGGAGAGGGTGGGATGAAAGATAACATTAAAAAAATTTTGGCTCTTGCCTGGAACTCTCAGTACAAGAAATTGGTTGCTACCCACAATGAGCTATTGATCAGAGAGACCTACAAGGTACCCCAAACAAGACAGTCTTATGTCAAAGCATTTGATTACTTACCCACTTGATGTGAAAGGTAAGACCCTATTGCTGAAGACACCATATGTAGCAGTCACAGAACACAGAGAGTTCTGGCTGGCATCTGGAAGAGAGCCAGGCCCCAGATAATCCATCTAGTGCTGGAAAGCGCCACATGAGCTAATGGGGGAAAGTGGCCAACAACAGTCTGAGCAACCAGGGGTTTAAGCTAAACACTTAAACATTCTGATAAGATGTATACATCATTGCAATAATGGCACACAACCTTGTTGGGTAACCAATAGCTTTCTGATGGACTAAGAGATCCACTCAGTGAAAAGGAACCCATATCTGGAATTGGCAACCAGGTTCTAACCTGGAGGTCCTAACCTTCCTTCTATGGAGACAAAGATTATGTCCTTCAGTGTCAAGATCCCACTAGTGTTTGGCCAAAAGAGGGGCTAGATTCATCAAATTTTCCCTAAATTGATAATGCTTATCCCATTTAACCTATGCTGACTTCACTCTCTATCAGAGAATCTGTTTTGCTTTTTCAGAAGGCAGCAAGACCCAAGGAGATAAACGACCCCTTGCATCTCAAGTGGGGAGACAAACAAGAGTGCTTCTTCCATGGTGATCCTGGCAATCAGCGCCAGGGTGAAGGAGACAGATGCTGAGGATACTCAACACTTACCAAAGCAGAGATACAGAGGCTCCTAAAAGCTCACCAGTGAAGTAGACTTAAAACACACCTACCAAGGCCCAGGGAATTTTGTGAAAGAAGGGCCCCACTGAGGAGGGCCCCCAGTGGAATGGGGGCAGGGACAAGGGAAAAGAGGTTACCAACACATGATGTATCCATACTAAGTATGTCTGTAATAAAATACAAAAAAGCCCAGCACTCTGGAGGCAGAGGTAGGAGGATCGCTGAGAGTTCGAGGCCACCCTGAGACTACATAGTTAATTCCAGGTCAGCCTGGACCAGAGTGAGACCCTACCTTGAAAAAGAAAAAAAAAGAAAAGAAAAAAGAAGAAAAAAATAGAAAAAAGAAAGAAAAAAGAAAAAAAATACAAAAAAGAAAATTGGATTTTGTCTAAGACCTTAGACCTTATCTGCATCTATTGAGACAATCTGTCTTTAAGTTTATTTATGGGACATATTACATTTATTGACTTATTGATGATGAAACATCCTTGTATCCCTGGAATAACACCTATGTGATCAAAGTGACTATTTTTGATATATTCTTTGTTGTGGTCCCCCCCAAGGCCAGCTCAGGAGGGACGATAGGGTCTCTGCCGAGTTGGGGTGAGCAGCATGGAGTCACGACACAGACTCCGAGAGTTGGATGAAAGCAGAAGCGAGAATCCACAAACTCATTTATTTAGCACAATGTACAGAAATGACGTTGTCCACAGTGGAGTCTTTAAGGCTGGCAATTATGGCAAGGAGGATAAGAATCCATGGGTCTAAAACAAGAGTTTCATCCCAAAAGCTATGGAGGTCCTTTTGTTTTACTTCTAAGCCACGTTGCTGGAGGAGGGCCTTAAGAGCCTGTAATTGCGGCGTCCTCTGGTGGGGAGGGAGGTTGCCCATTACCGCGTGGTGTTGTTTGATGGGGGGGCTGGCCTGGGACACTCCTGAATCAAAGAGACTGAGAAAATAATAACCCAGATCAAAGATGTTAGACCAGAGGATGATCATGCAAACCATAAGTCCTAATGCTGGGGCCAGCTGAGACATACGGATAGATTGTTTAGGACCCATGTGTCTTTTGCTTAGTGGGGGGAGGGGCCAGCACAGGCTTCGGGGCCATGTGGTGGTGTGTGCCTTCCTGGGGGGGGAAGGGGGGGACAAACAAAGGAAGAAGGGGGAAAGGGGCTGCCTGCTCACCCACAGGCAACCATTAGCCATTTTTCTCACCAATGAAGAACTGGGCACTTTGCTCGTCGGACTTTCAAGGACGGGGCATCACCGAGGGGGCTACTTGCCGAGGGGGCTTCTCGAAGAACTGGGCATTTTGCCATTTTGCCAAACGCTGAGGGGGCTGCTCACCGGCTCACGGGACATTTAACAGGGCATCTCGCCAGACGCCGATGGGGCAGAGGGTCACGGATGGGGTGTCTCGCTAACACTGAGGTCGGGGCAGAGGGTCCCTGTTCAGGCGCCAGATGTTGGGGTCCCCCCCAAGGCCAGCTCAGGAGGGACAATAGGGTCTCTGCTGAATTGGAGTGAGCAGCGCGGAGTCACGACACAGACTCCAGGAGTTGGGTGAAAGCGGAAGAGAGAATCCACAAACTCATTTATTTAGCACAATGTACATAGGGTTTAAGGAGCTGCTAATCCTTGTATGGGGTGCTCCCCTATTTGTGACCAATTACAGCCTGTCTCTGGACAGGACATCTTGTAACAGACTTCTCAAGAGCATGGGACTGTAACTGTTGTCACATCAAGCCTGCGCAGAACTCCATTTTTACAGAAGCCACTTCCTGTTTTCTTCTGCCATGTGGTCTGGCTAGGACCAGGCCTATATTGTGCCATACAATTCTTGATTCTGGTTTGCATGTATTTTATTGAGAATTTTTGTGTCTATGTTCATTGGGGATATTGGTCCATTTTTTGTTGGGTCTCCATCTGGTTTTGTTATTAATGTAATGCTGGCTTTTGTAGAAGGCGCTAGAAAGTATCATTTTAAAAATATTTTTATTTATTTGTTTGCAAGCAGAGAGACTGAGGGGGTAGAGAGAGAATGGGCTTACCAGGGCTTCTAACCACTGCAACTGAACTCCAGATGTTTGCATCACTTTGTGCATCTAGCTTTACATGGGTCCTTGGGAATTGAACCTGGGTCCTTTGGCTTTGCAGGCAAATGTCTTAACCACTAAGCCATCCCTCCAGTCCTCTTTTTAATTTTTTTAGTTTTTATTTTATTGTATTACTTACTTGAGAGTGAGAGAAAGAGAGGCAGAGAGAAAGAGAGAGAGAATGGGTGTGCTAGGGCCTCTAGCCATTGAAAATGAACTCCAGACATGTGTATCACCTTGTGCATCTGGCTTAAATGGATCCTGTGGAATCAAACTTGGGTCCTTTGGCTTTTCAGGCAAGTGCCTTAGCCACTAAGCTATCTCTCCAGCCCCTTTAGTTTCTCTTGTAGTTAATTTCTAGCTTTATTAAACTGGTCATCTATTATTGTGTTGGAATTTATCTCTGAGAATTTGTTTTATTCTAGTAGAATTTGTTTTATAAAATTAGATATACCTGTATTTGGTGTGTATGTTTATAATTGCACTTTTTATTTTTTAATAAAATTATTTTTAAATAATTTTTTAAATTTATGCATTTTTATAAAAAGGTTGTTCACATAGGCCCCCTTTGCTGAGGGTCTTTGGTGAGGTTATTGGTATTCACTGTGGGGACCAAGAGGCCTCAGTCTTTGCAGGGATGGGGTAAACATGGTTCCTCAGGCTATTTCTCCCAGGCTGAGGCTCTTACAGTCTTTCTGTTGCCTCTTCTGTGATACTCCCTCAGTCTTGGTGGGCAAGATAGATATCTCATTTAGTGTTGCATTCTCTGTAGCCTCTGTATCTATATTTTGATGCTGTTTGAGTGACCACAGTGTCTTTCACCATCTCCCTGGAACTGGTTTTCAGGCTAGCTGTGAGAGCAGTATTGGTGTCACTGCTTCCCCTTATTATGACTTCTGGGCATGGGCAAGTGAGATGGAAGGGTCCCATCTCCTGGTAGACAGGCAGCTCTCTCTTCTTGGTGTATTGATGTATGCTTATTCTCCCCTGTATTCTCCTCCACCTGTAAAATAGAACAGATTCTCCAACCAAAATTGATAATAGTTTGAATAAAAGGGGATAAGCCTTGTCACTAAAAAGATATGCTGTTGTGTATATTCATTCTTCTTAGCTTAAGAGCAGTGGAGATTCTCTCTGGAGCTTATTTGTTTCCTATTCTAGGGAGTCTGGCTTGGTTCCCTGAGCCAGATTTGGAGTCACCCCCACTGAGCCAGTCTCCTGTCCCATCTGTGGGCAGTTGGTTGCCTGTATTGGCTGTGTGCAAGTATTGCACAAGTATATTCTTCTTGCTTGATTGGTTAACTTTGTAACTGGCAGAATGATTTGCTTAATCAATCAGTGGAAAAGTGTTATTTTCCAAATATTTTTATTTACAAGCATAGAGAGATAGACAGAAGAGAGAGAGAGAGAGAGAGTGGGAGAGAATGGGTATGCCAGGGCCTCTAGCCTTTGCAAATGAACTCTAGATGCACATGCCACTTGGTGCATGTGGCTTTATGTGAGTACTGGGAAATTGAACCCAGGTCATTAAGCTTCTCAGGAAAGTACTTTAACCACTGAGCAGTATCTTCAGCCCTGCACGGTTTTCTTGATGAGTTATTCCCTAATCAGTATGAAATGGTCTTATTTATCTCTTCTGATTAATTTTGGTTTTAAGTTTGTTTTGTAAGATATTAGAATAGCCACATCTGCCAGTTTCATTTGGTTAAATGTCTTCTTCCATCTAGTCACCCTGAGGTGCTGTCTGTCTTTGATGGCCAGGTGAGTTTCTTGAAGACAGTGAGAAGATGTATCCGATTTTCTGATCCAGCCTGCTAGCTTGCATCTTTTGATAGGGGAGTTGAGGCCATTCATATTCACAGTTATTACTGAAAATTATGAGTTAACCCCTGTCATGTTGATGATTTTGTCGAGTTTGGTGTTTTCTTGTTCTTCATTTACTTAACAACTCTTCTAGTATTGAATTCTTCCATCCTGTTGCCTCTTGAATATGTTTATTACTCTCTTCATTGTGAAGAATTCCATCCAGTATTCCCTGTAGGGCTGACTTAGTGTTCATAAATTCCTTTAGCCTGTTTTTTTTTTATCATGGAAAGTTTTTCTTTCACCTTGTATTATGAGATATGATTAATATGATTAATATTAATATGTTTAATAGTTTTGGTTAGCAGCTGTAGTCTTTAAGTACATAGAATACATCATTCCAGGTCCTTCTCGTTCTTTGGAGCTTCCATTTAAAAATTGGTATTTTTGTTTGATGCTTCAGCTTTCAGTATCTTTTCTTTGTTCTGTGTTCTAACTATAATATGATGTGTGGAATTTTCTGGTCCTGTCTATTTGGTGTTTTATATGTCAATCTTGTACATCAATCTATTTCCCTAAATTTGGGAAATTGTCTTCTATAATTTTACAAAATTATTTTGAGCCAGGCATGGTGATGCTTGCCTTTAATCCTACCACTTAGGAAGCAAAGGTAGGGGGACCAAGTTCTGGCAAGGGGAAGCTGGATATAACACCCCAAACTCCACCGGTAACAATACACCTCTTCCATTAAGACTCCTCCTCCCAAATTGCCATCAGCTGGGGACCAAGCATTTAGAATACATGAGTTTATTGGGGACGTCTGATTCAAACCACCACATTCTGCTCTGGGTCCCATAAGTTGATGGCCATCCATGATATAAAATGCAATGCATTTAGTCCAACTTTGAAATCCTCCATGGTTTTTATCAACCCCAAGAGTATTCAAACATTCCGATGTCCAAGGGCTCTTAACTGTGAGTCTTTAAAACCAAAAACACATAATGGCACAGAGATTCACACTGAAAACAATAAATGACATTGCAAGGAAAGATTGAATCAATCCCAGCTTTCTAGTTAGGCTGCCACAGTCTGTGGAAAACTCCATCCCAAGCCAGCAGCTCTCCTCAGTAGCTGTTTCACAGTTTTGACATCCCCAAGGCTTCATTGGGCCTCCATGCTGGTACTCAACACCCTGCTTCATATTGCCCAGTGGCCATCTTCAACAAAACCACATTACACATCCAATGACTCTTTCTTTCTTGCAATATGTTATGCTCAACATAGTATCAGGTAGGCTACAAACTTTGTTAATCCAAGAGAAAATAAAACTGACTTTGAAGAGCAGAAAAACTACTTCAATGGTGGTTATCAGTCCAATAATTGTAGCTGAACCAACCTGTAGTCTCAAACCCAAAGCTTTCTTTCTGTGCCATATCCTTTTGCTCACACCAGTCCATTTTTTCTAAACTCAACCTTGCACAAGTTCTCATGATACAGGCAGAATTCAGTTAACCTGTCACACAAATTGCATCTAGCCCAGTCTGGACAAAGCTCTTTCTCCCCACCATAAGCCAAGCTTCACAGATCACAGTTCTTATTGCATGCTATTAGATCTTTTCAACTCTCACAAGAATCAATCAAGCCATACTTACAGTACCGCAAGGCATCTTTAGGTCCTAAAGTTTCAAAATTTTTCCATATTCCTCTTGCAAATCAGTTCCAAAAAGGCAAAAATATAGTTATATTTCTACCCACAATGACCCCAGTCCTCTAGTATCAGGCATTCAGTACATATAATTTTATGGCGACATTTGATTCAAGCCACCACAGGAAGTTTCTACTATGGACCTTGCCAATCTTGGTGAGAATATGCTGCCTGGTTTTGTGTGTGTGTGTGTGTGTGTGTGTGTGTGTGTGTGTGTGTGTGTGCGCACACGCGCGTGCTTCTTGTTTTGCTTTGGGATTTGCATATCTGGAGATATTCCATTTGTCTTGTAGAGAATTCTGGAGTTCCCACAAAGTAGCAGTAAGGTCACTGGAGGGGCACAAGCTGGGCTGTGGACTGGGCTTGTATGTGGAGTGCCCTCAGGCAGTAGAGGCAAAGCACCTGGTGGGAGTGGGAGGTTAACACAAGTGATATGTAGAGTGGAATAATGGTGAGTTGGGGAGGGGTGGTGGGCTTAGACAAGTGAAGTAGGTGTAGTAGGGATGAGGTGCAAACTCTGGAACTTGCCCCCAGGGGTTTGGCATGACTAGGTGCAGGCAAGGTTGTAATTGTGGAAGTGCACTGAGGAACAGGGGACTTACAGGGGCATAACTCCACTAGGCACCAGAAGGGACATGCAGTGCAGTTGGGAAACTCAGAGGAACTCACCCACAGTAGTAGTGCAAGCTATATGAGACTCTGGGAAGGACATCCATGTATGGATACAGTTAGTGTGTGGGGAGGGGTTACTCAGGAGAACTCACCTGCATCCAAATTATCCCTTTTCTCCCTATCATTTGTAGATGAAAAGGTGCTTAAAATGTAGAGTTGGCTAGATAGAAAGGACTCACTGTTCACAGAAAATGTAAATATGTACATCTGTCTTGAAGGGCAGTTCAGCCCTTAGCCACGTTTAACAAATGTTCAATAAAGTTAGACACTTTCTTTACCTTTAGCCAACTTCTTCAAAGATAGAGTTGTTTGCATGTGCAGACTCAAAGTAGATGATATAAACATGGAAAAGTATGTTAGGTAAGCAAATCTTAGAGTTTATGTTCAAAAAATATGCAGACACATTTTGTTACTCAGCTTTATATTTCAGGATTGGGAAAGCTTTATTTGATTTCAGTGTAATAACTATATAGGGGACATTTCCTTGTCATTACAGGTAGTTACATGAGACACTCACCAGATCAAGAATCAACTCCCCCAGGACAGAACTTCCAGAACAGAACTTAGATTTTTCTTTTTCTTTTTCTTTTTTTTGTTTTTTCTAGGTAGGGTTTCATTCTAGTCCAGGCTGACCTGGAATTCACTATGTAGTCTCAGGGTGGCCTCGAACTCACAGTGATCCTCCTACCTCTGCTTTTCAAGTGCTGGAATTAAAGGTGAGCACCACAACACCAGGCTCAAATTTGGATTTTTTTAAATGCACATGTGTGTAAATATATGCATGTGTATGTGCTCTTGTTGTGTGTGTGTGTGTGTGTGTGTGTGTGTGTGTGTGTGTGTGTGCATGTGTGTGTGCACACACATGTGAAGGTCAGAAGATGACTTCAGGTGTCATCATCAGCAACACCATCTGTTGCAATCAGGTTTGCATTGCTAGCAGAAAACAGCCAACCAAGAGCAGCTTGTGGGGAAAAAAATGATATGACCAGAGGGTGGACATCACCTGCTGGTCAATATCAGGTAGACAACAACAACAGAAGAGTGTGCCAAACACTGGCGAGAGGAAGGTGGATATAACATCCGTAAGCCTGCCCCCAGAAATACACTGCCTCCAGGAGGCTTTAATTCCCAAATTGCCATCAGTGGGGGCAGAGGAGTGCTTAGCACTGAACATCTCTAACACACTTTCCAAGGCTCAGGGTCCATTGCAGAAGAGGTGGCAGAAAGAATGTAAGAACCAAAGGAAGGGTAGGGCTCCTTACAATGTGCTCCTCCAGACACAAAATAGCCTAAATATCCATGACCTCACAGTGCCTGAAACTACCTACACAAAACCATCATAATTAAAAGAGAGACTGATTGGGGGGGTGGATATGATGGAGAGTGGAGTTTCAAAGGGGAAAGTGGAAGAGGAAGGGAAGTACCATGGGATATTATCTACAATAAAGGAAGTTGTCAATAAAAATAAATAAATAAACATTTATATAAAAAATAAAAAGAACACATAAGTTTATGGGGGACACCTGAATCAAACCACCACATCCTGCCCCTGGCCCTCATAAACTGATAACCATACATGATGTAAAAAGGGATGCACTCATCCAACTTGAAAAGTCCCCATAGTTTTTATCAATCCCAATGATGTTCAAACATCCCCATATTCCAAGATCTTTTAACTGAGCTGTAATACCAAAAAACAAGCAAACAAACAAAAAGCCCATAATGGCACAGAATAAACATTCACACTGCAAAAGATGGCATTGGGCATGGCAAAGAAATATCCAACCAATACAATATTTTTAAAAAGGCAAGCATCAAACTCTGTCACTCCAAGTCGCACAAATATAGTCACTAACAATTCTCCAAGTGTGATAATGCTAACCAGTGACAAGTCTCTGGGATTCCAATTCCAGCTAGGCTACTCACAATCCTGGAAAACTTCATCCAGTGCCGGCAGCTGTCCTTGGCAGCCATCTCATAGTCCTGGCATCTCCATTGGGTCTTTAACTGCAACCCATGGTTTATCCTCATGACTCCATGGGGTCTCCATGCACGTAATCTAACAAACCTGCTTCATACTGCCCATAGCTATTTCCAAAATACAAAACAGTGTTGCAAATTTAATCACCCTTGTTTCCTGAATTTGTCATACACCATAATGCCAGGTGGGCTACCAACTTGTTAATCCAGCAGACTTTGAGGAACAGGACACTCCTTCAGCATTCAGACCCATTCACAAGAGTCTGCATTCTTCCTGTTGTCCCAATGCAGAAAATCTAGCCCAGTCTCATGGTTGTAATTTCTCATACAATTGCAGCTGAATGGTCAACAGTGATGGCCCAGAGATTTCATTTCTTTTGTGCAATATCCCTCTGCTCACACCAGTTCATCTCTACATACTGCAACCCTGCACAAGTTGTCAGGACATGGGTGTAACAGCAAGCCTCTCACACAAATTGCTTCTAGCCCAGTTCAGGTAATCTCTTTCTCTTCCTCACAAGCCAAATCTCACAGTCCATAGTTCTTACTGCATTCAGGTCTTTCTACTCTGGCCAGAATAGTCCATCAGGCTATACTTACAGCACTGCAAGGTGTCTCTTAAGCCAAGATTTCAAATACTTCCACATTACTCTCAAAAATAAGCTCAAAAAGGGGCTGGAGTTTTGCTCTGATCTTGATTATTTCTTTCTGTGTGGAGCTCTTTGGGCTAGATTCCTCTTGTTTTTCCAATGCCTTTAGGTGGATGGCTAGGTTATTAATTTGAAATCTCTCTGTCTTTATTATGAAGGCATTTACTGCTATGAAGTTTCCCCTTAGGACTGCCTTTATGGTGTCACATAACTTTTAGTAAGTTGTGTTCTCATTGTCATTCAATTCTAGAAATTTTACAATTTATTTTTTTTATTTCTTCCACTACCCATTCATTGTTTAAAAGTGTATTGTTCAGTCTCCAGGAGCTTGTGGAATTCCTGATGTATCTCTTGTTAATTTGTAGCTTTAAAGCACTGTGATCTGATATGATGCAGGAAGTGACATCAATTTTCCTGCATTTATAGAGGCATGCTTTACAGCCCAATATATGACCTATTTTGAAGAAGGTTCCACACTGCTGAGAAGAATGTATATTCTGTAGAATTGGGGTGGAATGGTCTGTAGATGTCCATTAGGTCTAGTTGATCTATGGTGTTGTTGAGCTCTCTTACTTCCCTGTTGATTTTCTGTTTGGATGATCTGTGAATTGATGATAGTGAAGTATTGAAGTCCCCAACTATGATGGTGTTGCTGTTTATTTCATTGTCAAGTAGGTTTTGTTTAATAAACTGTGTTCAGTGCATATAGATTTATGATTGCAATGTCCTCTTGATGAGTCAAATTAATCTTCTGTGTCCTTGTTGATTACTTTTGTTTTGAAGTCTATTTTAACATATTAATATAGCAACACATGCTTGTTTCTTATTTCCATTTGCTTGTAATATCATCTTCTATCCTTTCACCCTGAGGAGGTGTCTGTTTTTAGTGGTGAGGTGGGTTTCTTGAAGACAGCAGTTCGAAGGGCCCATTTTTCTGATCCACCCTGTTAATTGTGTCTTTTGATGGGTGAGTTAAAACTGTTAATATTTTAGGTTATAACTGTGAGGTTTGATTTAATTCCTGCCATGTTGGGGTGCTTTTGGGGTTTGGGGTTTTCTTGAACTGTACTTTTTTGAGCCTGCTCTAGTTTTGGTTAGTGTGATTTTCTTCTTGTAGGATCTTGAGATTGGTTGTTTGACTCTTCTGTGTGGAGAATTCCCTGAAGTATTCTCTGTATGTTTGGCTTTGTGTTCATATAATCATAGAAGCTGGCTTTTATCATGAAAAGTTTTCCTTTAATTTTCTATTATGAGGGATACTTTTTCTGGGTATAGATAGTAGTTTGAGTTGGAAACCATCATATTTTTTAGAATTTGAAGTACTCTATTCCAGGCCCTTCTGAGTTTCAGGATTTCCATCAGGAAATCAGAGGTATTTCTGATGGGATTGCCTTTGTATATAATGTGTTTTTTCACTCTTGATGCTTTTAGCACTCCCACTTTGTGTTAATTGTTTATAGTTTTAATGATGATGTGCCTTGTAGAGTTTCTTCTTTGGTCCAGTCTGTTTTGAGTTCTGTTAGCTTCTTGTATCTTGATGTGACTCTCTTTTGAGATCATGTGAAACTTTTCTTTGATAATTTTGTTGAATAAGTTCTCCATGCCTTAGGTCTGAATTTCTTCCCCATCTGATATACGTATGATCTGAATGCTAGGATGTTTTAGGGTATACCACAGTTCCCTCATGTTCTGTACACAAGAGATTTTTAACTTATTGAAGTTTTTGGACTTCTGAACTGCTTATTCTGTTTTGTCTTCCAGCTCTGAGGTTCTGTCCTCTACATGAGTTTCTAGATAGGGTTCTACTGGATCAATTTGGTTTGCATTTTCTGTTGCCTTTTTCTGTGTAGTATTCATCCCTTTGTCAAGTTCCAATTTCAGGTCATGTTTTGATTTCCTTAATGCTTCTTGGAATTCATTATTGCATTTACTTATGTCTGCATTAAGGTTAATCAGCTGGTTATTGAGATCCTCTATTTTTTGGTTCACCTTCAATTCATTTACCTCTCTGGTCTCTGGGTCTCTCTGGTTTTTGTCTACTAGGGCAAGCCTAGTGAAAACAGCTGTGTGGATTTCACTTATGCAATTGTTGGGATTTTTGTTGATTTGCTGCCAATTCTGTTATTTGCATGGTCAGAGTCACATATCTTTGTCTTCCTTTTGGGTTCTATTCCTGCTTTCTCCTCTGTGTTTTTACAGGAGTTGGGTGGAAGCAGGCAGAGGGTGAGCTACTGCAAACTCATTTATTCAAGGAAGTGTAGGGGTTTAAAGGGTTTGACTGACCAATCATTGTATGGGGTGGTCCCCTTCTTGTGATCAATGACAGCCTGTCTCTGGGCAGATCATCTTGCAGCAGGTTGCTCCTGGGCATGGGACTGTAGCTATTGTCATGCCAGGCCTGTGCAGGATGCCATGTCTACAGAAGCTACTTCCTGGTTTCTTCTGGCATGAGATCTGGCTAGGGCCCGATTTGCATTATGCCATACATATCTTCCTTTTTGTTTTTATTATTGGCAACCCGGGGAGGCTTGGTTCTTTGCCAAGCCATTGTTGACTCCAGGCCCCAAGGGATCATCACATGTGATGGTGCCTGTCTTAGGTTGCCCCATCTCATGGGGTCTTACCCATCATTGACTACCCACCATCCTGGTGATAAAACCTGAGGGGTGTGGTTGTCACCTGGGAGGCATGGGAGGGCCAAGTGGTGGTGGCTCTGTGGCATACGAATGGTCCCAGCGAGCCAGAATCAACTATAGAACCTGAAAAAGAGTGGCATAGGACAGGTTTACAAATGAGAAATGGCGGATAAGATATCATATGGTGGTTCATGAGGGGTTGCCTCTTCCAATTGATAAATGGGTCCCTGTAGTAGAACCTGGTTTGTTTGGATGGCAGGGATGCACTGAGCAAAAGTTATGAGACATCTGAAAAGGATCAGCATGATGGCAAAAATAACTAGGATTCCCGCCAGGATAAGAAGGGAGAAAGGGTTGAAGAAAGAAATGTAAAGTTATCATCAGGAGAAACAGCTGCAAAGCCAATTGACATCTGTTTAATGATAACATGGAGGTCAGCATGAATAGTCATGCACAGGCTCAGTCTACAACTAAGGAGGGAGTAGTTGAGAAAGCCCCCAGAAAAGAGTAAAAAGTGGAGGCATAGAGTGTTGGGACCAAGACTAAACAATATGGGGGTTTAACATAAACAGGATGTTGAGTGACTGTCATGAGCTCACGCTTAGTGCCATAATTAGTAACATTGAGTGTCCTTAATGGTAGCAGATCAAGGCAATCAAAGGGGTTGTAAAGGAATTTATGGCTGGTTGGAGGGTAGCATTACCATAAGAGGCATTAGTAAGAAAAAAAGCAAAGGTATGGCTAAGGAGAAGTACTTGCTTGAAGGGGGAGAAATACAGCAAAATAGAGTGGCTAAAATGCAGCCTAGGAAAAGCATGGGAATCTGGGCCCACCACACCAAACAAGTATGGCCTAAGAAGAATTGTCCAAAATGGTTTCTGGGAAATGGTAGTAGGGAGAAAAGGAGATAAAAGGAGAAAAAGGGGGAATAAGTTTACAGTCCTATATCCAGACTGAGGGGTTTGGCATCATCCTCTTCATCAAGGTCGATCCATGAGTCAGTGGCTGGATGGATGTTTCTAGCAGGGATCCAGAAAGGGATCTGTGAAGTTTCTGGAAAGACACAAGCATACCCTCGGCCCTGTGTTAAAAGAGCGTGGCCTCCTTTCCAGATATTAGTAAGAGTATCCTTCCAGTGGACTGAGGGTAAGGGCATTATGGTTGGTTGGGATCTCCAATGTTTATAGGCTGGGGAGAGTCCTGCCTCATCAAAAGTGAGAAAATTGAAGGTGAAGAGAGCTTCCACCAGGGCCAAGTGGGGATCCTTGGGTGACATAGTGGACTTTTGTTTTATAATTAGTTCCTTTAGGGTCTGGTTAGTTATCTCCTCTATGGCTTATCCTTGTGGGTTGTAGGGGATCCCAAGGAAGTGTTTTATTCCCCATGATTCCATGAAGGATGTGAATTGGGCAGATGTGTAGGCACAGCCATTATCATTTTTAATTGACCAGGGTATGCCCATGACCAACATGGTGGTTTTGTCACCTTATGTGTTGCCATCATAGTCTTTCCATGTAACTGGTCTTCTAATCTGTCTAGTAGTCTGTTGTCTCCCAACACACTTAATATTGGGACCATCTTTATAGGCCCAATTGGGTATGTGGAGTGCATCATTGGCAGAGATAATAGTGGCATCTGCACCTGTGTCTACTATGCCCTTAAATTCAACCCCAACCAAAAGGCCAGAGATGCAGTGTGAACGGTCATAAATGGGCAGGGTCCACCTAAAGTGGGGGGGGGTTCGCTCTTACTTGCGGGCTGAGGGTTGCCCCTGGGGGAGTTTAAAGGTGGGAATTTTCTGCAATCCAATGATATCCCCTTTGACATTTAGGGCAGGGGGTCAGGGCCTTAAAATAGGCTTAGTTGTCTTTGGACAGGTCCTCTGAAGGTGTCCTGGTTGGCCACAGCCCCAGCAGAGGGGTGGTTGATGGGTAGGCTTTTGACCCATGGTCAGGGTTTGTATTGAGGCAGCCAGAGCCTCAAAGAGGGCAGACATGGGATTGATATCTTTGGTAGCTACAGTCCATTTGTGGAGATCCTCATTGTGCACAGCAGCAATAGCATTACATGCTACTGTGGTTGCTCCCTCCCATGCCAGTTGCTTAACTAATGCATCCCTGGCAGGGCCAAGGGGAGTGCGTCAGTCCACAGACTCCATCACATGAGAGAGAAAATCTGTGAACCCCTCGGATGTGCCCTGGACCAGGTTACAAAAATAGGTATCTGGCTTCTGTGGGAGGCAGGCCTCAAACCCTTAGAGGGATAAAGATTTTACTTGGTCAAAGTAGGCATGTATGCCCACCGTGGCTTGTGATACAGGGTCTGAATAAGGTCCCGTGCCAAGGAGCATATCCAGGGTAATTGGAATCCCACTCCTAAGATTTTGACTGGCCTGGGATTAAGCCAGGTCATTATAGGTGGCTTTCCATTGGAGAAATTCAGGGGCGAGAAGGACCGCCTTAAGGAGTGAGTACCAGTCATAGTAAGTCTGAAGGTGGATGGCCCATTGTAAAAGGACTTGTTCAAAGTAAGAGGAGCCAATGCCAGATTTCTGGGCTGCCTTATGGATGAGAGCCAGACCAGAGAGAGAGGGTGGGGTACCAGGGCCTGGCTGTTGCATCCAGCCCTACCTTAACGGGAAAGGCAGTGAAGGGGCATGTCAGGGAACTGGAAGTTGCCTGGGTGTGTCCAGGACTGAGAGGGGGGTGGTCCTCTCAAGGGTAAAGAGGGAGAGGGGTGGTTATGAGTGTGGCTGCCACAGGCAGTGGCTGGGGTGGTGGTCTTTTATCATTGAAGGGTTGGTCTTCCTCCTCATCCAAGTTATAGTAAGAGGGAACTGGGAGGGATGAGGTTTGAAGAGCCAGTTTTGGTTCCTCCTTACAGCTTTCATTATGGGTGGAAATGACTTCCTCCATGGACGAGCCTTTAAGGCTGGCAATTATGGCAAGGAGGATAGGAAAGAATGGGGTGGGGGTGTGCACCCTTCATAAACCTCATGTTTCTTTGCGAGGAAGAGAACCCAGGACCAGATGGATGTGTCCCAGATGTTCTCCAGACTAATCCATGGGGCTAAAACAAGAGTTTCATCCAAAAAGCCATGGAGGTCCTTTTGTTTCACTTTTTTATTTTTAGAAGAAATACAGAACTTTAATGAAGACAATTTCTCTTAAGTATACGAGACTCATGAAACGTTACAACAAAAGCGGGCGGCAGCCAGGATGAAAGCAAGTCCATGCATTGGCTGCTCTGTCGTGGCCACATCATTCACACACTCTCTCTTACACACACACACACACACACACACACACACACGCAACACACACACCCAACACCATTAGGACAAACTTCTTCCTGTCCTTGCCCTAAGAGACCCACATTTTCAGTCAGAGACTCTCGTTTAAAAAAATAATAATCATAAGCAAAGAAAGGGATAATCCTACTAGTCCTAGATACCTCAGGACCAGAGGGAGGAAAATGCCAATCGTAAAAGGGCCTGGAAAAGTCACAGAGGTGATGTATAAATGTAACAATCGGTTATCGTCATTTTGTGCTCAAAAGACAGGGAAAACAAAACTAGTCAGGTAAATCCATAGATGTATGTAGAACAAAAATGGCTGTGGTCCCAAATCTATAGATGGCATCTGGGGATTTTCTACTGCTTCATTCGCAAGGCCTGCACAGAACCCGCCTGGAGGTTAGCTTGTACATAAAGGAGTCCTGCGTTTGGTCACCCACAGCCAAGAAATGGCAGATAGGGTGGGGCTGCAGGAGGAAGGGCTACACTTTGGCTGTCAAATATAACACACATGCAACATGGGAGGGGCAGGCTGAAGAAATGTATATACAGACCCCTTAAAGAAAGGGGTCCCGGCCAGGAGGCACTGAGCAAGGGAAGGGTCCAACTCCCCCAGGCCGGGAGGGAGGCTCGAGGGCAATCTCTAAGTGCCATGTGTATCACACTTGAAGAGAGGGGACAGCTGCTACTCCTGCCCCATTCTCCCAACCCACACTGGAGGGGTTGCTGAGCGACAGGACAGGGTCCCAGAAGCCAAGGTGTCAGCACCTGTCCTCAACTCAGGAGCCTGAGACCTCTACATCAAGTATCTGCCAACCCAGGAGATGACAAAGGCACAAAGTTTCAACAGCTGGTGGGGGTACTTTTATCCGCCCCTCTTCCACAATGGTCCCTGAGCCTTGGAAGGTGTGACAGAGGTGTTTCAGTGCTGGGCACTCCTCTATCCCTTCTTCTCAGCACTATGTTGCCTTTTCGGTCATCCTAGTGTTCATTGCCATCTGAAAAGAGAAGCTTCTCTAACCAGAAGTGAGAGTAGCGTTAATAAGTGAATATGAACATTAAGTGTAGTGCCCTCAGGTCAGCTTGGTGGGAATAATATATACATTTAGTCAGACAAGAGCAGGCTTTATACCCCTAAGGCTCATGACCTCACCTGCCATAGACTTTTGCTTAGATTTTTCACTACCAGGTATGTATTCCCTTCTGTAGAGAGGGCCTTCAGTCCAATTATGGAGCAGTTGGTTACCCAAAGAATAGACATGCCACTATTGCACCTGTTCAGTCATTGGGCCTGTAGGGCCAAACTTGAATATTCAATGTCCACTGTTTTCACTGCTGATGACTTCTGTCTCCCACACAACTGCATGCAGTGCAGCTTTTTCCAGCTTTCTGTTGGCTGGTCTACAGGGAGAAGGTTTTCTGCTCAGCACCAGCTTGCTTTCTCAGTGACCTTGCCTTTCAGGCAAGAGATGTCTTCAGCAATAGGGTCTTACTATCGGTTTCTCAAGGGAAACCAAGGTTTTTGGCAAAAGCCTTTAATGTTTTGGAGGCTTCCAGGACCTCCTTGGCCAACAACTCACTGGAAGGTATCCCATCCCAGGCACTGAAATTTTTCTAGTAACAATCTACAGCTTCTAGATGTGCCACTATTCAAAAAAGTAGGTTTACATAAGTCTTATTCACAGTATCTTGAATTTAGATTGACCCTCCCCCTGCCCTTCTTTTATGCATTCTCTTCCCATGGCCTCACTTAGGCCATTCCCCTCCCTGTAATCTGTTCTCCTACTTACATATGTGCAATATCATACACTTAAGTCCTTCCCTTTCCTCCCTCCCTTACATTCTTTTACCAGCTTACTGGTTTCCAGTACCTATTTTTGGTTCCAGTTCACACACAAGTCTATACATTTGTAGCTAGGATCCACATATGAGAGAGAACATGTGATGTTTGGCTTTCTAAGCCTGGGTTACCTCACTTAGTATAATCCTTTCCAGATCCATCCATTTCCCTGCAAATTTCATAATTTCATTTTTCTTTACCAATGAATAGAACTCCATTGTGTAAATGTACCACATCTTTATGATCCATTCATCTGTGGAGGGACATCTAGGCTGGTTCCATTTCCTAGCTATTGTGAATAGAGCAGCAATAAACATGGTTGTGCAAGTATCTCTAAGGTAGTGAGAAGGGTCCTCTGGATATATGCCTAGGACTGCTATAGCTGGATCATATGATAAATCTATTTTTAGTGTTTATCAGCTCTAACAGTTTATTGGTAGAGTCTTTAGGGTCTGTTATGTATAGTATCATATCATCTGCAAATAATGATAACTTGATCTCTTCCCCTCCAATTTGTATCCCTTTTATGAGTGTCTCTTGCCTTATTGCTATGGCTAAGACTTCCAGCACTATATTAAATAGTAGTGGGGAAAGTGGACACCCTTGTCTTGTTCCTGAATTTAGAGGAAAAGCTTCAAGTTTTTCCCCATTTAGTATTATGCTGGCTGTAGGTTTGTCATAAATAGCTTTTATTATGTTGAGATATGTTCCTTCTATTGCCAGTTTCTGTAATACTTTCACCATGAAGGGGTGGTGGATTTTGTCAAATGCCTTTTCTGCATCTATTGAGATGACCATGTGATTTTTGTCCTTCATACCATTTATATGGTGTATTACATTTATGGATTTGCGTATGTTGAACCATCCCTGGATCTCTGTGATAAAGCCTACTTGGTCAGGGTGAATAATCTTTCTGATATATTCTTGTATTCTGTTTGCCAGTATTTTGTTGAGAATTTTTGCATCTATGATCATGAGGGAGATTGGTCTGTAATTTTCTTTTGTTGATCTGTCTTTGTCCAGTTTGGGTATCAGGGTGATGCTGGCTTCATAGAAGGATTTCGATAGAATTCCTTCCTTTTCTATTTTATGGAAAAGTTTGAGAAGCATTGGTGTTACATCTTCCAGGAATGTCTGGTAAAATTCAGCAGTGAATCCATCTGGGCCTGGGCTTTTTTTTTTTTTTTTTGGTTGGGAGACTTTTTATAACTGCTTGGATCTCTGTGGTTGTTATAGGTCTATTTAAATGGTTTATCTCATCTTGATTTAATTTTGGTAGGTCATATGAATCAAGGAAATCATCCATTTCTTTCAGGTTTTCAAACTTAGAGGAATATATATTCTTAAAGTATGTCTGTATGATTTTCTGAATTTCTTTGGTATCTGTTGTGATGTTGCCTTTTTCATCTCTAATTTTATCAATTTTTGTCTCTTCTCTCTTTCTTTTCATCAGATTTGCTAAGGGTTTGTCAATATTGTTCATCCTTTCCAAGAACTAACTCTTTGTTCCACTGATTTTTTTGATTGTTTTCTTGGTTTCCATTTCATTAATATCTGCCCTAACCTTTATTATTTCTTCCCATCTATTGATTTTTGGTTTGCTTTGTTCTTCTCTTTCCAAGGCCTTAAGGTGAAGCATTAAATTGTTTAGTTGTGAACTCGCTAATTTCTTAATATAGGCACTTAGAGCTATAAATTTCCCTTGTAGGACTGCCTTCATTGTGTCCCAAAGGTTTTGGAATGTTGTATTCTCATCATAATTTGATTCTATGAATTTATTGATTTCCTTTTTAATTTCTTCAATGACCCATACATCGTTCAATAATGTACTGTTTAGTCTCCATGAATTTCTGTATGCTCTGTAGTTTTTCTTGTTGCTGATTTGCAGTTTAATCCCATTGTGGTCAGTTAACATTCCATGGATTATCTCAATTTTCCTGTATTTGTTAAGATTTGCTTTGTGTCCAATTATATGATCTATTTTAGAGAACATCCCATGTGCTGCTAAGAAAAATGTATATTCTGCAGCATTTGGATGGAATGTTCTGTATATATCTGTTAGGTCCATTTGTTACATGATATCATTTAATGCAGATGTCTCTCTGTTTATTTTTTGCTGGGTAGACCTGTCAAGTGATGAAAGTGGGGTATTGAAGTCACCCAATACTATTGTGTTAGGAGTTATCACTGACCTTAAGCGCAATAGTGTTTGTTTGATGAAATTGGGAGCCCCAATGTTAGGAGCATATATGTTTAGGATTGCAATGTCGTCTGCTGGAGTGTTCCAGTATAAAGTGACCTTCTTTATCTTTCCTCACTAATGTTGGTTTGAAGTCTATCCTGTCAGAAATTAGGATAGCAACTCCTGCTTGTTTCCTCGGCCCATTTGCTTGAAATACTTTGTTCGAACCTTTCACCCTAAGAAGGTTTCTATCTTTTAATGAGAGGTGAGTTTCCTGGAGGCAACAGATGGTAGGATCCTGATTTTTAATCCAGTCTACAAGTCTGTGTCTTTTGGTTGGAGCATTGAGGCCATTGATATTAAGAGTTATTATTGAAAGATATGTATTTGCTCTCACCATTCTTCTTGTTTTGTAGTTCTACCTGTTTTCATTTTACTCACTTGTTTTAAGTGTTATTTGAGTATGGTTTATTTTTTCCTATTTCCTGCTGTGTGTGTTTTTCTTTCTCTTCAGTGTGAATGATTCCTGAAAGTATTTTCTGTAGAGCTTGTTTAGTTGCCATAAGTTCCATTAGCCTGTCTTGTTGTGGAATGTCCTTATTTCTCCGTCAATTTGGATAGATGGCTTTGCAGGATAAAGTAATCTTGGTTGACAGTTTTTATCTTTCCGAACTTGGAATACATCACTCCAAGCCCTTTTGGCTTTTAAAGTTTGTGTTGAGTAATCTGCTGTGATCCTGATGGGTTTCCCTTTGAAGTTCATTTGCTTTTTCTGTCTAACTGCTTTCAATATATTTTCTTTGGTTTGTGTGTTTAGTAGTTTAATTATAACACAGTGGGAAGAGGATCTTTCTAGGTTTTGTGTGTTTGGTGTTCTAAATGCTTCTTGTATCTGCATTGGCATTTCTTTCCCAATTTGGGGAAATTTTTTTCTATGATTTTGTGGAAAACACCTACTAAGCCTCTGGATTGAAATTCTTCCCCCTCTGCTATACCTTGAATTCTTATGTTTGATCTTTTCATAGTGTCCCGGATGTCTGGGAGTTCCCATTCATACCTTTCTATTAGCTTGTCTTTCACTTTGTTGGACTGTGATAGGACTGCCATCTGTTCTTCTAGTTTAGATATTCTGTCCTCTCCTTCATCCATTTCACTGGTGAGACTTTCCACAGAGTTTTTTATTTCACTGACTATGTTCTTCAGAGCTAGGATTTCAGCCTGGTTTTTCTTCAGTATTTCTATTTCCTTATTAATGTCCTGTAATGACCTTTTTATTTCGTTAAGCTGCTTTTCTGTATTCTCTTTCAAGAGTTTGTTTTCTTCTTTAATTCCTTTGTTTTCTTCTCTGATTGCTTTCATTTCTTCTTTTATTTCTTCTTTCATTTCTTTGAGTGTAGATATCATCATTCTTTTGAAATCTTTGTCAGGAATTTCATCTAAAACAGTCTCATTGGTGAACAATTCTGATGGATTTGTAATTTTTGGTGGGATTGCATTGTCTTGATTCTTTATGTTTCTTGTATTATAATGTAGTGACTTTTTCATCCTGGATTGATTTGATGTTTAGGTTTTCTATTTATCTGCAGTGTTCTTTGGTGTGGTGATCCCCCTTTATATACTTTCAGGATATGAGTTTAAGGTGCTAAGTGTAGCACTTGTACCCAAGTCCAACCTTAGAAGTAATCCTAGCTGTTGAATTTGCTTGTTAAGCAAGTATTGTAGTGGACTGGTGGAACAATTTAGTAGAAAGTTCTAAACTTCAACTGAGCAAAATACACATTCAATTAACATGAGCACAGAGTATACAAGTGTGGGAATTGAAACAAACAGTCTTATAGGGTCAAAATCTCTAAGGGTGTGTGTTGCTCCACACCTTTAATCCTGTCAGCTAGGAATCAGACCCTTCCCCCAATAATGACAGAAGCAAAAGATAAAGCAAAAGATAAAGATAAATCTAAAAGTATTACAGGCAGCCATATTCAACACCTCATATTCAGCTTATTTGAAAATGGTAAGGCCAACCACAAATATGTAACCCATAACCTGCCCTGACCTGGAAAGAGAGGTTAGCACTTCCAATGCAGGCCTTTGTTACCTTTTGGTGTGGCTTCCAAACTCACCAATGCTGAGTGCCCACCTTGTTCCCTGAGCTGTGGAGCTTGGCTCAGCTATGGTGGGTCCTGTGTTGGTGATGTGGTACAGAGCTGCTGTTAGTTGCTCAATTCTGCCAATTCACTGGTGTTCTGATTGTTGGGGGATGGGCGAGTTCAGGAAGCCTGTAGTAGCTCACACTGTTCCCCTCTTTCTCTTTCAGTAGCTCAGCAGACTTTTCTTCGATTTCTGCACTCTGTGAGGAGACTGATGTGGTTGGAAAGTTCCCCTTTTTTGGGGAGGGCGGTGGCTGCAGTGGTGGCTCAGCTGTTCTGGTGGCGGCTTAGAGCTGTAAGTTAGAGCGGTGGCTTGGATCCACTGTGGAGCAGGGTGCCATGTGTCGGGCTGCAATCTCCCCAGTGTATTTCTGGCTGTCTCCTGCTTTTCCTCTGTTTCCTGGAGAAAATATTCTGCTCTTTTCTGAAGAAGAGTGTAGTTTTGCTTAAATCCCTCCCTGATCTGGTTTGGCGTGGCTCCTATGCCGGAAGTCATTACTTTTCTTGTTTCACTTTTAAGCCATGTTGCAAGAGGAGGGCCTTAAGAGTCTTCAATTGTGGCATCCTCTGATGGGGAGGGAGGTTGCCCATTATGGCGTGTTGGTGTTTGGGGGATGCTAGGCTGGGACACTCCTGAATCAAGGAGACTGAGAAAATGATAACCCACATAAAAAAAGATAGCCCAGAGGCTGGTCTAGAGGGGGCGCAGGCGCAGGTCAGGTCGATGGCGGCTCCGCTAGGCGTGAGCAGGTTGCTGGGCTCTCACGGGACTGTCCGGGAAGCCCGCTGGTCGCCTGCTGGAGATGGGCCGGTGTCTCGACAGACACGGTGTACGATGTGGTGGTGTCGGGCGGAGGCCTGGTGGGCGCTGCCATGGCTTGTGCCTTGGGGCATGATATTCACTTTCATGATAAAAAAATCCTGTTACTCGAAGCAGGTCCAAAGAAAGTGCTGGAGAAATTGTCAGAAACTTATAGCAACAGAGTCAGCTCCATTTCCCCTGGTTCTGCAACCCTGCTCAGCAGTTTTGGTGCCTGGGACCACATCTGCAACATGAGATACAGAGCCTTCCAGCGAATGCAGGTGTGGGATGCCTGCTCAGCGGCCTTGATAATGTTTGATAAGGATAATTTAGATGACATGGGCTATATTGTAGAAAATGACGTCATCATGCATGCTCTCACTAAGCAGTTGGAGGCTGTTACCGACCAAGTGACAGTTCTCTACAAGAGCAAAGCCATTGGCTATGCCTGGCCTGGACCATTTTCCACGGAAGACTCCAGTCCTTGGGTCCATATTACCCTAGGTGATGGCAGCACCCTCCAGACCAAATTGTTGATTGGTGCTGATGGTTACAACTCAGCAGTACGGAAGGCTGCTGGGATCCAGAATATCACCTGGAACTATGACCAGTCTGCTGTTGTGGCTACTCTGCATTTATCAGAGGCCACAGAAAACAACGTAGCCTGGCAGAGATTCCTCCCCTCTGGGCCTATTGCTCTGCTGCCACTCTCAGATACCTTGAGTTCCTTGGTTTGGTCCACATCGCACGACCATGCAGCAAAGCTGGTCAGCATGGATGAGGAAGAGTTTGTGGACGCCATCAACTCTGCCTTTTGGAGCGATGCTAACCACACAGACTTCATTGAATCAGCCGGCACCATGCTGCAATACATCGTCACCTTTCTGAAGCCCACTAGGGTCTCAGCTCGCCAGCTGCCCCCAAGTGTAGCCAGAGTGGATGCCAAAAGCAGAGCACTCTTTCCTTTGGGGTTAGGACATGCTGCTGAGTATGTCCGGCCTCGAGTGGCCCTCATTGGGGATGCAGCCCATAGAGTCCATCCACTTGCGGGGCAAGGTGTCAACATGGGCTTTGGTGATATATCCAGCTTGGTCAGCCATCTCAGTGCTGCAGCCTTCAATGGGAAGGACTTAGGCTCCATGAGCCACCTAACAGGTTATGAAACAGATAGACAGCGTCATAATACTGCTCTTCTAGCTGCCACAGACTTATTGAAAAGGCTCTATTCGACCAGTGCTACTCCACTGGTGTTGCTCAGGATGTGGGGCTTGCAGGCCACTAATGCAGTGTCTCCTCTTAAAGAACAGATTATGGCCTTTGCCAGTAAATGAGTGCTCCTCTTCCAAGATCATGTTGAAAAAGAACCCCCTCCACCAGGATCATCATACACATTTCCAAGATTCAAAAAATAAATTTATAGTAGAGCTTTGAAAAAAAAAAAAAAGATAGCCCAAAGGATAATCATGCAAACCACAACACCTAATGCCAGGGCAGCTGAGACACATGGATTGAATGTTTAGGACCCACGTGTCTTGTGCTTAGTGGGGGACTTCTGTGGGTCATTACTCCATTGCCGTATACCCACACGGTGTCTCCAGGAAAGCTCAGCCAACAGCCTTGCCTTGGTTCTGAAATCGGGTGGGTCAGACCCTTATGTGATTTCACAGGGATGAACCGAGAGTGGAGGGGCCAACATGGGTTTTGGGACTATGCAGCAATGTGTGCCTTCCTGCCAGGGAAAAGGATGAACAAAAGGAAAAGGGGGTAGGAGGGGGGCTGCCCACTCACCCTCGGGCAGCTGTCAGTACACAGAACAGCAAGGGGCCTACTCACCAATGATCAAGAAGGGGGCGTATTGCCAACACCGAGGGGGCAGAGGGTCTCTGATCAGGTGCCAGATGTTGGGGTCCCTCCTAGGGCCAGCCCAGGAGGGACGGCAGGGGCTCCACCAAGTAGGGGGTGAGAGGCATGGAATCATGACACAGACTCCAGGAGTTGGGTGGACGCAGGCAGAGGGTGAGCTGCTGCAAACTCATTTATTCAAGGAAGTGTAGGGGGTTTGAAGGGTTTGGCTGGCCAATCATTGTATGGGGTGGTCCCCTTCTTGTGACCAATGACAGCCTGTCTCTGGGCAGATCATCTCGCAGCAGGTTGCTTGTGGGCATGGGACTGTAGCTATTGTCACACCAAGCCTGTGTAGTATGCCACGTCCACAGAAGCCACTTCCTGGTTTCTTGTGGCATGCGGTCTGGCTAGGGCCCAACCTGCATTGTGCCATACACATCACAGTGTGCAAATCTTATTAAATTAAGAAGGAAGCAAAAGTTTTCCTTTGTAGTGTCTTTAGTTAATCACCATGTTTTATGTTTGAATAAATAGACTAATGATGGCTTTTTATTTTGGGATGTGCAGGTTGTGCATGTCCATGGGCTCAGTTGGTGCAGCCTGCAGGAGTCACTGTGGACTGGAGGATGTAGTGGCTGGGGCCTTTAGGAAGATGGGGATGTGTGCACTGGCTACTACAGATATAGTGTGGGGGTGTCTGGGAGCCTGGGAAGTGCATGAGCCACCTATAGACTCAGTAAGGCAGGGCCTCCAAGAGACAGGGAAGGCAAGCAGACCACTGACAGAAGCTGTGTATGCTGGTTACCCACCAACAGATGCTGTGGGGTGGAGGCCTGCTGGAGACAGGGAAGGTGTTTGGGCCATTGATAGATGCAGTGCACACAGGTCACCAACAGATACAGTAGGACAGGGCCTCTGGGAGATAGGGAAGGCACATGGGCCACCAACAGATGCAGTGCACGCAGGTCCCTGGCAGATGCAGTGGGCTGTGGGGCCTCTCAGAGACAGGGATGGTGCACAGGTAACTGACAGATGTAGTGGGAGGGGCTCTGGGAGGCAGGGAAGGTGTTTGGGCTGTGGGTGGCAGAGCCTTCAGGTAGTGCAGCAGAGTACCTGGTTGGGAAGTCAAGGGTGTAGCAGCTGGAGTGAGTGGTTGGGGTCTAGTGGGCTACTTGAGAGCATGGGAATTAGGAGATTCCCAACTGTGCCCCTCCATGCTCACCCACTGAAGGTCTGATAAGGCCTACTCAAACTGGAGTCTCACAGATCTTGCTTGATGTTTCCCCTGGAAGCTGAAGCATGGTTAGGAGGATGCCATCTGGACTGGAAGTCCCCAAGTTCCTTTCATAATAAAACTTTGGAGAGGTTAGGGATGGAGGGAATATATCTAAATATAATAAAGGCTAATAGCACACCTATATATCATATTAAATGGAGGAAATGAAGCATTTCTATTAAATGACATGACAGGGGCATCCATTTCCTTCATTGCTACCTAACACATACTTGAAGTCTTAGCAAGAGTGATAAGACAAGAGAAAGAAATAAAATGGGAAGATACAAAAAAGGAAGAAGTCAAACTATCCTTATTTGCAGATGACATGATTCTCTATATAAAACAACCCAAAATTCTCCACCAGAAAATCTCTAAAACTGATAAACACTTTCAGCCAAGTGACAGGATACAAAATTACCGCACAACAATCAGTAGCCTTCTTATGTACCAATGACAAAAGTATTGAAAAAGAAATGGAGGGGCTGGGGAGATGGATTACCAATTAAAGGAGTTTGCTTGCAAAATCTAGCAGCCTTGGTTGGGCTGGGTTCAATTTTCCAATCCCCACATAATGCTATATGTTTTGTGCATGCATTTGGAGTTTGTTTGCAGTAGCAAGAGGCCCTGCAGCACCCATTATCTCTCTCTCCCCTTGCAAATAAATTTTAAAAAGTAGTTTTAAAAGAAATCATGGAAATAACCCCATTCACAGTAGCCACAAAAATAAATATCTTGGAGTATCTTAACCAAGGAAGTGAAAAACCTCTACAATAAAAACTTTATAACAGTGAAGACAGAATATTGAGGAAGATATCAAAAGATGGAACCATCTCTTTCTCAAGCACCTTATTACTTCAACCAACTCATGGATTGGAAGAATTAATGCTATGAATATGATCATCCTACCAAAAACAATATATAAATTCAATGCAATTCTAAACAAAATTCCAGCACCATTCTCTTTTTTATTTTTATTGACAACTTCTATACTTACAGATAATAAAACATGATATTTCCCTCCCTCCCCCACATTCCTCTTAAGAACTCCACTTTCCATCATATCCCCTCATTCTCTCCATTGGTCTCTCTTTTAATTTGATGTCATCATCTTTTTCTGCTATTATGAGAGTCTTGTGAAGGTATTGCCAGGCACTGTGAGGTCATGCATATTGAGGCCAATTTCTGTCTGGACAGTTGCATTGTACAGAGTCGTACACTTCCTTTGGCTTTTATATTCTTTCCACCCCCTCTTCTGCAATGGACCCTGAGCCTTGGAGGGTGTGACAGAGATGTTTCAGTGTTGGGCAATCCTTCATCCCTTCTTCTCAGCATAATGTTGCCTTTTGGGTCATCCCAGTGGTCATCTCCATCTGAAAAGAGAAGCTTCTCTAACCAGAAGTGATAGTAGCATTAATATATGAATATGAACTTAAGTGTAGTGCTTTCAGGGCAGTTTGGTGGGAATAATATATACATTTAACCAGACAAGAGTAGCCTTTATACCCCTAAGGCTCATGACCTCCCCTACCATAGTCTTTTGATTAGGTTTTTCAGTACCAGGCATGTATTTCCTCCCATAGGGTGGGTCAGTTGATTTCCCCCACAGCAGACATGCCACTGTTGCATCCATTCAGTCATTCGGCCTGTCTGGCCAAACTTGATGTTTCCAGTGTCCACTGTTTTCACCGCTGATGATTTCTGTCTCTCATAGGGCTGCGTGCAGTGCAACTTTTTCCAGCTTTCAGTTGGCTGGTCTACAGGATGGTTTTCTGCTCAGCACCAGCTTGCTTTCTCAGTGACCTTGCCACTCAGACAAGAGATGTCTTCAGCAATATGGTCTTACCATCTGTTTCTCAAGGGAAACCAAGGGCCTTGGCAATAGCCTTTAATGTTTTGGAGGCTACAGGGACCTCCCTGGCTAACAACTCACTGAAAGGTATCCCATCCCAGGCACTGAAAATTTTCTAGTAACTGTCTATAGCTTCTGGATGTGTAGGTTTACATAAGTCTTATTCAGAATATCTTGAATTTTGATTGACCCTCCCCCTGCCCTTCCTTTATACATTCTCTTCCCCTGGCCTTGCTTAGGCCTTTCCCCTTCCTGTAATCTGTTTACATATATACAATACCATCCACTTAAGCCCTTCCCTTATTTTACCACCTTCTTGGCTTCTGCTACTGATTTTTGGTTCCAGCTCACACACAAGTCTATACATTTGTATTCAGCACCATTCTTTACAAAATTAGAAAATAATCCAATCTTAAAATTCACATGGGAGTACAAAAGACCTCAGATAGCCAAAGCTATCCTCAGCAAAAAGAATGTTGCCAGAGATATTACCATGCCTGATTTAAAGTTATACTACAGAGCCAAAGTTATAAAAACAGTATGGAACTGGCAAAAACAGTCATGTAGGTCAATGGAATAAAATAAAAGATCCAGGTATAAGTCCATGTAAGTATAGCCACTTTAGTTTTTTTTTAATTACTTTTTATTTACTTTAGAGAGAGAAGGAGGGAGGAAACAGAGACAGAAAGAGGCAGAGGGAGAGGAGAATGGGTGCACCAGGGCCTCCAACCAATGCAATCAAACTCCAGACACATGAACCACCATGTGCATCTGGCTTACATCATTACTGGGGAATCAAACCTGTATCCTTAGACTTTGCAGGCAAGTGCCTTAACTGCTACTCTATCTCTCTACCCTGCCACTTTTCTTTTGATAAAGAGATGAAAAACATACATTTGAGAAAACATGGTATTTTTATTATTTATTTTAGGGGGGAAGAATTGGCATACCAGGGCCTTCAGCTGCTTCAAATGAACTCCATATGCATGCGCCCCTTTGTGCACATGAGTAATATTGTGCTCTTGCATCACTGCATGTCTGGCTTATGTGGGACCTGGAGATTAAATGAGCTCTCAGGCTTTGCAGGCAAGTGCCTAACTACTAAACTATCTCTCCCGCCCAAAGATAGCATTTTAAAAATATTTATTTATTTATTTGAGAAAAAGGGAGGGAGGGGGAAGAGACAGAGAATGGGCACACCAGGGCCTCTTGCCACTGGAAAAAAAACTCCAGACACATTTGCCACTTTGTACATCTGGCTTACATGGGTACTGGGAAGTCAAACCTGGGTCCTTAGGCTTCATAGGCAAGTGCCTTAACCACTAAGCCATCTCTTCAGCCCAAAGATAGCATTTATTTTTTGGTTTTTTGAGGTAGGGTTTCACTCTGGTCCAGGCTGACCTGGAATTAACTATGTAGTCTCAGGGTGGTCTTGAACTCATGGCAATCCTCCTACCTCTGCCTCCCAAGTGCTGGGATTAAAGGCATGCACAACCATGCCTGGCAAAGATAGCATTTTTAAGTGGTGCTGAAAAACTGCATATCTAGATGTAAAAGAATGGATCTATACCCTTATCTTGTACCATGCACAAAAATCAACTCAAATACATCAATGACCTCAATGTATGACTTGAAACCCTATAACAGAAAAAGTAGAGAGAATGGTTCCAGATATACATGTGGGGAAAGATTTTTTGACTAGGATCCTGGTAGCTCAAGAAATAAGTCACACAATTAACAAATAAGATCTCACAAAACTACAAAGCTATTCTGCAGTTAAGGAAACTGTCAACCAAGTGAAGAAACAACCTACAGACTGGGAAAAACCTTCACCAGCTATGCATCTGACAGAGGATTAATTTCTAGAATATACAAATAACTCAAAAAAAACTAAGCAATAAAAAGGTCAAACAGGGCTGGAGAGATGGCTTAGCAGTTAAGACACTAACCTGCGAGGCCTAAGGACCTGTGTTCTACTCTCCAGATGCTACATTAGCCAGATGCACAAAGGTGAGGCAAGTGTAGTAGGTGGCTGAAGTATCTGAAGTTCGATTGCAGTAGCTGAGGCCCTGGTGTGCCATTTCTCTCTATATATCTCTCTGTCTCTCCTGCTCTTTCTAAAATAAAAAATAAGGGCTGGGGAGATTGCTTAGTGGTTAAGGTGTTTGCCTGCAAAGCCAAAGGACCTTGGTTTGATTCCATAGGACCTACTTAAGCCAGATACACAAGATGGTGCATGTGTCTGGAGTTTGCTTGTAGCAGCTGGAGGCCCTGGAGTGCCCATTCTCTCTCACTCTCAATAAATAAATTTAAATATTAACAACAATAAAATTAAAAATTTAAAAATTTAAAAAGGAAGAAAATCCAATTAAAAAGTGGGCCATGTAACTGAACAGTTTTCAAAAGAAGAAATGCAGGGCTAGAAAGATGGCTTAGCGGTTAAAGCACTTGCTTGCAAAGCCAAAGGACCCAGGTTGGATTTCCCAGTACCTACATAAAGCCAGATTCACAAGGTGATGTATGCATCTGCAGTTTGTTTGCAATGGCTAGAGGCCCTGGCCTGCCCATCCTCCCCCCTCTGAAAGAAAGAAAGAAAGAAAGAAAGAAAGAAAGAAAGAAAGAAAGAAAGAAAGAAAGAAAGAAAAAAAAGAAGAAAGAAATTTTTTTTTAAAAAAGAAGAAAAGCCGGGTGTGGTGGCACATGCCTTTAATCCCAGCACTTGGGAGGCAAAGGTAGGAGGATCGTCCAAGAATTTGAGGCCACCCTGAGACTACATAGTGAATTCCAGGTCAGCCTGGACTACAGTGAGACCCTACCTCAAAAACCAAAAAAAATAAAAAAGAAGAAATACCAATAGATAATAAATATTTTTTAAAGATCTTTAACATCTTTACTATCAGGGAAATGCAAATTAAAACTACTTTGAGAGTTCATCTCACTGAAATCAGAATACGATCAAGAAATCATATCACAATAAGCTAGAGAGCATGTGGGGGAAAAGGAACCCTTATTCACTGTTGGTGGGAATGTAAATTGGTAGAGACACAATGGAAATCAGTGTGGAGGTACCTGAGACAGCTAAGAATAGATCTACCAAATAATTCAGCTATACAACTCCTGGCTGTATACCCTAAGGACTCTATACTTTACAAAAGAGATATTTGTTCATTCATGTTTATTGCTGCTCTAATCACAATAGCTAAGAAATAAAACCATGTCCATCAATGGATGAATGGACAATGAATATGATGTACATCTATACAATGGAGTTTTGTTCAGCTGTAAAGAAAAATGAAACTATGAATTTACGGAAGAATTGATGGATCTGGAAAATATATTCAGTGAGGTAACTCAGGCTCAGAAACACAAAATCCACATGTTCTGTCTGATCCTAGGATTGGATTTTTAGATTTGTATGTAGGTTGGACTAAGAGTCAGTAGTAGAGGCCAGTAAGCTAGAATGGGGTCATGAGAGGAGAAAAGAGTATGGGCTTAGGGGAGAGAATAATAGAGATGTAAATAGAATATTGGAGGTGAAAAGGTCTAAATGGGATCAGGGGAGGGGGGTAGAGGTGAGAAGGGAAGTAGGAGGGTCATAAAAAACTAAAGATATTATGGATAAGCCATATGGAAACCTACCTCTCCATTAGCTAATTAAAAATATAATTAAGCCAGGTATGGCACATGCCTTTAATTCCAGCACTTGGGAGGTAGAGGCAGGAGGATCACCAGTGAGTTCAATGCTACCCTGAGACTACATAGTGAATTCGAGGTCAGCTGGGCTAGCGTGAAACCCTATCTCAAGAAAAAAACATATATATGTATATATATTTACAAAAAGCTAAAAGGGGGTAGAGAGATTGCTCAGTGGTTTAGGTGCTTGCCTTCAAAGCCACACGAAGCAGGTTTGATTCCCCAGTACTCACATAAATCCAGATTCACAAAGTGGCAATTGCACTTTGTGAAATACCAATGGATAATAAATATTTATTTAATTTTAATTTTATTTTAATTTCTAGAATATACAAAGAAGTTTGTATATTCTAGAGTTTGTCTACCCTGGCTAGAGACCCTGGCTTTTCTATTCTTTCTGTCTGTGTCTCTCTGTCTTCTCTTTCTCTCTCTCTGTCTCTCTCTGCTTGCAAATAAACAAAGAAATATTTTTTAAAAAAATGATAGAAAGAGGAGCAGAGCTTGGGCAGAAGTATACTGCAAGGGTGAAAGATACTTTACCAAGAGGAAAAGCCCTTTGCTAGGGGTAGGAAACCTAACAGTTGATCAGGGAGGCCTCTGAAGCCCCCAGGACAATATAGGTCATTGTTAAGGTTTTTGGTTGCCCACTAGAACTGGATGTTAAGACCCTATTGCTGAAAACACCCATATTTCAGCTGCAGGGCACTGAGAAATCAAGCTGAAACTTTGATGAACATCTTCTTACTGCTGATTAGGTGTCATAGTGCTAGAAAGTGTTATGCAGACTGCTGATATGAACCAGCAGTGTACACAACAGGCCAGCCAGGCAAGATGTGTCCAATGGTGCAATAGTGGCATGTCTGCTGTTGGGTAACCCACTGCTCTCTGATTGAATGTAAGGCCTGTTCTACATGAAGGAACTCATGCCTAGTGCTGAATACCTAGTCAAAAGTCCAGGGCTTGAAAGGTAATAGGCCCTAGAGGGGAAGCTACTATTGTTCTTTGCCTAAATGGATTTGTTGTGCACATCAAATTGCCTTTTAAATGTTTATTTTTTTAATTTTTTTAAATTATTTTTTATTTTTGGAGAGAGAGACAGAAAGAGATAGAGGGAGACAGAAATGGGCGTGCCAGCAGTCTCTCAGCTGCTGTGAATGAAATCCAGATGTGTGTGCCCCCTTGTGGGCAAGTGCGGCGTTGCACCCTTGCGTCACTTTGCATCTGGCTAAACGTGGGACCTGGAGATTGGAACCGCTGGACATTGGAACCAGCATTCTTAGGCTTAGCAGGCAGGCGCCTTAGCCGCTAAGCCATCTCTCCAGCCCTAAATGTTTATTTTTATGCCCATAGATTAGAGCTGCTCTTACTTTTGGTCAGGTAAACTTCTTTTATGAAGGCTGCAGTGACTACTTGGGAGACTCAAGACTCGTCACGGTGCTGAGAAAAAAACTGGCAGTTGATTGCTTGGCTGTGGATGAGAAATTTGTTTTTTATTTTTTTATTTAAAAAATTTTATTGACAACTTCTATACTTATAGACAGTAAATAATGATATTTCCCCCCTCCCCCTTTTTCCCTTCACAACTCTGCTCTCCATCATATCCACTCCCTCTCTCCATTAGTCTCTTTTATTTTGAAGTCATCATCTTTTTTTCCTATTATGAGGGTCTTGTGAAGGTACTTGCCAGGCACTGCGAGGTCATGGATATCGAGGCCAATTTCTGTCTGGACAGTTGTATTTTAAGGAGTGGTACCCTTCTTTTGGCTCTTACATTCTTTCCACCACCTCTTCCACAATGGACCCTAAGTCTTGGAGGGTGTAATAGAGATGTTTCAGTGCTGGACACTCCTCCATCCTGTCTTCTCGGCAATATGTTGCCTTTTGGGTCATCCCAGTGGTCGTTGCCATCTGAAAAGAGAAGCTTCTCTAACCAGAAGTGAGAGTGGCATTAATATAAGAATATGAACATTAAGTGTAGCGCTTTCAGGGCATGACCTCCTCTGCCATATGCTTTTGATTAGATTTTCAGTACCAGGTATGTATTCTCTGCCATAGAGAGGGCCTTCAGTCAAATTAGAGAGCAATTGGTTTCCCCCATAGCAGACATGCCACTATTGCACTCGTTCAGGCATTTGGCCTGTCTGGCCAAACTTGAGGTTTCCAGTATTGACGTTTTCATCGCTGATGACTTCTGTCTCCCATACAGCTGCATGCAATGCAGCTTTCTCCAGCTTTCAGTTGGCTGGTCTACAGAGAGAAGGTTTTCTGCTCAGAACCAGCTTGATATCTCAGTGACCTTGCCACTCAGGCATTTGGCCAGTAGGGTCTTATCATCTGTGGCAATAGCCTGTAATGTTCTGGAGGCAACAGGGATCTCCTGGCCAACAACTCTCTAGAAGGTATTTGTAGCAGTCCAGACCAGGTACAGTTATGGAGGAAGGGATATTATTTATTGAAGCTTACAGATCCAGGGGAAGTTCCATAATGGCAGAAGAAGCGGCCTGCTCTCACAAGGCCAGGCAGAGAGAGCAAAAGCCAACCAGCCACCACAGCACACAGAGCAAAACTACAGCCAAAAGGTCACACAGCACACTTCAGGAACTCCTGCTAGACACATTTGCATATCTTTACAATGGAATCTCAAACCATCACCACACCTTAAGACTGGGCCCCCAGTGACCTTGCCTCTAGCAAGGTGATTGAAGATGCAAACTATAACTACTAAAACACTAAATATATTGGGGGACATATATTCAAACTACCACATTCCGCCCCTGGCCCCCAATATATTTAGCTCCTGGCCCCCAATAGATTTATAACTATCACACTTTGTAAATTGTACTTAGTCCAATTTCAAAGGTTCTCACAGTCTTGATCAACTTAAGATAGTGAGTCCTGTAAAATCAAACAAGTTAAATACTTTCAACATGTAAAGGCACAGAGTAAAACATTTTAACTGGTATAAGGCATAGCAAAGAGAGACTAGAATAATGCAAAATCAACCACCATCAGCAGTCATCAAACTTCTGCAGTTCAAGTTCAATATAACCAGAGACTGCCAGTCTCCAGTTTTTCCAATTCCGCCCCTCCAGCTGGGCAGAGTCTCCAGGGAAAACTTTCATCCCATGCCAACACTGCACTCCATGGTAGCCCTTTTGCACAGTCCTGGTATATCCAAAACATCTTCAGGTCTCCATGCAAAACATGGTCCATCTTCCAAAGGCTCTGCCAGCCTATTCCCGAAGGTCTTCATGCCCGGCCTCATGCCGCATCTCAACAGCGGCTCCTGGAACCGTGTGCAACTCATGACCACTCCATGCATTTTTCATATTTCCAAAACTAATACCAGGTGTGCAGGACACAGCCATATTCTAAATCCAGGGACAAAATAAACCATAGCCTTGAAAAGCAGGTTCCTTCTCCAGTCAACTCTTTCCAAAGAGTTTGCATTTCTAACAGTCTTTCCTCAGGCATCCTCTCCATTGTTTTAATGTAAATCAAGTCAGGCCACCTTCCTTCCACCTTCCTTAAGATTGCTAATGCGTTGACAATAGCAGCTCCAGTAACCTAAACCAGCCTCAGTGCCTCTGCTTTTAACTTGCTTAGGTTTTCCAACTTAAAATCTTAAAATCTCAGTCCGATATCTTTAGCCAAGCACATCAGTCCATTACAAATTTAACCTTGATCAAACTTTCTGTCCCTGGATAGAACGTAGCCATCCCTTATGCCAGTAGCCCAGTTCCAACAAAGTCCTCTGCAGTCTTTCCTTCCCCTTAGAAAGCTCATAAGCCAAGCCTCGAAGTTCAATACTGTCTGCACTTAGCATTCTCAAACTCTCATCAGAATAGTCCATAAAACTTGGCTTACCACTCCAGAAGGCATCTTCAGTTGCAAACACCAAGTCCATGCCCATTCCTCCAAAACAAAGGTTCCAAAAGACGAAGATCCACACAGTCAGGTTCATCTCACCCCACTCTCGGTACCACTTTACTGTTGCAGACAGCTTCAGGTTCGCTGAGATGAACTTCCAGACCAGGCACAGTTATGGAGGAAGGGATATTATTTATTGAAGCTTACAGATCCAGGGGAAGTTCCATAATGGCAGAAGAAGCGGCCTGCTCTCACAAGGCCAGGCAGAGAGAGCAAAAGCCAACCAGCCACCACAGCACACAGAGCAAAACTACAGCCAAAAGGTCACACAGCACACTTCAGGAACTCCTGCTAGACACATTTGCATATCTTTACAATGGAATCTCAAACCATCACCACACCTTAAGACTGGGCCCCCAGTGACCTTGCCTCTAGCAAGGTGATTGAAGATGCAAACTATAACTACTAAAACACTGCACAAATCTATACATTTGTAGCTAGGATCTGCATATCAAAGAGAAAATGTGATGTTTGGCTTTCTGGGCCTGGGCTACCTCACTTACTATAATTCTTTCTGGATCCATCAGTTTCCCTGAAATTTTCATAATTTCATTTTTATTTACTGCTGAATAGAACTCCATTGTGTAAATGTACCACATCTTTATCGACCATTCATCTGTGAAGGGACATCTAGGCTGGTTCTATTTCTTAGCTATTGTGAATACAACAGTAATAAATATGGCTGTGCAAGTATCTCTAAGGTAGTGAGAAGAGTCTTTGGACATATGCCTAGGAGTGCTATAGGTGGATCATATGGTAAATCTATTTTTAGCTGTCTCAAGAAGCTCCACACTGATTTCCACAATGGCTGTACCAGATGACATTCCCATCAACAGTGTTCTAATTTTATCCACATCCTCACCAACATTTATTGCCATTTGTTTTCTTTATGGTAGCCATTCTGACTGAAGTGAAATGGAATCTCAAAGTAGTTTTTTTATTTTTGTTTTTATTTAATTTTTGTTTTTATTTATTTATTTATTTATTTAAGAGTGGCAGACAGACACAGAGAGAAAGACGCAGAGAGAAAGAGGCAAAGAGAGAAAGAGAATGGGAACACCAGGGCCTCTAGCCACTGCAAATGAACTCTAGATGCATGCGCCACCTTGTGCATCTAGCTTATGTGGGTACTGGGGAATTGAGCCTTGAACTGGAGTCCTTACTTAGGCTTCACAGAGGGAGATAGGTAAGTTAGGATCAAACCTCTTTAGGACAGCAGCATCAATGGCCCGTTGTACCTTATGTAGAATTTGTTCATGACGAGGGGGCAAGGTTATCTGAGAGGAGAGAGTAAGACCCTTTAAGAGGTCAAATAAAGGGGACAGTTCCTCAGTAGTTATGGGTATCCAGGGCCTCATCCAATTAATTTCCCCCAGCACTTTTTGGAGTTGAGGCAAAGTATAGAATTTTTGAATATGGAGTTGGGGTTTGACAGGAGAAACAGTATCAAGGAATAACCTGGAGCCCAAAATCTTGAAGGGAGAGGCAGTCTGTACCTTTTCTGGAGCCACTTTAAAGTCATTGGCCTGTAAAATGGCAAGGCATTTAGCAGTAAGGTCTTGGAGATCAGATGGGTTGGAATGACCTAAAATAATATCATCCATATAAATGTAGAATAAAACGTTAGGATGATTAATCAAGGAAGAAAAGATATGAGACATGTAATATTGACAAATGGGGGGGCTGTTAGCCATGCCTTGAGGTAAGACGGTCCATTCAAACCTTAGGTCTGGTCCATGAAAGTTTGTTGAGGGTATGGAGAATGCAAATTTTTCTATATCATCTGGATGTAATGGAATAGAGAAAAAACAATCTTTAATATCGATAATGGTTAAGTAATGGGTGTTGGGAATGGCTGGAATCCAAGGGAGCCCTCTCTGGGGGGTCCCAAAAGCTATCATTCTCTCATTTATTTTTCTCAAATCATGTAAAAGTCTCCAAGAGCCATTAGGCTTCTTTATAATAAAAACCGGAGAGTTCCAAGGACTTGTTGAAGGTCGCACATGTCCTGAAGCCAGTTGTTGTTTAACGAGTATATGAAGTTGTTTTACTTTAGGGGTAGGTATAGGCCACTGCTCGACCCATACGGGGTCCCCAGGCACCCATTGAATCTTAGGAACTGGGGGGTGAGCACTGGCCCTTAGGATTGGGGGTGAACCTGAGAATGTTTTTGTTTAATTTTTTCAAAATGAGGATCATCTCTATAGTTAGGATGGTAGGTCCTTCCTTCCTCAAACTGTTTATTTTCTTTTTGGTCAAGTCTATCTTCACAGAAAGCCCTATGATTAGTAGTAATATAAGCCTCAGCTTCCCCAAGTATATCCTGGCCTAGGAGGTTGGCTGTTAGGCCCGACACCACTAGAGGGCACACATCCCCACTATTATTGTCAGGGTCAATCCAGGTCTGCCAGTTAGCAGTTTCCCATGATGTAGATTGTCCGCCCACACCCAGTAGGGGTGGACCCGGGACTAACTGCCAGGAGGGAGGGACCTCCTCTTTTCTTATCACAGTACGGTCAGCCCCAGTGTCGATGAGAAATTTGAAAGTTTTTCCACTGACTGTTAGGTTCATTTTTGGTCTAAGTCCGGGTGTCAAAGGCACAGTCCAGTGTGTTTTGATTACCTTTTTCCCCTTATTTAACGGGGCTGGGGATAGCCCCTGGGGAAGTTTAAAGGTTCACCATGAAGGCTAAACTTGGATTTGCAATCTCTGGCCCAGTGAAATCCCTTTTTGCATCGAGGACATGGCGTGTGGGGCAAGTTAGGGGTTGAGGGAGTTATTGGGGTGCTTTTCCTATTGGGGCATTCCTTTTTAAAATGACCCTCTTTGCCGCACCCAAAGCAAGATCGTCCCCTTCCCCCTGAGACCTGTTGGAGTGCACATTCTAGTGCAGCCATGTCCTCACGGCGAGAAGCCTGTAAGGCTGATGTCATAACTTTGATCTCCGAGAGGGGACCCTACATCTTGGGCGGCTACAACCCATCTACTCATAGAGCGGTCCTTGAGTCCAGCGCAGGCCAACTTATGATTGCCTGTCATGCCTTCCCAGACCAGCATTTTCGCAAATTGGTCTCTCAGGGGGCCAGGGGGGAACTTTCTTTGTAGGCTTTTTTCGACTCTCTCTATGAAAGTAGCCAAATCCTCACCGGTCTTTTGGGTGACTCCTGTAATGGGGGGTTCAGAGGGGCCCTCCTCTAACTTTTTCCATGCAGCCATTCCCAAAACCCGTACTTGATCTCGATATGGATCAGGAATGGCAGCCTGCTGAAGACCAGTAGAGAACTGGTCAGCAGTGCCTGAGAGCATCCCAAAGGTGATTGGTACTGGGGGCTGAGCGACTTGGTTTCGCTCAGCTTGAAGGTGACACTCATCCTGAAAAAAAGCACACCATTTTATGTACAGCGAGCCAGAGAGAACAGCTTTAGCAAGGTTCTTCCAATCTTGAGTGGTACAATGATAATGAACCAAACCCTGAAGGATGGTCTCTGCCCAGGGGGAGTTAGGCCCGTCCTCTGAGACAGCCTTTTTAAGATCTTTTAAATTGTGAGCTTCCCAAGGATACCAGGCTGCAGGGCGGTTACCGCCAGGATTAATGTTAACAGGGAAGAGATCGATTATTTTTCCCCTGGGGGCGTCCTCCCCATGGTAGGGAGGAGGGGCAGAGGCACTCAGAAATGGATTAGTAGGGGGATCTGGAGGCGATGGAACTTTAGAGGGCCGAGGGGCACTCTCAAAAGGATTTAGGGGTGAATCTGAGGACTCAGGCTGGCCCGAGGGGCTGAGATTGCTCTCTGTCCCTTCCTGGGTCAGGGTGTCGCCTTTCGACCTCGGAGGTTGAGGTGGAAAACAGCCCTTTAAGGCCAACACAGCCGGGAGGGCCTCCAAAGGGTGGATCTCCCCTTTTTCTATCTGAGCTTTTTTTTATCAGATTTTCAACTTTATCCCAGGTGTCCCAGTCAAAAAGATTACTCTCCGGCAACCAGGGAGCAATCTTGAGTAAACAGCCCCATATCTGGAGGGCCTGATTATCAGATAGATTAAGGCCTTTACTTTTGAGCAGAATCTGTAGTGACCCTAAGGCAGGATTTAGCTTAGATAAGGATTGTCCCATGTTATAAAGTTGAGGGAAGAGTATCTTTAACATCAGGGTAACAGTAATACATAAGAATACAACACAAGCACAAGGTCCCAAAAAATAGCTAAACATGTTGTAGAATTTTTCTAAGATGGTGCCCCCACTCCAATGAGGGGGCAGGACACTTTGAGAGTTCTCCAGGTTTGCCCACGTGGTGAGTTTCCTTTTCAGGTCTACCCACGTGGTGAGTTTCTTTTTTAGGTCTGCCCACGTGGTGTGTCCGCCATGAAATGGTGTTTCTAAGATGGCGCCCCCGTTCAAATGGGGGCAGGACAAAAATGGCGGCACCACAGAAGCGGTTTGTTGGAAACCCAAAAATGAGAGGAAAGAGAAAAGAACAAGTGATGTTGAAGTTTGGGATGGAGTTTTTATTTAAATGAGGAGGCAAAACATTTAAAGTCTCCTCTAGGTCTGTCCACGTGGTGTGTCCACCATGAATGTACCCATTTAGAAATGGCAGCAAACCGGAAATGGAAGGAAAGAGAAAGGAAGTTGAAGTAAGCACAGATTATAGAAGTAAAGGTTAGAATATTAAATATGAAGATTACCTCATAACTTATGAGGATACACCCGTCAGCAGTCCGATTAGCTCATCAGCTTAATTTTGAATTTTTTCTTCGTCACGTCGTCAGTCTGTAGTCCGTTTTGAATCCCCATACATCCTGACATGGGGCAGTAGTCCTGCGCCAGTATGCCGGGGCTTTTTTCCCTCCACCTCCGGCAGGTAGAGCGGAAGAGAGAGAGAACCGGGCCAGCCACTTCTCTTGAGGCTGAGCGAGAAGGCGGGTGTCGGCGACTCAAACCCCTCCCCCCCAAAACACCGGGGAGCAAAACCACATTGAGCCGGGAGAAACGTCTAAGGCGGAACTCACTCCTTTATTGTCATGGGGAGGTATTTATACATTTTGAGGAAGGGGGCGGGAAGAGAGGATGAGAGAAAGGTATAAGGGCCAATATTATTTCACCACATCAGCAGCAGCTGGGCGGAGGCAGTAAGGGCCAATCAGCAGTAGCTGGCAGTTTCAGCCTAGGTGCTGAGTCACTCCAAGGACAGGTCGCGAAACTCTACTCAGGCTCTGGAAGCTCAACCAGGCCTCACCGGGAGCCAAGTAAACTCTGGTTGGGCCCAGAACCACTAGGCCTCACATTGGGCAGGGCCCAACAGGTCCTCTATTCTGTTCCATTGATCTACATGCCTCTTGTTGTGCCAGTACCATGCTGTTTTTGTTGCTATGGCTTTGTAATATAGCTTAAAATTGGGTATGGTGATACCACCAGCCTTATTTTTGTTGCTCAAAATTATTTTGGCCACTTGAGGATTTTGTGTTTCCAAATGAATTTGGAAATAATAAATTTTTTTTTATTTCTGTGAAGAATGCCATTGAAATTTTAATGGGATTACATTAAATGTATAGATTGCTTTTGGTAATATTGACATTTTCACAATATTGATTCTTCCAGTCCAAGAACATGGGATGTCTTTCCATTTCCTTGTGTCTTCTGCAATTTCTCACTTGAGTGTTTTAAACTTCTCATTGTAGAGATCCTTCATTTCCTTGGTTAAGTTTATTCCAAGATACTTTTTTTTTTGAAGCAATTGTAAATGGGAGAGATTACCTGATTTCATCCTCTGCATGTTTGTTGATAGTATATAAGAAAGCTACTGATTTATGTGTGTTTATTTTGTATCCTGCTACATTGCTAAATGTGTTTATCAGCTGTAACAGTTTGCTGGTATAGTGTTTAGGGTTCTTTATGTATAGAATCATATCATTTGAAAATAATGATAATTTTATCTCTTCCCTTCCAATTTGTATCCCTTTTATGAGTGTCTCTTGCCTTATTGCAATAACTAAGACTTCCAGTACTATAGTAAATAGAAGTGGGGAATGTGGACACCGTTGTCTTATTCCTGAATTTAGTGAAAAAGCTTCAGTTTTTTCCCCATTTAGTCTTATGTTGGCTGTAGGTTTCTCATAAATAGCTTTTATTATGCTGAGATATGTTCCCATATCCCTCCTGTTCCCAGTTTCTGTAATACTTTTACCATGAAGGGATGTTGGATTTTGTCGAATGCCTTTTCTGTATCTATTGAGATGATCATGTGATTTTTGTCCTTCAGACCATATATATGATGTATTACATTTATCAGTTTGCATATGTTGAACCTTCCCTGCATCTCTGGAATAAAGCCTACTTGGTCAGGGTGAATATATATCTGATATATTCTTGTATTCTGTTTGCTAATATTTTGTTCAGAATTTTTGCATCTATGTTCATGAGGGAGATTGGTCTGTAATTTTCTTTTTTTGTGTTGTCTTTGTCTGGTTTTGATATCAGGGTGATGCTGGATTCATAGAAGGAGTTTGGTAGAATTCCTTCCTTTCCTATTTAATGGAAAAGTTTGAGAAGTAGTGGTGTTAGTTCTTTCATGAAGGTCTAGTAGAATTCACCAGTGAATCCATCTGGGCCTGGACTTTTTTAGTTGGGAGACTTTTTATAACTGCTTGGATCTCCATAGTTGTTATAGGTCTATTTAAATGGTTTATCTCATCATTTAATTTTGGTAGGTCATATGAATCAAGTAAATCATACATTTCTTTCAGATTTTCAAACATGGAGGCATATATATTCTTAAAGTATGATTTTCTGAATTTCTTTAGTATATGTTGCAATGGTGCCTTTTTCATCTCTAATTTTATTATTTTTTGTCTCATCTCTTTCTTCTGGTCAGATTTGCTAACGTTTTTTTCAATCTTGTTTATCCTTTCAAAAAAGCAACACTTTGTTTCATTGATTCTTTGGAATTTTTTTTTTGTTTCCATTTCATTAATTTCTGCCCTAATCTTCATTATTTCTTCCCTTCGACTGATTTTTGGTTTGCCTTGTTCTTCTTTTTCCAATGCCTTAAAGTGAAGCACTAAATTGTTTATTTGTGAACCCTCCAATTTGGACTGCCTTCATTGTGTTCCATAGGGTTTGGTGTGTTGTATTCTCATTATCATTTGATTCTATCAATTTATTGATTATCTTTTTGATTTTTTTCAATGACCCATTTATCATTCAATAGTGTACTGTTTAGTCTCCATGAATTTGTGTATGTTTTGTAGTTTTTCTTGTTGCTGATTTGTACTTTAATCCCATTATGGTCACATAGAGTAGAAGGGATTATTCCAGTTTTCCTGTATTTGTTAAGAGTTGCTTTGTGTCCTAATATATGGTCTATTTTAGAGAATATTCCATGTGCTGCTGAGAAAAATGTATATTCTGCAGCATTTGGATGTAATGTTCTGTATATATCTGTTAGGTCCATTTGTTCCATGACATCATGTCTCTGTTTATTTTTTGCTGGGATGACTTGTCAATGGATGAGAGTGAGGTATTGTAGTCACCTACTACAACTGTGTTTGGTATTATCTGTGACCTTAAGTCTAAGAGTGTTTGTTTGATGAAATTGGGAGCCCCCATCTTAGGTACATATATGTTTAGGATTGTAATGTCCTCCTGTTGGAGTGTTCATTTAATCAGTATAAAATGACCTTCTTTATCTTTACTCACAAATGTTGGTTTGATGTCTATCCTGTCAGATATAAGGAACTTTGTGTTGAGTAATCTGCTATTACTCTGGTGGGCTTCCCTTTGTAGGTAACTTGCTTTTTCTCTCTGCTTTCAATATATTTTCTTTGCGTGTTTAGTAGTTTAATTATAACATGCGAGGAGAGGTTCTTTCTAGGTTTTGTCTGTTTGGTGTTCTAAAAGCTTCTTGTATCTGCATTGGCATTTCTTTCCCAACTTGTGGAAAATTTGCTTGTATTATTTTGTATTATAATGTAGTGACTTTTGCATCCTGAATTGATTTGATGCTTGGGTTTTCCATTTACCTGAAGTATTCTTAGATGTTGAAATCCAACTTTATATATTTGCAGGATATGAGTTTAAGGTGTCAAGTGTAGCTTTTGTACCCCAATCCGGCCGCAGAAGTAATTCTAGGTGTTTTCTTGCTAAGCAAGTGTTCTAATGGACTTGGTAGAACAATTTACTGGCAAATCCTAAACTTCAACTGAGCAATTTACACAGCCAATAACCAGCACAGAGTATGCAAGTGTAGGGATTAAAAAAAAAATCAGATAGTCTTATAAAGCCAAAATCCCCAAAGGTGTGTGTTGCTCTACACCCTTAATCCTGTCAGCTGGGAAATAGAGAATTCTGTTCTGAATTGGGTTCCAGGTCAGCCTGGATTTGAATCAGACTCTGCCCCCAATAATGACAGAAGAAAAAGAAAAAGACCCTGTAAATCTGAAAGCATCCATGGCAACAATTGTCAACCCCCAAATAAGCTTAACTGAGAATGGTAAAGCCAACCAAGAATATGTAACCCATAACCTTCCCTGAAATGAAAAGACAGATTAGCACTTCCAGTGCAGGCCTATGTACCTGCTTTTTTGTCAGTTGGCCTGTTACCTTTTGGGGTGGCTTCCAATCTCACCAATGCTGAGCACCCACCTCTGTGTTTGTGCTGTGGTTCTGGTGTTCTGATCAGCTGTGCTGGATGCCCTGCCACCAGGGGCTGAATGAGTTCTCTTGAGGTTAGTGGTTCTGATGGTTGGGTGATGGGAGAGTGCAGGAAGCATGGAGTTGTACTGGAACTACTCAGCTGGTCCCACCTCTATCCCCTTCAGCAGCTCCTCAGCTGGTCTCTGCTGTCTTCCCTTCAGGTTTCTTGACTTTGCAAGGAGGCTGATGCGATTGGAAAATCCCCTCAATTAATCTCTGCTCCTGCAGCTTGGTGCCTGGCCAGGCAGATCTGTGCACAAGCACCTCGGTGGGGTTCTGGCCAGTTTCCCCCTTTCTGGTAGATCTTGGTCTCTCCTGCTTCTCCACTGTGGCCAATAATAACCTACACACCTTCACTTTTCAGAAGAAGAGTATATTTTGTTGTGTTTTTGCTTAAATTCCTCTCTAGGCTGGTTTGGTCTGACTCCTATGCCACCATCTTATCCAGAGGTCCTGACCTCTTGTGAAATAATTTTTTTTTTTTTGAGACAGGCTCTCACTCTAGCCCAGGGTGACCTGGAATTCACTATTCAGTCTCAGGATAGCCTCAAACTCACAGTGATCCTCCTACATCTGCCTCCCAAGTGTTGGGATTAAAGACATGTGCCACCATGCCTGGCTTTGTGATGCAAATTTTTAATAAAGTTATTTTATTAAAAAATAAATCTGGAGGGATGGTGGGATGACTTGGTGGTTAAGGCACTTGCCTGCAAAGCTTAATGACCAGGGTTTATTTGATTCCTCAGATCCATGTAAAGCCAGATGCAAAAAGTGGTACATGTTTCTGGAGTTTGTTTGAAGTGGCTAGAGGCCCTGGTTCAATATATCTCTCTCTCTCTCTCTCTGCTTAAAAATAAATAAATACAAGTGTAAACATAAATAAATAAATCTGTGTTGGGTATTTAGCTCAATAATAACATGCTTACCTAAAGAGCACAAGGCCCTAGATTTTGTCCTCAGCACTAAGGGGAGAAAAATCAGACAAATCTACCTGTGATAAGGTCTCTGAATGTGAACCTTTGTGGAGCAGAAGAATGTAATCTATTTTGTTTTCTCTTCCCCTTAAGGGCAGGGGAAGCAACACAGACCTGACAGTCCTGGGCCTGGTACACAGTGAACCCTCTGGTCTGTGACAGACTCTTTTGCAGGCTTCTGTGAGAACTGGCAGTTCTGGGTGCCCCTCTCTGGAACAGCTTCTGCCTTCTGTCATTTCTCTCATAATTGGGACAGTCTCCTAGAAGACATGAAACAGTTAGCAAGTGCTCAGTCAAGTCTGTTGCTGGTATCACTACTAAGTAAACAGAGCCTGTGAAGAAACATGAGCTGTTGACCTCTGTGTCACACACAGGAAGGAGGTAGGAGCTTAGCCTGGCTGTTCTGGTCATTGACAAAAACACATTTCTAAGCTGTGTGTGGTGGTGCAAGCCTTTAATCCTAGCACTCGGGAGGCAGAGGTAGGAGGATCACCATGAGTTCGAGGCCACCCTGAGAGTACAGAGTGAATTCCAGGTGAGCCTGGGCTAAAGCAAGACCCTACCTGGAAAAGCCAAAAAAAAAGAAAAGAAACACACATTTCTGGGCTGGGGAGATGGCTTAGTGGTTAAGGCACTTGTCTGCAAAGCTAAAGGATCCAGGTTCAATTCCCCAGGCCCCATATAAGCTAGATGCACAAGGTGGCATATGCATCTGGAGTTCATTTGCAGGGGCTGGAGGCCTGGTGTGCCCATTCTCTCTCTATCAAATAGATAAATAAAAATAAAATATTTTTAAAAACACATTTCTGTGGGTCATCTGCTCTCTGTCACATGTGATTTGATGGGGAGCCAGTAGAGTATGGTTGTCAGTTAAGACAGGGTTTAATGTAACCCAACCTGGAACTTACTATGTAGTCACAGAGGACTTTGAACTCCTAATCCTCCTGCCTCCATCACCCAAGTTCTGGGCTTACAGGTATGTGCCACTATACCAGATTTTGTTGGGTTAGTTTTTAAAGTGATACTATTAGTTCTCAACACTCTGACCTGCCTGTTTTTCTGCAAACTCCACAGTTCTCTTTGGCAGAGGGTTGTGAAACAGGAATGAAGTCACTTCCCTGATGCTGAAGTCTCTGGCATGGAATGTCTGTTGTTTTGGTTTTGATAGAGAATGTGGCTTTCCAACAGAGAGGTTAGCCAATAGCCTTGCCATGGCTGGCACTTGGGGCTGGATCATTCCTTGTTGGGAGGGCTTGCCCAGTGCATTGCAGGCTGTTGGCAGCTTTCTTGACATTGGAAAAACAGAGGTGAGTAACATCTTCCCCTCCCCCACATGGATGTAGCAACCAAAAGGGTTCTCAGATATGTCAAAAGGTTTTCAGATTTGTCCTTGGAGTCTAAATGGCATCCAGATAAGAAATACTTAGATTAAGAACAATTGTCCTAAAATATACTAGTCTTATGATACTTATATTAGGTACAACATATATTTATGAACATGCATACACAATATATATGTGTATGTATATTTAAAACTTACTGAGTAAATAAGCTTAAAGGGTGCTCTAGCTAGTGTTATTGCTATTTACCATGAATGATATAATTTAAAAGTCATCACTTCAAAATGCAGCAAGAATCAAGAATCCACACCCTCATCTTCTTGCTGATTCCATGAACCAGCATCACCTTCTGCTGAGCAAATTTGCTCAAATCCTTATAAAGAATTCCATGTGGCCTAGTGCATTTTAAAATATATTTTCTATCACCCCATTTCTATTTTGTTGTGATTAGTTATTTGTCCACTTTCTCAATAAGTTTAAGGTACCATATCTTGATCTTCCACTTCTGGTCCTTAGAACAGTACCTGTCACAAAGCCTTTCCAGAGTAAATGGCTAAAGACTTCTTGCTATAAAGGCAATGTGGAAGTTGAGATCTGGGTGTTAGTTCTGCTGTGCTCCCTATTAATTGTGTGACCTCAGACATGTCACCTACCCATCAGAAATCCAGCTTCTTCATCCATAAAAATAGAAATGATACTAGTAACTGTCTGATAGGTAGTATTGTGATTTAAAACACCAGTTTAGGGCTGGAGAGATGGCTTAGCAGTTAATGCAAAGAGATGCAAAGGCGCAATGCCATACTTGCCCACAAGGGGGTGCACGCATCTGGCGTTTGTTCACAGCACTTGAGAGGCTGCTGGCACACCCATTCTTCTGTCTTCCTCTCTCTCTCTCCCTCTCTATCTGTCTCTCTCTGTGTCTCTCTCCAAAAAAAAAAAAAAAAAAGAAAAAAGAAAACAGTTTATATTAGTGGCTCTGAGAAATGAGCTATGGCCAATGGCCATTGTTGGGCTACAATATATGAGACCCATACCTAAAGTTTTATAGCTGGACATAGCATAGTTGTGTCACAGAATCCCAAGGGAAATGTTATGCACTATTTTATTATGATTGTGTAATATTTCAGTCTTAGCTTTTTAAAAAGAAATTGTATTCTGAAACTCCCAGAAATGTTTCCAGGGGGCATAAGGGGGGCTAGAGTGATCCCCTAAGAGCCACATTTTTATTTTTTTGGAGAGAAACACAGAGAGAGAGAGAGGGAGAGGGAGAGGAAGACAGATAGAGATGGGTGCGCCAGCAGCCTCTCAGCTGCTGTGAACGAAATCCAGATGTGTGCGCCCCCTTGTGGTCAAGTGAGGCATTGTGCCCTTTTCATCTGGCTAAACATGGGATCTGGAGATTGGAACCGCTGGAGATTGGAACCAGCATTCTTAGGCTTAGGAAGAGCCACCTTTTTATTGGGGATAACTGTTCTTGGTACCGCTATCAGCAGCACAAGCAGAGAAGGTCTAGTGGCACTGGTAATTTGGGAGTATAATTTGGACTTTGCTACAGAGGACACTTAATCACATGTCTGTGGGTCATCTATTATCTGTTACATGGGAGGTAGCTTGAAACAGAAGGATCGTGGATATGTGGATGGTCACTGACATTGGCAAAATTTTACTCTTTGTCTCATTTTCCTTATCTTTAAAAAATAATTAACAATAATAATAAAGGTCCATAATTGTCCTGAAAGAGAAATAAAACCATGCCTGTAAAATATCAAAACTTGTCTGGAACATGGTACATGCTTGCCTGAGTACAGAACCACACATTTCATCCCTGGATAACAGCACATTTTACATATCATTCTGCTGTCTCTCCATTACGTGGCATACATATGACTTACTTCTTTCTTCACAGTAGCTCTGGTGATTCCACTTTCCATGTAGAATGTTTGTTTTCTGAGTTGTTAGGGAAAATGTGAGTCTGCAGGTTCCTCCTCAGGCAGGCTGCTCACCCAGCACATGTTTGTGCTCTTTTCATTTCCACTGATGGGCTGGAAGAGAACTGTGGTCTTGAAAACAAAGCTGTGAATCCAGGAACCCACATCTGTAATGCATTGTGGTTTTCAACCAATGCCCAACTCATTACTTAAGGGATAGAAAATCGGACTCTCCACTCCTTGCCTGAGACCATCCAGCTGTGGGGTGAAGAGAATTCTCTAGATTCTAATGTTTCATCATTTGAGCATATGCTCCTCCACCCCAACAGTATGAATTTAATGAAGGATTCTTGCACAGGTTTCCTTGGACCTTTGTTTAGATGTGTAAGGCAGAAATTTAAGCCCTTAAAAACATGGTAGAAGAAGCTAGTCAGAGCTAACTCCAAGCCTGCTGGAAGTGTCTTCTTTATGAAATGATGTTTTGTGCTCTGAGAGGATATAACACAGGGATCTGATGGTGGGTTGGATGAAGAGCTGTGTGTGTTGGGGTGGGCGAGGTCTCGAGGACCATGAGGGAAGAGTCACACAGAGTTGATACTTGCTACTTGAAGGGTCTGTTGTAATCATAGATTCTTAGCATTAGTAAATGCTATACTGGACAGACACAAAATATTTGTACTAAAAACAATTGCAAGGCCTTTTATTAGAAACTCTCAGTAGGGTGGTTAGAGAGGAGACAATTGGGGAAGGGAGAAGGAAGGCTTCTATGCATATACAAAACAGATAAAGTAGGTGAAAGGGGAGCTGCCTCCTGTTATTCAGTCTCTTGGACAGAATGGTGAGCCACTCTGGATTGTCTGTGGTTCCAATCTGTTGGCTAAGTTTGTTTCCTGGAATTTCCCAGAATATTTCCATTACCCCTTCCCATCTGACTGCCTTTCAAACAATGGGAATCAGGTCCCTTCTAAGACATTTCTAGGTTACTCTTCTGCTGTTCTTTCCTTACCCATCCTCTGCCTACTCACCACAGGGCTCTGTTCTTTGCCATGGGAATCCAGGCAAGCTGGGAAGCAAGTCCCTTATATTGGATCAGACAAGGTGTCAAGCATCATATACCATCAATCTTGACACTTAGTACCACTTAATTTCACAAATAAGATAATCTACAAACCAGTAGGGTTCATAAGGGTCCCTGATTCTCATTAAGATTATGTCTTCTTATTGTTTCATTTGATGGAATGTTCACCCACAAAAGGGAGGTGACTCTTGTAAATTTGGTGATACCTTACCTCCCAAAGTCTAATTCAATGGATGTAACTTATTTCCAAAATTGAAGGATCCTTTAGATTCAAATAGATTGGGGTCATACAATATGGTAGTTATAACAATTGCAGAGAAAGAAGAGAGAAAAATTGAAAACAATAGAAATAGTGTGAGCATTTTTCCTAGATGCACACAAAATTTTTTATCTTAAAAAATGTGGCTGGAGAGATGGCTGAGCAGTTAAGGTACTTGCTTGCAAAGCCAAAGGACCCAGATTTGATTACCTGGGACCACATAAGGCAGATGCACAAGGTGGCACATGCATCTGGAGTTTGTTTGCAGTGGCTGGGGGCACTGGTGCCCCATTCTCTTTCTTTCTCTATCTGCCTCATTTTTTCTCTCTCATAAATTAATTAAATTAAATATTTGAAAAAAAACTTAGCCAGATATGGTGGCACATGCCTTTAATCCTAGCACTTGGAGGCAGAGGTAGGAGGATCACTGTGAGTTCAAGGTAAACCTCAAACTACATAGTATATTCCAGGTCAGCCTAGGCTAAAGCAAGACCCTACCTCAAAATAAAACAAAACTTGTAAATTTAGAATAGCATTACATTTACAGAAGAAGTGCAATAATAGCACAGGCCCAGGTTCTCTGTGGTTAAACTTTGTGTGGCACTGATGACAGCTTGGGTACATCATTAAACTGAGTCATCATGACCACATAGTTTCCTATTTGCTTGACAGATTTTTTCATGTCTTTGTTTTTTTAATTTTTAGTTTATTTTTCATTGACAACTTCCATAATTATAGACAATAAACCATTATAATTCCTTCCCCCTCGCTGTCCATTATATCACCCCCTCAATCAGTCTCTCTTTTATTTTGATAATCATCTTTCCCTCCTATTATGATGGTCTTGTGTAGGTAGTGTCAGGCACTGTGAAGTCATGGATATCCAGGCCATTTTGTGTCTGGAAGAGTGCATTGTAAGGAGTCCTACCCTTCTTTTGGCTCTTACATTCTTTCTGCCACATCTTCTGCAATGGACCCTGAGCCTTGGAGGCTGTGATAGAGCTATTTCAGTGCTGAGTACTCCTCTGTCACTTCTTCTCAGAACTATGGTGCCTTCTGAGTCATCCCAAGGTCACTGCATTCTGAAAAGAGAAGCTTCCCTCACCAAAAGTGAGAGTAGCATTAATATATGGGTATGAAAGTTAAAAGAAGTGCTTACTGGGCAGTTTGGTGAGCATAGTACATACATTTAGCAAGACACCAGCAGGTGTTACACCCCTAGGGCTCATGACTACCGCTGTCATAAGTTTTCGGTATCAAGCATGTATCCCCTCCCATGGAGCAGGCAGCCAGTCCAATTAGAGAGTGGTTGGTCTCCCCCATAACAGATGTACCACTATTGAACCTGTTGGCTCATTTGGCCTGTGTCCCCTGTTGTTTATGTCCACTCTCTCTCCCATGGAACTGAATGCAGCATAGCTTTTTCCAGCTTTCTGTCAGGTGGTCTACATGGAGGAGGTTTTCAGCTCAGCTCCAACAGGATTTCTCAGTTATGACCTTGTAGCCCAAGTATGTGGAGTCTTCAGCAATAAAGTCTTACCATCTATTCCCAGTGGGAAACCAAGAGCCTTAGCAATGGCTTGTAATGTTTTAGGGGACATCGGGGAACTCCTTGATCAACAACTCACTGGAAGGTATCCCATCCCTGGCACTAAAAAATTTCTAGTAACAATCTATGGCTTCTGGGTTGCCATTGTCCAAAAAAAATAGATTTTCCATATGACTTATTTATATCCTCTTAGATTTTGATTAACCCTTCCCCCACCTTTCCTTTACTCAATCTCGTCCCCTAACCTCACTTAGGTCTTTCCACCCCCAGTAATCAGTCCTTCTAGTTACATATATACAATACCATCCCCTTAAATCTCTTCCTAACTCCTCCCTCCCTTATACCCCTTTCCAGCTTACTGGCTTCTGCTACTGTGTTTTATTCCAACTCACATTCAAGGCCAAACATTTGTAGTCCAAACATTTGGATACATATGAGAGAGAACATGTGGCACTTGCCTTTCTGGGCCTGGGTTACCTCACTAAGTATAATCCTTTCCAAGTCCATCCATTTCTCTGAAAATTTCATAACTTCATTTTTCTTTACTGCTGAATAGAACTCCATTAAATAAATGTACCACATCTTCATTATCCACTCATCAGTTGAGCGACAACTAGGTTGGTCCATTACCTAACTATTGTAAATAGAGTGGCAATAAACATGGATGTGCAAGTATCTTCAAGGTAGTACAACGAGTCCTTAGGATATATGCCTAGGAGTGGTATAGATGGGTTATATGGCAAATCTATTTTTTTTTTGGAGAGAGACACAAAGAGAGACAGAGAGAGAAGGAGAAGAAGACAGATAGAGATGGGCACGCCAGCAGCATCTCAGCTGCTGTGAACGAAATTCAGATGCATGCTCCCCCTTGTGGTCAAGTGCAGCATTGCGCCCTTGTGTCACTGCATCTGGCTAAACGTGGGACCTGGAGATTGGAACCGGCATTCTTAGGCTTAGGAGGCAGGGGCCTTAACCGCTAAGCCATCTCTCCAGCCTGGTAAATCTATTTTCTGTTGCCTCAGGAACCTCCACACTGATTTCCACAATGGCTGTACCAGGTTACATTCCCAACAGTGTGGAAGGGTTCTGCTTTTTCCACATCTTCTCCAGAATTTATTGTCATTTGTTTTCTTGATGGTAGCCATTCTGACAGGAATGAGATGGAATCTCAAAGTGGTTTTAATTTGTATTTCCCTGATGGCTAAGGATGTAGAACATTTTTAAATGTTTATATGCCATTTGTAGTTCTTCTTTTGAGAGCTCTATTTCGTTCGTTCCATAGCCCATTTTTAAAAGATTTTTGTTTTTATTTATTTGAGACAGAGAGAGGGAATGTGAGAATGGGCACACCAGGGCCTCTAGCCACTGCAAATGAACTCCAGACATGTGTGTCCTTTGTGCATCTGGTTATGTGGAACCTGGAGAATGGAACTGGGGTCCTTGGGCTTCTCAGGAAAATACCTTAACTGCTAAAAGCCATCTCTCCAGCCCCATATCCCATTTTTTAATTGGGTTGCTTGATTTCTTATTATTTAGTTTTTTGAGTTCTTTGTACATCCTGGATATTAATCCTATGTCAGATGTATAGCTGGCAAAGATTTTCTCCCATTCTGTAGGTTGCCTCGTTGCTCTATTCACAGTGTCCTTTGCTGTGCAAAAGTTTTTAATTTCATGAGGTCCCAGTGGTTGGTTAGTAGTTTTATTTCCTGAGCAACTGGGGTTATATTCAGAAAGTTGTTACCTACACCAATATGTTAAAGGGTTTTTCCCCTACTTTTTCCTCTAGCAGTTTCAGAGTTTCAGGTCTTATATTAAGTTTTTATTTTATTTATTTATTACAGATAAAGAGAGGGAAGGAGAGAAAGAGAGAGAGAAAAAATGGGTGTGTCAGGGCATCCAGACACTGCAAACAAACTCCAGACACATGTTCCACCTTGCATATCTAGCTCATTTGGGACCTGGGAAATTGAACCTTCATTCTTTGGCTTTGCAGACAAGTGCCTCAACTGATAAGACTTCTCTTTATCCATCCCCTGCTTTTTCTTTTAGCATTTTCAGATTTTCAGGTGTGATATTAAGGTCTTTTATCAATTTGGACTTAATTCTTGTACATGGAGAGAGATAAGGATCTATTTTCTTCATTCTACATATAGATATCCAGTTTTCCCACACCATTTGTTACAGAGGCTTTCTTTTCTTTGGTGAGTATTTTTGGCATTTTTGTCAAACATTAGGTGGCTGTAGCTGCCCGGACTTAAATCTGGGTCCTCTATTCTGTTCCATTAATCTATATGTCTGTTTTTGTGCCAGTAATATACTGTTTTTGTTACTATGGCTCTTTAATATAGGTTAAAATCAAGTATGATGCTACCACCAGCCTTATTTTGGTTACTCAAAATTGTTTTGGATATTTGAGGTTTTTTGTGCTTACAAATGAATTTTCGGATTGTTTTTTCTATTTCCAAGAAGAATTCCTTTGGAATTTTGATGGGGATTGGATTAAATGTGGAGATTGCTTTTGGTAAGATTGACATTTTCACAATATTGATTCTTCCAATCCAAGAACATGGAATGTCTTTCCATTTCCTAGTGTCTTTTGCAATTTCTCTCGGGTATTTTAAAGTTTTCATTGTATAGATCCTTCACTTCTTTGGTTAGGTTTATTCCAAGCTACATTAAAAATGTTTTTATTTATTTGCAAGCAGAGAGAGAGAGAGATAGAAGAGAGAGACAGGCAGAGAGAATGGTCATGTCAGGGCACTCAGCTGCTGCAAATAAACTCCAGATGCATGTGCCACTTTGTGTATCTGGCTTTTATGTGGGTGCTGGGGAATCAAACCTAGGTTGTTAGGCTTTGCAGGCAAGCACCTTAACTTCTGAGCTATCTCCCCAGTCCCCAAAGGTACTTTTTATTTTGAGGTATTTGTGAATGATTGCCTGATTTCATCCACACCATATTTGTTATTGGTATATAGGAAGACTACTGATTTTCTTTATTTTGTATCCTGCTATGTTGCTAAAAGGGTTCATCAGCTCTAACAGTTTGCAGGTAGAGTCTTTAGGGTCCTTTCTGTATGGAATCATATTATCTGCCAATAATGACAATTTGATGTCTTCCTTTCCAATTTGTAACCCTTTTATGTGTGTCTCTTGCCTTAATGTTATAGCTAAGACTTCCAGTACTATATTAAATAAAAGTGGGGACAGTGGACACCCTTGTCTTGTTCCTGATTTTAGTGAAAAAGCTTCAAGTTTTTCTTCTCTTAGTATTATGCTTGCTGAAGTATTGTACTAAATAGCCTTTATTATGTTGAGATAAGTTCCTTCTATACCCAGTTTCTCTAGGACTTTTATCATGAAGGGATGTTGGATTTTGTCAAATGCCTTTTTTGCATCTAATGAGATGATCATATACTTTTTGTCCTTAAGACAATTTATATAGTGTATTACATTTATCTATTTGCATATGTTGAACCTTCCCTGCATTTCTGGGATAAAACCTACTTGGTTGTGGTGAATGATATTTCTAATATATTCTTGTATTCTGTTTGCCAATATTTTGTTGAGAATTTTTGCATCTATGTTCATGAGGGGGATTGGTCCGTAATTTTCTTTTTTTGTTCTGTCTTTGTTTGGTTTTGATATCAAGTGATGATGGCTTCATAGAAGGAGTTTGGAAAAAATCCTTCCTTTTCTATTTTACGGAAAAGTTTGAGTATCATTGGTGTTAAAATTCACCACTGAATCCATCTGGCCTTGACATTTTTTAGTTGGGAGATTTTTTATAAGTGCTTGGTTAATCCCATCTTGATTTAATTTTGGTAGGTCATATAAATCAAGGAAATCATCCATTTTTCAAAGTTAGTGTGTGTGTGTGTGTGTGTGTGTGTGTGTGTGTGTGTGTGTTTTGAGGTAGGGTCTCACTCTGGCCCAGGCTGACCTGGAATTCACTCTGTATTCTCAGGCTGGCCTCAAACTCATGGTGATCTTCCTACCTCTGCCTCCAAGTACTAGGATTAAAAGCATGTGTCACCATGCCTGGCAGAATATATATTCTTAAAGTATGTCCTTATGATTTTCTGAATTTCTTTGGTATCTGTTGTTATGGTGCTTTTTTCATCTCTAATTTTATTTGTGTCTCTTTCTTTTGATCAGATTTGCTAAAGGTTGACTAATCTTGTTTGTTCTTTCAAAGAAACAACTGTTTGTTTCATTGATTCTTTGGATTATTGTTTTTTTTGTTTCTATTTCATTAATTTCTGTCCCAATCTTAATTATTTCTTCCCATCTACTGGTTTTTGGTTTGCTTTGTTCTTCTTTCTCCAAGGCCTTAAGGTGAAGCATTAAGTTTTTTACTTGCAGCCTCTCTAATTTCTCTCTCTCTTTTTTTTGCCAGGGAAAATTGTTTATTGCTATTGAATATGCATTGGCATTTTACTTTATGACAACAAGCAAGCATTAATTTTGTAAATTTTAAAAATGAAGATAAATACTTAGCTCTTATCAGATCAAGTGAGCTTATTAAGCTGGCCCCCATGACTCTAAGCCTGTACTATCTGCTATAACAGTGAGAGAAGGACTCCTCTTGTTCTAAGTATCACAATCCACTAGGGAAGCCTGGTTATGTGTACAGTTTGTAAATATGTTTCAAACCCACATCATCAGATCCTTTTCTTTCTATAAGTAAAGACAGCTTTAATTATTCTTCTTTTACCTATGAGGGAAACTTCTAATTTCTTAATATAGGCACTTAAAGCTGTAAATTTCCCTCTTAGGACTGCCTTCATTGTGTCCCAAAGGTTTTGGTATATTGTGTTCTCATTATTATTTGATTCTATGAATTTGTTGATTTCCTTCTTGATTGCTTTATTGACCCATTCATCATTTAGCAGTGTATTGCTTAGTTCCCATGATTTTGTGTATGCCCTGTGGCTTTGCTTTCTGTTGGTATGTAGTTAAATCTCACTGTGATAAGATAGAGTGCAAGGAATTATTTCAATTTTCCTGTATTTATTTTATTTTATTTTATTTTATTTTATTTTATTTTATTTTATTTATTTATTTATTTTTTGGTTTTTTGAGGTAGGGTCTCACTCTAGCTCAGGCTTACCTGGAATTCACTAGCTAATCTCAGGGTGGCCTTGAACTCAAGGTGATCCTCTTACCTCTGCCTCCTGAGTGCTGGGATTAAAGGCGTGAGCCACCACGCCCAGCTCCTGTATTTATTAATATTTTCTTTGTGTCCTAATATGTGGTCTATTTTAGAGAATGTTCCATGTCCCGATAAAAAGAATGTGTATTCTGCAACATTTGGGTGAAATGTTCTGTAGATATCTTTTAGATTCATTTATTCTGTGACCTCAATTAATCCAGATTATTCTCTGCTTATTTATTTGCTGGCATGATCTTTCAATTGAGAGTGGGGTACTGAAGTCACCCACTACAACTGTGTTTGTTTTAATTCTACTAGTGTTTGTTTGATGAAATTGGGAGCCTCATGTTATGTGCATATACATTTAGGATTGTAATGTCCTCCTGATGGAGTGTTCCTTTAACCAATATAAAGTGACCTTCTTGATCTTTCCTTACTAATGTTGGTTCAAAATCTACCATCATATATTAAGGTAGTGACACCTGCTTGTTTTCTAGATCCATTTGTTTGAAACACTTATTTCCAGTCGTTTGTCATAAGATAGTGTCCATCTTTTGTGGAAAAGTGAGTTTCTTGGAGGCAACAAATAGGAACATTCTGCTTTTAACCCAGTCTGCAAACCTGTGTCTTTTGGTTGGGGCATTGAGGCTGTTGATATTAAGATTTATTTTTGAAAGGTGTGTATTTATTCTTGCCATTCTTTTTATTTTGTAATTCTTCCAGTTTTATCTTTACTCCCTTGTATTAACTATTATTTGAGTATGGTTTATTTTTTTCCATGTTCTTTTGTGTGTACTTTTCTTTCTCTTCAGTATAGAGGATCTTTTCAAGTATTTTCTGTAGAGCTGGTTTAGTGTTCATATATTCCTTTAGCCTACTTTTGTTGTGGAATGTCCTTATTTCTCCATCTATTTGGATGGATAGCTTTGAAGGATTACATAATATTGGTTGACAGTTGTTATCTTTCAGAACTTGGAATACATCATTATAAGCCCTTCTGGCTTTTAAAGTTTATGTTGAGTAATGTGCTGTTATCCTGATGGGCTTACCTTTGTATGTGACTTGATTTTTCTCTCTGTTTCAATATATTTTCTTTATTTTGTAGTTTAATTATAATATGATAATGAGAGGTTCTTTCCGATTTTGTCTGTTTGGCTTCCTGTGTCTGTACTGGCATCACTTTCCCTACCTGGGGGAAGTTTTCTTCTGTGATTTTTTTTGAAAATATCTACTATGCCTTTGGAGTGAAATTCATTTTCTACTATGCTCTGAATTCTTATGTTTGATCTCTTTATACTGTCTTGAATATCTTGAAATTCTCATTCATGTCTTCCTATTAGTTTGTCTTTCTCTTTGTTGGACTGTATTAGATCTGCCACCTGGTCTTCTAGTTTAGATATTCTGTCCTCTTTTTGATCCATTTTACTGATGAGACTTACTACAGAGTTTTCTATTTGACTTACTCTGTTTTTCATTTCTAGTATTTCTGATTGGTACTTTTTCATTATTTCAATTCCTTACTCATGTCTTGAAATGACCTTATTTCATTAAGTTGGTTGTTTGTGTTTAATTGGGATTCCTTCAGGAGTTTGTTTTCTTCTTTGATTCCTTTCATTTTTTCTTTGATTTCTTTGAGTATAGAAATAATCATTTATTTGAAATCTTTGTCAGGCATGTCATCTAAAGCAGTCTCACTGGAGGTCATTTCTGATGGATTTATAATTTTTGGTGGACTTGTATTGTATTGATTTTTTGTGTTTCTTGTATTATAATGTAGAGATTTTTGCATCTTGAGTTAATTTGATGCTTGGATTCTCTATTTATTTGCAGTGTTCTTAGCCATTTAAACCTGACTTTTTATATCTTCAGTGTAGGTGTTTAAGGTGGCAAGGGCAGCTCTTATACTGCAAGAGAAGCAGCAGAATTGATCCTAGGTATTGAGTTTGCCTGCTATTCAAATATTGTAGTAGACTGGGTGGAGAAATTACTGGCAAATTCTGAAACTCAATTGAGCAATATACATATTCAATCAAATCCAGCACAGAGTATTTAGATAAGCATGGGGATTAAAACACACACAATCTAATAAAGCCAAAATCCCTAAGAGTGTGTGTTGTTTCACACCCTTAGTTCTGTCAACTAAGAGGTTGAGATTTCTGGTCTAAAATGGGTTCCAAGTCAGCCTGGGGCTGAGTCAGACCCTGCCCCCAATAATAACAGAAGAAATAGACAAAATCCCTAAATGAATTTCCTGAATGGAAATGTCAAAGGCAACAATAGTCAGTAGCAAAACGCAGCTTATTTGAGAATGGTGAAGCCAACCACGAATATATCATTCAAATGTAATTCATAACCTTTCTTGACATGGAAAGCGAGACTAGCACTTCTAGTGCAGGCCAACATATCTGGCTTTGTGTAAGTAAGCCCAGTTACCTTTTGGGATGGCTTCCAATCTCAGCAATTCTGAGTGCCCACCTAGATCCCTTTGGTTGCTCTGTGGACTCCATTAGGCTGCTTGGTAGCTGGATATGCTGTTCTGATTGGCAGTGATGGATGAGTTTTCTGGAGGTTCATGGCACTGATGGTTGGGGGATGGGAGGCTGTGCATGGTGCCTGGAGTTGTACCAGAGTTCCTCAGCTGGTCCCATTTGTGTTCTCCTTCAGAGCTGCTCAGCTGGTCCCTGCTGTCTTCCCCTTCAGGTTTCTTGACTTTGTGAGGAGGCCAACATGAGTAAAAAATCCCTTCACCTGTCTTCTGATCCTACAGCTCTGAACCAGGGCTGCTGGCAGGATTCTGGCTGGTTTCCTCCTTTCTGGAAGATTGGAAGATATTAGTCTGTCCTGCTTCTCTGCTGTGGTTGATAACTTACACATCTTCACTTGTTGATAGAAGAGTATATTTTGCTGTGTTTCTGCTTATTTCCCTCCCTAGGTTGCTTTTGTGTGGTTCCTATGCCACCATCTTACTCGGAACTTATGTCTTTGTTTTTGATGAACTTGGCAGTTTTGAAGAGTATTGGTCAACTGTTTTGTTGATTATCTCTCAGTCACGACATGTCTAATCTTTTACTCTTGATTGGACTGGTTTATGAGATCTACAGGGAGGACCACCAGAGGTTATACACAATTGTGATCAACTTGCATCAGAAGATGCAGTTGATGTGACTTCTCACTGTTGATGTTGACCCTTGCTGTCTGTCTCTTTTCCCCTTCCCTTTCTGCTCTCCTTAGAAGGAAGTCACTATGTATAGTCCTACACTTTAGGAGTGGAGGAGTCGGGCTCCACCTCCTGTGGTCAATTTTGAGCTACACAGTTTCTGTCTACTCTCCTTTCCTTTTTTACTTTCCTGTTGTTGAAGGACCTTTGAAGTGGAGATCACCCTCTCCCCCTTGCATTGTCTTTCTCAACTCTCACAATCAATTGGATTATTTGATCTAGAAGGCACATATCACAGTGGTTGCTAACAAAATTGTGGACTTCCATTTTGTTTCTCCTAGTTTATGTCAGTTAGCTTTATTAAGATTTTTCTCTCTTCAAATGCAGCTATTATCATTACTTTTACTGGAGTACTTCTTAATAAGACAGTCTTCAGTTTCCATTTCCTTTTACAGAGCTAATATTGCTAGACTCTTTGGGTAAAAACAGGGCCTTAACCATATTATTTTTCCCATGAGAAAAGCTGAGATTTCAGAGATAAAGATCAAGTAGATGGTATGATAGTTTTTCTCTACTGTCAACTTGATTTGCTCTGGAATCACCTAGGAGACAGATCTCTGGGTATATCTGTGAGGGAGTTTCTACATTAGGTTAATTGAGATGGGAAGACTCATCCTAACTGTGGGCAGCACCATTCAATTGGCTAGGTTCTGAAACTGAATAAAAAGGAACAAGATAGGTCAGCACCAGTATTCATCTCCCTGCTTCCTGACTGCAGATGCAATGTTGATCAGCTGTCCTTCACTCTTGCTCCTATGCCCTCCCCTGCTGTATCCCAATAAACTGTGAGCCAAAAGTTGCTTTTGTCAGGTACTTTGTTGTAATAATGAGCAAAGCAACTCATCCAGCTGGTAATCAACAGATCCATTCATCAGCAATCAGTGTGACTTAAGGACTCCAGCCAAGATACTCCCTTACAGATACTTCTGCCTTTGCAGACCTCTCTCCAGTCACACTCTTCTGTTAATATATGCTTCTCGGGTGACAGTAAAAGTTGGTATCATCCACACTGACTCACCAGAAAAGAGCCAAGAACATGGAATGAGTTTTTTTGGTTTTTCTTTTTTTTTAATTATCTTTTTTATTGACAACTTCTATACTTACATACAAAAAAACACATGATATTTTCCTCCCCTCCCCCCATTTCATTTTAGAACTCTAATCTCCATCATATCCCCTCCCCATTCTCTCTATTAGTCTCTCTCTTTTAATTTGATGTCATCATCTTTTTCTTCTATTTTGAGGGTCTTGTGAAGGTATTGCTAGGCACTGCAAGGTCATGGATATCAAGGCCAATTTCTGTCTGGGCAGTTGCATTGTAAGAAGTCATACCTTTCCTTTGGCTCTTCCATTCTATCCACCCCTTCTTCCGCAATGGTCCCTGAGCCTTGGAGGGTGTGACAGAGTGTATCAGTGCTGGGCACTCCTCCATCCCTTCTTCTCAGCACTATGTTGCCTTTTGGGTCATCCCAGTGGTCATCGCCATCTGAAAAGAGAAGCTTCTCTAACCAGAAGTGAGAGTAGCATTAATATGTGAATATGAACATTAAGTGTAGTGCTTTCAGGGCAGCTTGGTGGGAATAATATATACATTTAGTCAGTCAAGAGCAGGCTTTATACCCCTAAGGCTCATGACCTCCCCTGCCATAGACTTTTGCTTAGGTTTTTCAGTAGCAGGTATGTATTCTATCCCGTAGAGAGGGCCTTCAGTCCAATTATGGAGCAGTTTGTTACCCCAAGAGTAGACATGCCACTATTGCACCCGTTCAGTCATTGGGCCTGTATGGTCTAACTTGAATATTCAGTGTCCACTGTTTTCACTTTTTTTTTTTTTTTTGGTTTTTCAAGGTAGGGTCTGGCTAGCCCAGGCTGGCCTGGAATTCACTATATAGTCTCAGGGTAGCCTAAAATTCACAGTGATCCTCTTACTTCAACCTCCCAGGTGCTAGGATTAATGGCATCACCACATCTGGAAAAAAAAATGTAATTGAGTTTTCATACATGCATTTTGATCACCATACCCCTCCATTACTTTTTTTGTCTCCTCCTAAACCCATCCACTGAACCCGTCTATTCAACTAGTCACTCTCTTATCTTCATGGCATTTTTTGCCCTCCTCCATAATCCATGACGGTTATTGATGGGCCCAATATTGTGTAGGCCTTGTGCAAGTAACAACAGCCACTATGAGGTCATGTGTCCAAAAGACAGCTTTCCAAAGCAATTCTCCCCATCTTTTGCCTCTACATTCTTTCCACCACCTTTTCTGCAGTGTTCCCTGAACCTTGGAGGGTGTGATAGATATTTCTCATTTAGTCCTGATTTCTCAACTGTCACTTCTCAACACTTTAATGAGTTTTGTCTCCTTGTTTGTCTCTGCCATCTGTAAAAAGAAGCTTTTCTGACCAAAAGTAAAAGCAGTACTAGCCTGTGGGCATAAACATAAAACTCAAGGACAATTTGATGCTCACAACAAATCCATTTAGCCAACAACAGTAGGAGCTTCCAATTATGGCCTATGACCTCCCCAGCCATAGGCTTTTAACTAAGTTTTCAATACCAGGCATGAATTCCCTCCCATAGAGTGGACCTCATATCCACTGTGACAGCATTTGATTATGCCCATAACAGACATGCCACTATTGCATTAGTGAGCACATCTTGCCTGGCTGGTCATTTGTATAGCATGTAGGGTCCACTGCTGGTTAAGACTGTTGATGACTTTTCTTCCTCAGCAGCCTGCATAACATTTTCCAGTACTATTCATCTGGGAGGAGCCATCTGGCTCAGTTCCAGCTTGATTTCTAAATTTCCTGCAACTAAAGCATGAGGTGTCTTCAGCAGCAGGGTCTTGCCATGTAGTGCTGATGGGGAACTAAAAGCATTGACAATGGCCTTTAATGTTTGGGGGGCCTTAAGGACCTTCCTAACCAACAACTCACTAGGAAGTAGCCCATTTCTGGCAGTTGGATTTTCCTGTAACAGTCTATGGTTTCTGAAAGCAGTATTATCTCCCACCTCTGCCCCAATTCTCTTTTTTTTTAAAAAAACATCTTTCTTTCTCCTCCTTTTCTTTCTTTCTTTCTTTCTTTCTTTCTTTCTTTCTTTCTTCTTTCTTTCTTTCTTTCTTATTATATTTATTTATTTATTTGAGCAAGAAAGAGGCAGAGAGAGAGAATGGGCACACCAGGGCCTCCAGCCACTGCACAGACTTCAGATGCATGCACCCCCTTGTGCATCTAGTTTACATGGGTCTTGGAGAGTCAAACTGGGATCCTTTGGCTTGGCAGGCAAATGCCTTAACTGCTTAGCCATCTCTCCAGCCCTATTTATTTATCTGTAAGTAGAGAGAGATAGAGAGAGAAGAGGTACAGACACAGAGAGAATGGATGTGCCAGGGCCTCCAGCCATTGCAAACAAACTCCAGAAGGATATGCCACTTTGTGCATCTGTCTTTAAGTAGGTACTGGGGAATTGAACTTGGGTCACTAGGCTTTGTAGGCAAGCACCTTCACTGCTGAGCAATCTCTCCAGCCCCAATTAGCTCTTTTTAAAATTACAGTTTTTAAATTAGCTGAAAAAGAAGTAGGTTTCCATATGGCTTAATCATAACATCTTCAGTTTGGGTTGATTCTCCTTTTAATTTGGTTAATTACCCTCTTCTTCTCCTACCCCCTTCTCTGACCCTACTTAGACCTTTCTTTCTCCAGGATGCAGCCCCTCTACTTTCATATTTACTATTCCCTCCCCCAAAGACCTCCTCTCCCTTCTTCCCTTCTGGCCTCTTTCTAGCTTCCTGGATTCTACTACTGACTCTTACTCCAACTTACATACAAATTTAAAAATTCAAAGTTAGGATGAAAGAGAACAAAGTTATATGAAAGAGAACATGCAACATTTGTGTTTCTGAGCATTGGTTACTTGCTTAGTATTGCTTTTTTAAAAAAATCAAAAGGCATTTTTAATTTTTATTTATTTTATGAGAGACAGAGGTAAAGGGAGAATTGGCATGCCAGGGCCTCTAGCCACTGCAAATGAACTCCAGACACATGCGCCAGCTTGTTTATCTGGCTTTACATGGGTACTGGGAAATCGAACCTGGGTCCTTAGGATTTGCAGGCAAGTACCTTAACCACAGAGCAATCTCTTCAGCCCTGGTATTACCTATTTTTGATCAGTGACTAAACTACAACTAAGAAACTTCTTAATGAGCTTGGAAAGACTCAGTGATGATCACAGAAAGAATAAAGCAGCCCAATGAGAAAATGCTAGTTATACAGGTGCCCCACTGTCAAAGTAGCTCAGTGACTCATCCTACTGAAACTGAGGGCAAAAGATGGTTCACAATAGCACATCTAACCATGTGTGGGCTCCTGTGTCCACAAGTGAACAAAGGTAGGAAGAGTTCATGAATCACTCAGTAGCTAAGAGTGTTTCAATACATGCAGAGTCTGTAACATGTCTGAACAAGATTAGGAAGGCTGTGAATCTTTAGGCCTCTGTGCTAACCAGATCTATCATTGTGTGTTTCCGAGTCCTCTGCACAACCAAAACTGCAAAACTGATGCTGGACAGTGAGAACTCTGAGTGAAGGAGTTAATTTTTTTTTTTTAATTCAGATCTACTAACTCCATCATGTTAGCAGCTCTTTGTAAATATATTTGAGCCTTTGGTCATTTTTCTATCATTGTCAAAGTCATTATAACAGTCCTCACCTGGCACCTGCTGTGAGCCTAATATCTTCTAGAGCCTCTTTTTACCTGTCATTCTCACACAGTCCTCACAACAGTCCTGTGAGGGAGGGGATGTTATCTACTTCATAATGATCAAAAGAAAAACATCCTACACCAACCCTGTAGTTTATGTCTAAAAATTGGCATGACTTGTTCTACTATATCCCAGCACAGTCTACCTCCTCATGACTTCCATCATAGCTAGTAGCCTATGAGATTGAATGAACTGTCATTGATGAACATAAAATAAGTATGATGACAAATTCATGAATATCTGTATAGTAGAGGCTTGGAGAAGTCAAATTAATGGTAAATTTTTCTGGCAGGAAAGGGAGCAGAGTTGGAGGTGGACAAAGGAGGGGATTCCTGTCTTAGAATGCATTGTTTTCCAAATGCATTTCTGAAATGTTTGCCCAGTAAAATGACAAGCTAGATATGGTGTCTGTCCACAAGCACCCTGTGTATGAAAAACTGTCATGCAGGGTGTCCTACTGCAAAGAGCAGAGTCCCACATTTGTTCTGGAATTTTCACTCAATGCTCTTGTGGTAGTTTTAATTAGATGCTGTAGCAGACAGCTTCACGTTCGCTGAGATGAACTTCCAGACCAGGCACAGTTATGGAGGAAGGGATATTATTTCTTGAAGCTTACAGATCCAGGGGAAGTTCCATAAAGGCAGGAGAAGCACCCTGCTTTCACAGGGCCAAGCAGAGACAGAAAAAGCCAACCAGCCACCACAGCACACAGAGCAAAACTACAGCCAAAAGGTCACACAGCACACTTCAGGAACTCCTGCTAGGCACATTTGCATATCTTTACAATGGAATCTCAAACCCACCATTAACACCTTAAGACTGGCCCCCAGTGACATTACCTCTAGCAAGGTGATTGCAGATGCAAACTATAACTAATAAAACAGTGAATATATTGGGGGACATATATTCAAACTACCACAGATGCCATCCATAAATTCATGTGTTCTGAATGCTAGGTCCTCAGCTGATGGCAGTTTGAGAGTGACAGCCTTCTATAGGTGTGTTGTTGGGGGTAGGCTTACAGGTGTTATAGCTAACTTCCCCTTACCAGTATATAGCTCACTTTCTTGCTACCGTTGTCTACCTGATATTGGCCAGGGGGTGATGTCTAGCCTCTGCTCATGCCACATTTTCCCCTGTCATCATGGAGCTTCCCCTCAAATCTGTAAGCTAAAATAAACTTTCTTCCTAAAAGCTGCTTCTGATGCAGTGCTTTGTTCTAGCAATGCAAAGCTATCTGCAGCAGTCCTCTAACCAAAGGTGAAGAAAATGAACAGACTATATAGTTGTGCAGCTAAGAATATACCAACATCAATAACAACAATGATAATAGCCCAGGCATAAGATTACAAAAGTGTCTTAGGTGATATTAATATTAAGCATGTTTTGTCCATATACTTGTTTTTATTTTTTTCTATTTTTAATTTATTTAAATATATTTTTCTCATTCTTTCACACTTTGACAAGGATTGTTGGGTAACCCCTCTTTATGTCACAGCTGCACTGTGCCATTGCTTAGGATAACTTACACTGCAACTATGAGGCTTTTTCATGTGCTTACTCCTCTAATTTCCTTTGGTGATAAAGTCCTCCTGTGACCTGGTGGGATTCCTGGATGTTGAGTCACAAGTGACATCCTCCAATTTGGCAGGTACTGTGATTGCCCTGTTGGGTCTTTCCTAGCCTGGAGGGCTCCTTTTCACACTACTTGTGGATTATCGTCCCAGGTCCTACTTAAGAGAGAGGCCAGAGCTGGCAAGGATCAGAGTATTTATCATGGCTCCCATTACAGGGACTTGCTTTTCTCAAATTTAGTTTATGAAAAGTAATTGGAAATATATGCTTTGTTTCATTAATGTGGTCTGAAAGCTCCAGTTGGTGTTCTATGTTTAAATCATGATTTAATTTTGGAATTATACAGTGTTTTATGTTGTCTATTTACATAAGTGGAAATGAACACAAGTGTATTAAGTGATACATTTCTCTCACATGACATATCCAAATTCAGAACTTTTCATCACCTCAAAAAAGTTCTCTCTAAGGCTAGGTGTGGTGGCATATTTCTTTAATCCTAGCACTTAGGAGGCACTGTGAATTTGAGATCAGCCTGGAACTACAGAGTGGGTTCCAGGTCAGCCTGGGCTAGAGTGATTATCCTACCTCAAAAAAAAAAAATCTCTTTTTCCGTTTTGGTCAACTTCACCCTCAAACCCACACTTCTCCACAAATAAACCAAGAAGCCATTGTCCTATCTCCATTACCACAGCTGTGTCCCCTTTACCTGAACTTCTGGAGCCAGATAGAATAGGATTTTCTTGTGTCTTGTTTCTTTGGCTCAATATTTTGGGATAGTTCCATGTTCCTGTTTGTTTAACTGATTTTTCCCTTTAAGTAAAAAATACTGTAAGTTCAGGTTATCCATCTATCTCCCTTCCCCCTTCTTCCAGCACTAGAGGGTGAAGCAAGGACCTTGTGCAACCTTCTTCAGTTGTTCCTACAAAATCACTTTTAAAATAAGTAAATTAATTGTGCATACAGGTCTAGAACGTTCCTTCATAGATGGAATATAGATGTGAGTCTGGTGCCTTTGACTACTTAACCATCCTAACATCTGAGAGTTTTAAGAAATCAAAATTACATTCCTAGTGGATTATGCAAAAAGAATCGAACTATATTTTCTACTTGCTGTATCCTACAGACTCTGATAGGATGAACTCTGATGGATTATAGACAGGCAGTAGCTTGGATGTGAGAAGACATCCTGAATCTTCAAAGCCATATTAAATAATGATGGAATTTTGGAGATGTTCTTTTCCACATCACTCTGTGATCATGGTTTAGATAATCCATTCAAGCTTTTCTTCAGCATAATTATTTTTACTGTGATTTCAAATGAAACTGGAGAAGTAAAAGATAGGTCATGGACACATTCAAAATGCAGATGAGTGCTGGAGAGATGGCTTAGCAGTTAAGGTACATGCCTGCAAAGCCTAAGAACTCATGTTTGACTTTACAGGTCCCATGTAAGACAGACACACAAGGTTACACAAGCGTGCAAGGTCACATATGTGCATAAGTGGGTTCAATTGCATTAGCTGGAGGCCTGGAGCTTTAATATTTCTCTCTCTCTCTCTCTCTCTCTCTCTCTCTCTCTCACACACACACACACATTACAAAAAGGCAGTCTGTTGGGCTTGCTTCAAAAAAAAAAAAAAAAAAAAGCAGATGAACCCTGAGTCACTAACAATGAATGCCAAGGGCTTGGAAGTGGGTAAGTTGGTTCAGGAATTGCAGTAATGTTCTCTGTACACAAACTGGATGTCAGCTATTGCTCTGTAACAAACTATCTCCAAATCACCCCAAGGCCAGTGTTCTTTAATTTCACAATATCGGTGAGTCAGAAACCCAGGTCAGACTTGCCAGGGGTAGGACTCCAGGCTTTCCATGAGGTGTAGTCAAGGCCTTGGGACAAGCTCTCCCAAGATGGCAGCTCCTCAGGACACTTTTTTGTTAGGATCCCTGAGAGTTATCAGTGCCAGGAGCAGTAGCTGCAGGGCATGATGGTAGCCTTTGACTGTTCATCCAACATGCTGGACTTGAACATCCCTCTTCCAGTAGGAAGTCCAGTCATGCAAACATCTTGCTCATAAATGTACAGTATGTTTCAGAAGTAGAAACAATGACCAAACCAGCCTCACTCCTTGTTAGCCTGCCAGCCAAAAATGGGCATGCTGGGGCAGATCCAAGCTTGTGCAATCAATGCAGGCCTCCCTAGAGGGCCAGAGGCTCTTTCAGGCTGCCTTTATGACCACTAAAGACTGAGAAGAAAGAAACCATCTTCATTTTGGAATAAACTGTCACATCAAGTGGAGAGCTGTAAAGGAAAAGAAGGCAGTGTGTGGAGCATGTATGCGAAACAATCAAAAACTATTTCAATTCATGGAAAGCCAAAAGAGAGCTGCTTAACATGCCCCTTAAAAACAGTCACTACTGGGCTGGAGAGATAGCTTAGTAGCTACGGCACCTGCCTGCCAAGGCAAAGAATGCCCGTTTGATTCTCCAGGTCCCACGTAAAGTGGCACAAGGGTGTTATGCCGCACTTGCCCATAAGGAGGTGCACGCATCTGGAATTTGTTCACAGCAGCTGAGAGGCCGCTGGCTCGCCCATTCTCTCTCTCTCTCTCTCTCTTCTCTTTCTCTCTCTCTCTCTCTCTCTCTGTCTCTCTCAAAAAAAGTCACTATTGCTTTATTCTTGAAAAATTTTTTCCCACTCTACCCTTTCAATTGTGGCTTTCCTTTCCTAGTATATCCCTACCATTCTATTTTTATAAGTGGCTACTCTGCCTTCTTAATGACTGAAAGAAATCTTTAAATCTTTTCTGAAAAATAAAAGGAGGGCTGGAGAGATGGCTTAGTGGTTAAACGCTTGCCTGTGAAGCCTAAGGATCCTGGTTCGAGGCTTGATTCTCCAGGACCCATGTAAGCCAGATGCATAAGGGGGCACATGCATCTGGAGTTCGTTTGCAGTGGCTAGAGGCCCTGGCATGCCCTCTCTCTCTCTCTCTCTCTCTCTCTCTCTCTCTCTCTCTACCTGCCTATTTCTGTATCTCTTTCTCTCTCTCTCAAACTAATAAATGAATAAAAATAAAATATTTAAAAAAAAAAGAAAAAGAAAAGGAACAAACTGATTGTGATTCTTAAATGGAGACCAGACTAGAAAGTTGAAATTTTTCTTAAACCTTTTCTTTTCCTTTCTTTGCACAGGACATGGTTTGAATTAACTTTGTTTTTCTGAACTTGAAATTAAAAACATTTTTTCCAAGGTAAAGTTTTACTCTAGCCCAGGCTGACCTGGAACTTGTTCTGTAGTCATAGGCTGCCTTCAACTCACAGTGATCCTCTTACCTCTCTCCCCCGAGTTCTGGGTTTAAGGGTATGCATCATCATGCCCACCTTGAGCTTGAAACTTATATGTGAGCCAGGTGTGATGACCTGATGAGCACATGGTAGCGCTGGGAGAGTGAAGGCTCTGAGAAGGCTGGCAGATTTGTGCCTACCACACAGTCCCCTATATGTATATGTCTTTTGTAAGAGCTTTATAGTAAACTGGCAAAAGTAAGCAAATGTTTTCCTGTGGAGAGCCAGGTGCAGTCTTGGTTATTTCTTGACCTTGCCTTGTGTACAAAATACTTGGCTGACAGCCTAAGGCTTTAAGGGAGTTTGCTGAGACAAAGATTGTAACATTTTCCAGCCTGGTGAGAAAGTTTATGAAGGTCAGGGTGTTTAGCCACAAGGAATATTATTGATATACATTTATCTAAGGTTTTTTCCCTGTGCAGCTGTGTAACTGGAACAAGGTCTCTGCTCTCAGGAGCTTCTTTGTTTTGCTTACTAATATATAAGCTGAGACTTCTGCAATAAACTTGAGCCTTGATCAGAATTTTTCTTGGCTCCATTCCTTGTGTTCTTGCCTCAGATTCATTCCCACTCTCTCCTTCGGGGTCCGTTTGACTTCTGTGCGGGGGTCGGCACGGTGTGGCACCTGAACAGGGACCCGAATAGGAGGGGCTTCAGTGAGGAACGCTGGATCAAGATTAAGGTCCGCGGAGTAAAAGTGAAACTCATTGGATGCCTGCTGTTGCCCGCTCAGTCTTCGAGTAAGATTCTGGCGCAAAAATGGGGCAAGCAAAAAGTAAAAGAGAATTAGTGACAATAGTTAAGGATCTCTTGAAAGCACAAGGAATAAGGGTTTCTTCAAGGTCTTTAGAAAAATTCTTTGACTTTGTTAATAAAACTAGCCCTTGGCTCATGGAGCAGGAAAATGTCAATTCAGAAACTTGGGAGCAAGTAGGAGTGGACTTGAATTACTTTTTACAAGCGCAGGGACCCAATAAGGTTCCCGTGATTGTTTGTCTTTATGGTCATTGATTAAAGATGCTCTTGATAGTGGTACTAAGGACAGTTTGGTAAAGAAAATGTTAAATCGTACATAAGAAGTTGTTGAGGACATAAAAAGCCAAAATTCAGGGAAAGCAACATCTGTAACCTGTAAAGAACTGAATAAAGTTTTGCAAACATTAAAAATATCAAAGGATGATAATGATGAGGATGATCTAAGTACAGATGACGAAGCAGAGTTAGAAGAGGAAGCTGCTAAGTATCCTCCTCCTTCAGCTCCTTTAGCCTCCAGACAAGTGTATATAGCAGAATTAGAAAATGAGGTGGAGGCACTAAGGAGAAGGGTAACTCTTGAAAGAGAAAAGAAAAAATGAACAGAAGAGTTAGGCAACATTAATAAGAAGCCTCCTCAGAATTTTCTTATGTCTACTTTAAACCCTATGGTGCCTGTACCTGCTTGTTCCGCTTTTGAAAGGGCTGTAAGTAAAGCCATTGAGGAGGGAGATGAAGATGCACGTAGTTTTTCTTTTGGCTTGCCCAGTCGTGGAAGTACAACATCAGGGACAAGTTTTTCGACAATATGAGAATTTTAATTTTAAAGATATTAAGGAATTAAAGTCAGCTTGTGCACAATATGGCCCCACAGTCCCTTATACTTGAACCCTGGTAGAGGCCTTGGCGAGTAGGAATTTAACCTCAGATCATTGGAAGTCTCTAGCCAAAGCTTGTCTTACAGGTGGTGATTACCTGCTCTGGAAAACTGAGTTTTATGATTTATGTTAAAAAAAAACAGCACAATTAAATTTACAGTCTGGAAATGGTGCTTGGAATGTAGATATGCTTACAGGAGAAGGGAATTATGCTGGAAATAATAATCAACTTGCATATCCTGCTGCTGTATACATCCAGATTGCCACGCCTGCCCGTAAAGCTTGGTTTAAGCTTCCTTCCAAAGGAGCAGCCATTTGGGATAGTTTAACAAAAATTAGGCAAGGACCTGATGAGCCATATACAGAATTTGTGGACAGATTGTTAAAAGCAGCAGTGAGGATTTTTGGAGATCCTTTAGCTGGTCTGACATTTGTAAAACAATTAGCTTATGAAAATGCTAATAGTGCCTGTCAGGCCGCCTTAAGACCCTACAGGAAAAAGGCTGATCTGGAATGGGTATATCAGATTGTGTTCCGATATTGGACCAAGCTATACTCAGGGGGTGGCTTTGGCTGCAGCCTTGCAGGGTATTCCTTTTCAAATGGCTGCTCAAGCAATTAGAACAGGTAAATGTTTTTCTTGTGGAAAACCAGGACATATGAAAAGAAATTGCCCTAACAGAAAGACAGTTAAAAGCTCAAATGCTGTTCCTCCTGCTCCGGGGTTATGTCCCAGATGCAAGCGCGGTAAACATTGGGCCAATGAATGTCAATCTAAAACAAAGATGGGAATCCTATCCAGCAGGGAAACGGGAGGAGGGGACTGCCCCAGGCCCCGCAAAAACAAGTTTATAGGGCGCTTCAGTTTGTTCCACAAACAGCCAGTTACAGTCCATCAGTCAGCTCCTTTGAGCCACCTCAGGGAGTGCCGGACTTGACCTCTGTTCCACCACCTACGCAGTATTAACTCCTGAAATGGGACCTCAAGCATTATGTACTGGAGTGTGTGGCCCTCTGCTGGAGGGAAGTGTAGGGTTAATTTTAGGCAGGAGCAGTACTACTATGAAAGGGTTACAAGTTTTGCCAGGAGTTGTGGATCATGATTATACAAGAGAAATTAAGATTATGGTCACCTCCCCAAAGTTCATTTCTACCATTGCAGCTGGTCAGAGAACAGCTCAGTTATTACTTCTCCCCATCATAAAAGCTGGGGGAATCGCGCATACCCACCCTCGAGGAAAGCAAAGTTTTGGTTCCTCTGATGCATATTGGGTCCAGCCTGTTAGTAGGGATCGCCCAAAATTAACTTTAAAATTAAATGGAAAGCCTTTTGAAGGGTTGATAGATACTGGAGCTGATGTTACCATTATTTCTGGCCGTCATTGGCCTGCTTCTTGGCCCAAACATCCCACGGGTACTCAATTGCGTGGCATAGGGCAATCTTCTAGTCCTGAGCAAAGTGCTGCAGAACTGTTGTGGGAGGATGAGGAAGGTAACACAGGGCACTGCAAGCCTTATATTATTGAAGAGTTGCCTCTTAATTTATGGGGAAGAGATGTTTTAAGTCAAATGAAATTGCTAATGTGCAGTCCAAATGAAATAGTAACTTCTCAAATGCTCAAACAGGGGTATTTACCAGGGAAAGGATTGGGAAAATTTGAGCAAGGCACTACTTCTGTTATTCAGCTTACCTCTAATGTAGATCATAATGGGCTAGGATTTTTCCCCTAGTGGCCACTGGGTCAAGCCGTGCCCCATGCTGATCAAATTTGTTGGAAGTCCGACGACCCTGTATGGGTGAATCAGTGGCCTTTATCACGGGAAAAATTATTAGCTGCTCAAACTCTGGTGCAAGAGCAACTACAGGCGGGACATATTGAAGAATCTTCCTCGCCTTGGAACACTCCTATTTTTGTAATTAAGAAAAGGTCAGGAAAATGGCGACTGCTGCAAGATTTACGGGCTGTGAATTCCACCATGCACCTTATGGGCGCTCTACAGCTTGAGTTGCCTAGTCCTGTAGCTATTCCTGCTGGTTTTTATAAAATAATAGTAGATTTAAAAGATTGTTTTTCACCATTCAATTGCATCCAAAGGATTGTTGTCGCTTTGCCTTTAGTGTCCCCTCTGTTAATTTTAAAGAGCCTATGAAAAGATTTCAATGGAAAGTATTGCCTCAAGGAATGGCCAATAGCCCAACATTATGTCAAAAATTCATAGCGACCGCTCTTGCTTCCACACTATCCAAATATCCACAATTATACATTATACATTATATGGATGATATTCTTATAGCTGGAAAAATAGAGTCATGTGTTCTGGCTTGTTTCTCCTACATGGAACAGCAGCTTAAACAGTGGGGCTTACAAATTGCTCCAGAAAAGGTACAGAAAAATCCTCCTTTTTCCTATTTAGGATTTCATCTTTACCCAAAGCAAATCAAGCCACAAAAAATAATAAGAAGAATGCAGCATCTTGCGACTTTAAATGACTTTCAAAAATTACTAGGGGATATTAATTGGATCAGACCTTATCTGAAGCTTACTAACCACGAGTTAAAACTTTATTTAATATATTGCAAGGAAATCCAGATCCTATTTCCCCGAGGTCTATTACACCTGAAGCATCTCAAGCGTTGACAATAGTTCAGAAGGCTATAGTGGATCAATTCGTGACTTATATTAATTATGATAAAGAATTATGGCTTCTCATCTTTCCCACAGCCTACTCCCCAACAGGACTGTTATGGCAGGAAGCTCCCCTTCTTTGGGTACATCTTGCATCTTCTCCACGAAAAATTGTCACCCCTTACTATGAGGAAATTGCAAAAATAGTCATGGAAGGAAGAACAGAAGCTGTCAAGTACTTTGGGATTGAGCCTCATATTATCTGTCAACCATATGACACTAAACAAGTTTCATGGTTGTTTGCTCATTCTGATGCATGGATTTTAGCTATGGCAGGTTTTACAGGTCAAATTGATAATCATTATCCCAAAAGTAAGCTTATTCAATTTTTTATACAGCATCAAGTGCTTTTTCCTCTTAATACAAAATTTCAACCCATCAATAATGCTGCTTTGGCTTTTACAGATGGGTCCTCTAATGGTATGGCTGCCTACACAATTAATGATCAAACTTAGTCTTTTCCTACTCCTTATCAATCTGCACAATTAGTGGAATTAGCCGCTGTAGAAGCATTATTACAACATACAGCTAATGTACCTATCAACATTTATAGTGATAGTCAATATATCACTAAATCTATACCTTTTCTTGAAACCTTTAGCAGGATTGGCCCCTCTTCATCTGTTTTCACTTTATTTGCTAATATTCAAGCATTAATTATTCAACATTCAGCTCCTTTCTTTATAGGCCATCTTCGAGCTCATTCTGATCTTCCTGGACCTCTAGCCGTAGGTAATGCTAAAACAGATGAGGCCACAAGGGTTTTTACTGTAGAGGAAGCTACTGCTGCTCACAGTCTGCATCATTTAAATGCACATACCTTGCACCTTAGATTTAAAATTTCTCGTGAACAAGCACAACAAATAGTAAAAAATTGTCAGCAGTGTCTTACTTTTCTTCCTGTGCCACATTATGGAGTTAATCCTCGTGGCTTAATTCCTGGCCAGTTATGGCAAATGGATGTTACACATATCCCAGAATTTGGTAAGTCAAAATTTGTGCATGTGTCCATTGATACCTGCTCTGGGTTTTTGTGTGCTTCAGCTCAAACTGGGGAAGCTGCTAAACATGTTATTGCTCACTGTCTCCATGCCTTTAATATTGTAGGAATTCCTAAACAAATAAAAACAGATAATGGCCCAGGTTACACTAGTACTACCTTCAAACAATTTTGTGCTTCATTTAAGATTGACCATATCACTGGAATTCCTTATAATACTCAAGGCCAAGGTATTGTTGAACGTGCTCACAGCACTATTAAGATTTGGTTACAAAAAACAAAAAAAAGGGGAATTGGTTCAAGGATCTATTAAAAAATGGTTAGACCATACTCTTTTTATTTTAAATTTTTTGCTCTTGGATGCCAGGGGGTCCTCTGTGGCTAAATGCTTTTGGCACCTGGATACAAAATCCACCCATGCTGAAGTAATGTGGAAGGATCCCTTGACTAATGTATGGTATGGACCTGACCCTGTATTAATATGGGGATGAGGATCTGTTTGTGTTTTTTCACAGAAAGACAATGCTGCCAGATGGCTCCCGGAGAGGTTGGTTCGCTTTGCCCACAAGGAAGATGCTGTCATTCCTGACGATGTGGGGCTACCTCCAGGTGATCCACAGCGAGCTGTATTGGGCTTATGTTCCTGACCGCCCCCCCACGTCTTCATCCAGCAGTATGGCAAGAAAAAGCAATCATTGTCCTGGTAAACAACACCAGATTACTGGGTACCCCTTCTAGTAGAAATATAAAGAGTCATCAAAAGTCTGGAATAAATTATATGGGACATGGCACAGGTATTCCAATCTGTTTTGCGAAGAGGGATATAGATGACTGTTTAAAGATCCAAAACAGGAACATATCTGTGAAACATAAAAATGGAATGAAGACTGTTACCTCTCAGGTTTCCATCTGGCTTCCTGATGGAGACCAGAAGGAGGGTGAAGCACCTGATACCTTTTCTCCCGTGTGAAGGTCAAGATCCTTGCTGTAACAAATCTTTACATTGGAAGAAGTGTGCAGGCAATAGATACATCATATATAACATCTCTAAAACTGAACGGCATGTCAAAGATTGGTCCGGCACCCCAGGAAAAAAGGGGTCAAAGACTAGTTGGAGTAATGACTGGACTGGTGGGCTTTCTGCAGGACTTTGGTGGTTAGATGATGGTTTTCAACAAACATATTTATGGAAGATTGCTGTAGCCTTAGGAGGTATAAATGTCACCTCAGTTTCTAGCAAGAGTAGTTCCTTATCAAAAGGAAAGGTTATGGCTTGTGTTTTTCCACCATATGCTCTAATGATGGGACCCATGAATATCAGCTATGCAGGGGATATGTTCAATGTTACATGTGATAACTGTTCCCTATCTAATTGTGTATCAGAAAATTTTTATACTGTGCTTCTTGTTAAACAGCCTGCTTTTGTCATGATACCTGTTAATGTTACTCAGCCCTGGTATTCAAAAAGGGGTATTCAAGTGCTGTAGGAGATAAAAAACAGTTTAGACCAAAAAGAGTAGTAGGTTTAATTATAGCAGGGATTCTAGCATTTATTACCTTATTAGCTACTGCTACCACAGCTGCTATTGCATTATCACAAGAAGTTCAAACTGCACATTTTGTTAATGAGCTATCCAAAAATGTCTCTGTTGCACTTGGTGCCCAGGTGGATATAGATAAAAAGTTAGAAAAGAAATTAGATGCTTTATTTGATGTAATTATATTTCTAGGAGAAGAGATACAAGGGTTAAAATTATGAGGGTCTTTCAATTGTCATGCATCATATAATTGGATTTGTGTTACAAATATGAAATACAATCAGAATACATCAGATTGGGGACATATAAAGGCCCATTTGAGGAGTCTATGACATAATACAAATCTTTCCCTTGATTTATTACATCTGCATAAAGATATCATGAAAATACAAGATGCTAAACCTTTACACTTTAATGCTGCACAAACAGCTAATGATATTCTTATTAATCTTAAGAGGATGTTTCCCTCTTGGACTAACATGTTTCAGCACGGTATAGCTATTGTGATAATTATTGGTATGATTGTCCTTGGCTGTCTTTTATTGCCCTGTGTTGTACAATATTTGGCACGTCAACTTACTTACAGATTCAACTACATGATCTCCATTTAAGAACTTTTCCATCTCCAATATAATGTGAATATAGCCAGAGACGGGTAAGAGTGGTCTTGAGTTCTTATCAACCTAAGACAGAAACACATCTCAGACCTGGGTTTGTCTTCCATGACAGGTAAGAAAGAACAATAGAGACCCCAAAATTTGTCTTGAGCATTGGCTGGTAGCCAGTGACAGTTAAGATCAGGGGAAAAAATACTCAACCTAAGACAGGGGGTGTGTTACTGTTACGCGTTACCCCAATGATGGGTAAGAGTATTTCTTTGCTCCTGACGACCTAAGACAGGCACAGTCATCTTATATTTAAAATATAAAGAAGGGGGAACTGTGGAGAGCCAGGTGCAGTCTTGGCTATTTCTTGACCTTGCCTTGTGTACAAAATACTTGGCTGACAGCCCAAGGCTTTAAGGGAGTTTGTTGAGACAAAGATTGTAACGTTTTCCAGCCTGGTGAGAAAGTTTATGAAGGTCAGGGTGTTTAGCCACAAGGAATATTATTGATATACATTTATCTAAGGTTTTTTCCCTGTGCAGCTGTGTAACTGGAACAAGGTCTCTGCTCTCAGGAGCTTCTTTGTTTTGCTTACTAATATATAAGCTGAGACTTCTGCAATAAACTTGAGCCTTGATCAGAATTTTTCTTGGCTCCATTCCTTATGTTCTTGCCTCAGATTCATTCCCATTCTCTCCTTCAGGGTCCTTCTGTGCCCCGGGTCGGCACATTTTCCTGAGTCTTACAAGTCCTTATGGAAAGTTATGAGACCTGAGGAAGATGCTATGGGAAACTCTGATCTATAATCATTGGTTCAAAGAGCTTATGACAATTTGGTACTTGTAATGGGTGTATGAAGTGGAGGTGGTCTGGCAACATGAGCATTAATTCTAGGTAGTCTTTAATCTCAGTACTCAGGAGGCAGAGGTAGGAGGATTGCTATGAGTTTGCGGCTGCCCTGAAACTATATAGAGAATTCCAGGTCAGCCTGGGCAAGAGTGAGACCCTACCTTGAAAAACAACAACAAAAATTTAAATCATAACATAAATTGTTGGTTTTTAGAGAGTTGAAGAGTTGCATAATGTGAGGAGAACATCCACACATGGGTATCAGAAGTCTTGTGTATGAAGATAAAAGTTGTTTTTATTTTTCTGTGTTTAGTATTATTTGGGGTTATTGGGAGAAAACCAGAAGCAATGAAGTGCATGTTTGTGCACACAGGGTAGACTTAAAATAAATTGCTCATGCAACTGGGGAAGCTAAGGGATGTCCCTTTGCATCTATATACAGGAGATTAGGGAAGGTTGGTGAGGTTCTAAGACCTCAGAGCTTAAGAGCCAATGATGTGTAATGTCCAGTACAAATCAGAAAGCCCAAGAACCAGGAGTACAATAGGCAAAAGACAGTCCCAGGTCAGTTGTACAGAAAGTCAGTGAGATCTTCCTGTTTTATTCTGTCCTGGCTCCTATCAGATGAGATGAAGGCTACCTACATCAAGCAGGAGTGTCTTCTGTACTTAGCTTACTAATTCAAATGAGACCCAGTTCAATCATTGCATAAACCAATCATCACCCCAGGAATATCATGATGATGGCTTCCTCTTTTCTAGTGGCTTAGGTAACAGTATTCTGCTGCCATCCCCTTCTGTCAGTTTGAGTGTTCTATTGGATAAGGTTCTGTGGATCTTTTCTGTACTTTTCCTAAGTTGTCACTGTCAATGACAAGGTGCACTAAAACATTTGTTGAATAAACAAATAATATCCTGCAGAAAGACACCAGTGTTGAGAAGAGCATTAAATAGATCACAGGAGTTGGAGTGAGCTGGGACAAGTCAGTCCTATATGCAGGTATGTGGCTGGTGATAGCAGGGGCTCACAATAGCAGACTTACAAATAGATTTAGAGGAGTATATTTCCATTTTTGATTAGAGCAGGTGGGAATGAATCATCAGCATGGAAAGTGGTGGTTAGTTTTGGTGAGGAGAGTTTCTATAAAGAGAAATGGGCATGAGAAATTGAAACTAATCTTCTTATTATTTATAGGCATTAAACAAAGTAGCTGATGCAATCCTAATCACTTCCAAAATAAGGAAAAATGAAATCACTAGCCAAGGTCATAAAATGGAATTTTTTTTCAAGGTAGGGTCTCATTCTAGCCCAGACTGACCTAGAACTCCCTCTGTCGTACAGATTGGCCTCAAACTCACAGTGATCCTCCTATGTCTGTATCCCAAGTGCTAGGATTAAAGGTGTGCACCACCATGCCTATCATAAAATAGAATTTTAATTCAACAGGGGTGTGTATTTTCCAGAATTTAGAGTCACTGTCTAAGAATATATCTAGGGACTTCCGGGTAAGATGGCAGCATAGGAGTAACACCAAACTAGCCCAGGGAGGGATTTAAGCAAAACCACAGCAAAATACACTTTTCTTCTAAAAAGTGCAGGAGTATAGGTTTTTCTTAGGCACAGTGGAGAAGCAGGAGAAACCAAAATCCACCAGAAAGGAGGAAAACAGACAGAATACCACTGAGAAGCTTGTGGCCCTGATCTGCCTGATCCTTGTAATCCGCCTGCCCAGCACCACCCACCAGGTGTGCCTAGCAGCAGCAGCAGCAGCAGCAGCAGCAGCAGCAGCAGCAGCAGAGACCAAACAAGGGGAATTGCAGAGTCAAGAAATCTGAAGGAAAGACATCTGAGATCAACTAAGGAGCTACAGAAAGAGACAGGGGGACTGTGTGAGCAACTCCAGGCTTCCTGAACCCTGAATTTTCCCATCCCTCAACCATCAGAACCACAAATCTCTGGAATTCAGCCCCCAGTGGCAGTGCAGATGAACAGAGCTCCAGTTCCACAGCACAACATGGACAGATTGAGGTGTACAGTCAGTATGGGTGAGATTGGAAGCCACACCAAAAGGTAAGGAAGCCAACTGACAATAAATAAATAAATAAATAAATAAATAAATAAATAAATAAATAAAAACAGGTACATAGGCCTGCATTGCAAGTGCTAATTAATCTCTCTTTGCATGTCAGTGCAGGTTATGGGTTACATATTTTTGGTTGGCTTTATGATTTTCAAATAAGCTGTACTTGGGGTTGAATATTGCTGCCTTTAATAATTTCAGATTTATAGGGCTTTTTTCTTTTGCTTCAGTCATTATTGGGGACAGGGTCTGATCCAGATCCAGGCTGACCTGGAACCTAATTCAGAACAGAATTCTCTACCCCTAGCTGACAGGATTAAAGGTATAGAGCAACCCACACCCTGAGGGATTTTGGCCTTATAAGGCTATTTGTTTGTTTTAATCCCCACACTTGTATACTCTGTGCTGGTTTTTATTGAATGTGTATATTGCTCAGTTGAAGTTTAGAATTTGCCAGTAAATTGTTCCACCCAGTCCACTAGATTACTTGCTTAGGAAGCAAACTCAACACCTAGGATTACTTCTGCAGTTGGATTGGGGTACAAGAGCTACCCTTGGCACCATAAACACATATCCTGAAATTATATAAAGGTGGATGGCAATGTCTAAGAACACTGCAGATAGGTAGAAAACCCAAGCATCATATCAATTCAGGATGCAAAAGTCACTAAATTATAATACAAGAAACACAAAGAATCAAGACAAGGCAATTCCATCAAAAAATATAAAACCATTAGAAATGATCATGTATGAGACTATTTTAGATTAAATTCCTGGCAAAGATTTCAAAAGAATGATGTTATCTATATCCAAAGAAATCAAAGAAGAAATGAAAGGAATCAAAGAAGAAGACAAAGGAATCAAAGAAAAAGACAAAGGAATTAAAGAAAAAAACAAACTCCTGCAAAAGAACACAAGAAACCAGCTTAATGAAATAAAAAGGTCATTACAGGACATGACTAAGAAAATAGAAATACTGAAGAAACGCCAGGCTGAAAATCTAGCTCTGAAGAACACATTATTCAAAAAACTCTGTGGAAAGTCTCACTAGTAGAATGGATGAAGGAGAGAACAGAATATCTAAACTAGAAAACCAGGTTGCAAACTAATACAGTCCAACAAAGAGAAAGACAAGCTAATAGAAAGGTATGAATGGGAATTCCAAGATATCTGGGACACTATAAAAAGATCAAACATAAGAATTCAGAGTATAGCAGAAGGGGGAGAATTTCAATCCAGAGGCTTAGTAGGTGTTTTCAACAAAATCATAGAAGCAAATTTTCCCCAAGTTGGGAAAGAAATGCCAATGCAGATACAAGAAGTGTTTAGAACACCAAACAGACAAAACCTAGAAAGAACCTCTCCTCACATGTTATAATTAAACTACTAAACACGTAAACCAAAGAAAATATATTGAAAGCAGTTAGAGAGAAAAAGCATGTGACATACAAAGGCAAGCCCATCATGATCACAGCAGATTACTTAACACAAACTTTAAAAGGGCTTGGAATGATGCATTCCAAGTTCTAAAAGAGAAAAACCGTCAACCAAGATTACTTTATCCTGCAAAAATATCTAGCCAAATTGATGGAGAAATAAGGACATTCCACAATAAAAACAGGCTAATGGAATTTGTGATAACTAAACCAGCTCCATAGAAAATACTTGAAGGGATCCTTCACACTGAAGAGAAAGCAAAACACACACAGGAGGAAATATGAAAAAATAAACCATACTCAAATAATAGTTAAAACAAGTGAGTAAAAGGAAAACAGGAAGTGCTACAAAACAAGGAGAATGGCAAGAATAAATACAGACTTTTCAATAATAACTCTTAATATCAATGGCCTCAATTCCCCAAACAAAAGACACAGGCTTGCAGACTGGATTAAGAGGCAGAATCCTGCCATTTGTTGCCTTCAGGAAACTCATCTCTCAATAAAAGATAGATACCTTCTTAGAGTGAAAAGATGGAAAACGGTATTTCAACCAAATGGGCCTAGGAAACAAGCAGGGGTTGATTTCCTAATATCTGACAGGATAGACTTCAAACAAACATTAGTGAGGAAATATAAACGAGGTAATTTTATACTGATTAAAAGAACACTCTGACAGGAGGACATTACAATCTTAAACATATATGCACCTAACATGCAGGCTCCCAATTTCATCAAACAAACACTATTAGACCAAAGGTCAGAGATAACACCAAACACAATGGTAGTGGGTGACTTCAATACCCCACACTCATCAATTGACAGGTCATCCCAGCAAAAAAAAAAATAAACAGAGAGACATCTGGATTAAATGATGTCATGGAACAAATGGACCTAAAAGATATATAGAGAACATTTCATCCAAATGCTGCAGAATATACATTTTTCTCAGCAGCACATGGAACATTCTCTAAAATAGACCATATAATAGGACACATATCAAATCTTAACAAATACTGGAAAGTTGAAATAATTCCTTGTATACTATCTGACCATAATGGGATTAAACTGCAAATCAGCAATAAGAAAAACTACAGAGCATACAGAAATTCATGGAGACTAAACTGTATACTATTGAACAATGTATGGGTCATTAAGAAATTTAAAAGAAATCAAGAAATTCATAGGATCAAATGATGATGAGAATACAACAGACAAAACCCTTTGGGACACCATGAAGGCAGTCTTAAGAGGGAAATTTATAGCTCTAAGTGCCTATATTAAGAAATTAGAGAGTTCACAAGTAAATGATTTAATGCTTCACCTTAAGGCCTTGGAAAAAGAAGAACAAGGCAAACCAAAAATCAGTAGAAGGGAAGAAATAATAATGATTAGGGCAGAAATTAATGAAATGGAAACAAAAAAATTACAAAGATTAAATGAAACAAAGAGTTGGTTCTGTGAAAGAATCAACAAGATTGATAAACCCTTAGCAAATCTGACCAGAAGAAAGAGAGAAGAAACAAAAATTAACAAAATTAGAGATGAAAAAGGCACCATTAAAACAGATACCACAGAAATTCAGATAATCATAAGGACATACTTTAAGAATATATGTGCCTCTAAGTTTGAAAATCTGAAAGAAATTGATGTTTTCCTTGATTCATATGACCTACCAAAATTGAATGAAGATGAGATAAACCATTTAAATACACCTATAAGAAGTACAGAGATCCAAGCAGTTATAAAAAGTCTCCCAACTAAAAAAAGTCCAGTCCCAGATGGATTCACTGGTGAATTTTACCAGACGTTCATAGAAGAACTAACACTACTGCTTCTCAAACTTTTCCATAGAATAGAAAAGGAAGGATTTCTACCAAACTCCTTCTACGAAGCCAGCATCACCCTGATACCAAAACCAGACAAAGACAGAACAAAAAAAGAAAATTACAGACCGATCTCCCTCATGAACATAGATGCAAAAATCAAAATGTTGGCAAACAGAATACAAGAATATATCAGAAAGATTATTCACCCCAACCAAGTAGACTTTATTCCAGAGATGCAGGGATAGTTCAACATACACAAATCAATAAATGTAATACACCATGTAGTCTAAAGGACAAAAATCACATGATCACCTCAATAGATGCGGAAAAGGCATTCGACAAAATCCAACATCGCTTCATGGTAAAAGCATTACAGAAACTGGGAATAGAAGGAACATATCTCAACATAATAATAGCTATTTATGACAAACCTACAGCCAACATAATACTAAATGGGGAAAAACTTGAAGCTTTTCCACTAAATTCAGTAACAAGACAAGGGTGTCCATTTTCCCCACTTTTATATAATATAGTACTGGAAGTCTTAGCTATAGCAAAAAGGCAAGAGACATTCATAAAAGGGATACAAATTGGAAAGGAAGAGATCATATTATCATCATATGCAGATGATATGATTGTATACATAAAAGACCCTAAAGACTCTACCAGTAAAGTGTTAGAGCTGCTAAACACTTTTAGCAATGTAGCAGGATAGAAAATAAACACACAGAAATTAGTAGTTTTTCTATATACTAACAACAAACATGCAGAGGATGAAATCAGGGAATCTCTCCCATTCACAATTGCCTCAAAAAAAAAAAAAGTACCTTGGGATAAACCTAACCAAGGAAGTGAAGGATCTCTACAATGAGACATTTAATACACTCAAGTGAGAAATTGCAGAAGACACAAGGAAATATAAAGACATCCCATGTTCTTGGATTGGAAGAATCAATATTGTGAAAATGTCAATCTTACCAAAAGCAATTTATACATTTATTGCAATCCCCATTAAAATTCCAATAGCATTCTTCACAGAAATAGAAAAAACAATCCTAAAATTCATCTGGAAGCACAAAAAACCTCTAATAGCGAAAACAATTTTGAGCAACAAAAGTCAGGCTGGTGGTATCACCATACCCAATTTTAAGTTATATTACAAAGCCATGGTAACAAAAACAGCATGGTATTGGCACAAAGACAGACATGTAGATCAATGGAACAGAATAGAAGACCAAGATATTAATCCAGGAAGCAGCAGCCATCTGACTTTTGACAAAAATGTCAAAAATATTTATTGGAGAAAAGATAGCCTCTTCAACAAGTGGTGCTTGGAAAACTGGGTATCTATATGTAGAAGGATGAAAATATGTCCATGTTTCTCTCCATGCACAAGATTCAAGTCAAGTGGATCAGGGACCTCAATATCAGATCTGAAACTCAAACTGCTAGAGGAAAAGGTAGGGGAAACCCTTCAATATATTGACATAGGCAATGCCTTTGTGAATATAACCCCAATTGCTCAAGAAATAAAACCACTAATCAACCACTGGGATCTCATGAAATTTCAATGCTTTTGTACAGCAAAGGACACTGTCAGTAGAGCAAAGAGATAACCTACAGAATGGGAGAAAATCTTTGCCAGTTATACATCTGACAGAAGATTAATATTCAGAATACACAAAGAACTAAAAAAAAAAGCAGAACAGGGCTGGAGAGATGGCTTAGTAGTTTAGGTGCCTGCCTGCTAAGCTTAAGAACGACAGTTCCAATCTCCAGGTCCCACATTTAGCTAGATGCAAAAGTGATGCAAGGGTGCAATGCTGCACTTGCCCACAAGGGGGTGCACGCATCTGGAGTTCGTTCACAGCAGCTGAGAGGCTGCTGGCATGCCCATTCTCTATCTGTCTCCCTCTCCCTCTCACTCTCCCCCCCTCTAAAACAACAACAACAACAAAAACCAGAACAATAGAAATCAAACAACCCAGTTAAAAAATGGGCTATGGAACTAAGTAGAGAGTTCTCAGAAGAAGAAATACAGATGGCATATAAACATTTAAAAAAGTGTCCTACATTCTTAGCCATGAGGGAAATGCAAATTCAAACTACTGTGAGATTCCATCTCACTCCTGTCAGAATGGCTACCATCAAGAAAACAAATGACAATAAGTGTTGGTGAGGGCTTAGAAAAGGAGGAACCCTTCTACATTGTTGGTGGGAATGTAATCTGGTCCTGCCATTGTGGAAATCTGTGTGGAGGTTCTTGAGACAGCTAAAAATAGATGATCCAGCTATAGCACTCCTAGGCATATATCCGAAGGACTCTTCTCACTACCTTAGAGATACTTGAACAACCATGTTTATTGCTGCTCTATTCACAATAGTTAGGAAATGGAACCAGCCAAGGTGTCCCTCCACAGATGAATGGATAATAAAGATGTGATACATGTAGCAGACAGCTTCAGTTTCGCTGAGATGAACTTCCAGACTGGGCACAGTTATGGAGGAAGGGATATTATTTATTGAAGCTTACAGATCCAGGGGAAGTTCCATAAATGCAGGAGAAGCAGCCTGCTCTTCACAGGACCAGGCAAGAGAGCAAAAGCCAACCAGCCACCACAGCACACAGAGCAAAACTACTGCCAAATAAATGGTCACACAGCACATTTCAGGAACTCCTGCTAGGCACATTTGCATATCTTTACAATGGAATCTCAAACCATCACCACACCTTAAGACCGGGCCCCCAGTGACCTTGCCTCTAGCAAGGTGATTGCAGATACAAACTATAACTAATAAAACATTGAATATATTGGGGGACATATATTCAAACTACCACATTCCGCCCCTGGCCCCCAATATATTTAGCTCCTGGCCCCCAATAGATTTATAACTACCACACATTGTAAATTGTACTCAGTCAAATTTCAAAGGTTCTCACAGTCTTGATCAACTTAAGATAGTGAGTCCTGTAAAATCAAACAAGTTACATACTTTCAACATGTAAAGGCACAGAGTAAACATTTTAACTGTATAAGGAATAGCAAGGAGAAACTAGAACAATGCAAACTCAGCCACCATCAGCAGTCATCAAACTTCTGCAGTTCAAGTTCAATATAACCATAGACTGACAGTCTCCAGGTTTTCCAATTCTGCCCCTCCAGCTGGGCAGAGTCACCAGGGAAAACTTTCATCCCAGGCCAACACTGCACTCCATGGTAGCCCTTTTGCACAGTCCTGGTATATCCAAAACATCTTCAGGTCTCCATGCAAACCACGGTCCATCTTCCAAAGGCTCTTCCAGCCTATTCCTGAGGGTCTTCATGCCCTGCCTCATGCTGCATCTCAGCAGCGGCTCCTGGAACCGTGTGCAACTCATGACCACTCCATGCATTTTTCATGCTTCCAAAACTAATACCAGGTGTGCAGGACACAGCCATATTCTTAATCCAGGGACAAAATAAATCATAGCCTTGAAAATCAGGTTCCTTCCCCAGTCAGCTTTTTCCAAGAATTTGCATTTTTAACAGTCTTTCCTCAGGCATCCTCTCCATTGTTTTAATGTAAAGCCGTCCAACCACCTTCCTTCCACCTTCCTTAAGATTGCTAATGTGTCGACAATAGCAGCTCGGTAACCTGAAACCAGTCTCAGTGCCTCTATAATTTTAACTTGCTTGAGGTTTTCCAACTTAAAATCTTAAAATCTCAGTCCTATATCTTTAGCCAAGCACATCAGTCCATTACAAATTTAACCTTGATCAAACTTTCTGGGCCTGGATAGCGGAACGTAGCCATCCCTTATGCCAGTAGCCCAGTTCCAACAAAGTCCTCTGACATCTTTCTTTCCCCTTAGAAAGCTCATAAGCCAAGCCTCGAAGTTCAATACAGTCTGCACTTAGCATTCTCAAACTCTCATCAGAATAGTCCATAAAACTTGGCTTACCACTCCAGAAGGCATCTTCAGTTGCAAGCACCAAGTCCATGCCCATTCCTCCAAAACAAAGGTTCCAAAAGACGAATATCCACACGATCTGGTTCATCTCACCCCACTCCTGGTACCACTTTACTGTAGCAGACAGCTTCAGGTTCGCTGAGATGAACTTCCAGACCGGGCACAGTTATGGAGGAAGGGATATTATTTATTGAAGCTTACAGATCCAGGGGAAGTTCCATAAACGCAGGAGAAGCAGCCTGCTCTTCACAGGACCAGGCAAGAGAGCAAAAGCCAACCAGCCACCATAGCACACAGAACAAAACTACTGCCAAAAGGTCACACAGCACACTTCAGGAACTCCTGCTAGGCACATTTGCATATCTTTACAATGGAATATCAAACCATCACCACACCTTAAGACCGGGCCCCCAGTGACCTTGCCTCTAGCAAGGTGATTGCAGATACAAACTATAACTAATAAAACATTGAATATATTGGGGGACATATATTCAAACTACCACAGTACATTTACACAATGGAGTTCCATTCAGCTGTAATGAAAAATGAAATCATGAAGTTTTCTGGGAAATGGATGGATCTGAAAAGGCTCAGAAAGTGAAATGTCACATGTTCTCTCTCTTATGTGGTTCCTAGTTAGAAATGTATAGACTTGTGTGTGAGCTGGAACCAAAAATTGGTAGCTGAGGCCACTAAGCTAAAAAACGGTTATAAGGGAAGGAGGACAGGGAAGGACTTAAAGGGATGGTATTGTATATATGAAAATACAAGAACAGATTATAGGCAGGGGAAATGCCTAAGCAAGGCTAGGGGAAGAGAATGTGTAAAAAAAGGGTGGGAAGGAGGGTCAATCAAAATTCAAGATATTCTGAATAAGATTTATGTAAACCTACTTTTTTGAATAATGGCACATCTAGAAGCTACAGATTGTTACTGGAAAAATTTCAGTGCCAAGGATGGGATACCTTCCAATGAGTTGTTGGCCAGGGAAGTCCTTGTTGCCTCCAAAACATTACAGGCTATTGCCAAGGCCCTTGGTTTCCCTTGAGAAACAGACCCTATTGCTGAAGACCTCATTTGCCTGAGTGGCAAGGTCACTGAGAAATCAAGCTGGTGCTGAGCAAAAAACTTTCTCCCTGTAGACCAGCCAACTGAAAGGTGGAAAAAGCTGCATAGCATGCAGCTGTATTGGAGACAGAAATCATCAGTGGTGAAAACAGTGGACACTGGAAACCTCAAGTTTGGCCAGACAGGCCAAATGACCAAATGGGTGCAATAGCAGCATGTCTGCTGTGGGGGAAACCAACTGACCCACTCTATGGGAGGAAATACATGCCTGGTACTGAAAAACCTAATCAAAAGACTATGATAGGGGAGGTCATGAGCCTTAGGGGTATAAAGACTGCTCTTGTCTGGCTAAATGTATATATTATTCCCACCAAACTGCCCTGAAAGCACTACACTTAATGTTCATATTCATATATTAATGCTACTCTCACTTCTCATTAGAGAAGCTTCTCTTTTCACATGGCAACGACCACTGGAATGACCCAAAAGGCAACATTGTGCTGAGAAGAAGGGTCAGAGGTGTGTCCAGCACTGAAACATCTCTATCACACCCTCCAAGGCTCAGGGTCCTTTGCAGAAGAGGTGGCAGAAAGAATGTAAGAGCCAAAGGAACAGTACCACTCCATACAATGCAGCTGTCTAGACAGAAATTGGCCTCAATATGCATGACCTCACAGTGTCTGGCAATACCTTCACAAGACCCTCATAATAGCAGAAAAAGATGATGATATCAAATTAAAAGAGGCTAATGGAGAGAGGAGGGGATATGATGGAGTTCTGAAGGAGAATGGGGGAAGGGGAGGGAAATATCATGGTTTATTGTAAGTATAGAAGTTGCCAATAATAAAAAAGAAGAAAAAGACTTTTTCCATTTTTCTGGTGAAACTATTTTGTTAAGGTTTCCTTGCATATTTTCATTCAAATCTTTTTGTATTTAATTTATTTATTTGAGAGGGAGGGCAGATATATAGAGAGATATGGGCATGCCAGGGCCTCTAGCCACTGCAAGCAACCTCCAGATACAAGTTCCACTTTGTGCATTTGGCTTATCTAAGTACTGGCAAATCAACCCTGGGTCCTTAGGCTTCACAGGTAAGTGCATTAACCGCTAAGCCATCTCTCCAGCCCTCCTTGCATATCTTCTGATCATTCTGAATATTAGAAGGTTGTGGCAAGTAGCAACCTTTATTCAAAACAAAGAACAGAAACCCTATTCCTCATCAATTCATACAAGGGTTCACTCATTGTTATGGTTTGAATATGAAGTGTCACCTACAGGCTCCTGTGTGATTGCTTGCTCCCAGGTGATTCTGCTACTCTGCAAAATTATGAAAACTTTAGGAGATGAAGACTAGCTGGAGGAAGTAGGTCACTGAGGGCTGCTTTTGACAATTTTATTTATTCTGCTTCCCACTCTTTGCAACCTGCCCACCATGACATGAAGCAGATCCTTCACCTTATGCTCTGCCACCATGATGGTTGGCTCAAGTGTGTGGGACCAAGTGACCATGAACTGAACCATCAGAATCTGTGCACAAAAATTGAGCCTTAATGAAGTTATTAAGTTCTGGGCACTGTGGTAGGGGCTCAGAATTCATCAATAAACAAGAAGGACATGATTGTCCCTTTATAAGTACACTTAGTACTTTACACATATTTCTTTCTCTGTTTCCACCCTTCCCTCTTTCCCTCCTTTCTTCCCTTCCTTTCTTCCTGTTTAACCTAGGGTCTTATGCATGCTAGGAAAGCACTTTACCACTGATCTATATCTGCAGTCTTTACTTTTTATTTTGAGATACAATCTTGGTAAATTGTATAGACTGTCATTGAACTCACTCTCCATCCCAAGCTGGCCTTGAACTTTTGATCCTTCTGCCTTAGTTTACCCAGTAGCTAGGGTTATAGGCCTGTGCCAGCAGGCCTGGTAGTTACAAGACTCTTAATAAAGCCTAAAACATTATTTCTGAAAGATTCCTATAAGATATCAAAAAAAATAAAAATAATAAATAAATAAATAAAGATATCATTATTTATCTAACTTCACCATTCTAGTCTCCTATTGAGGAAGTTGATTTACATTTTACTGGATAAATACGAATATTTGAACAAAAACAGTGGACAGATATCTACTGTTATAAATCTCTAGAGTCTCTGCTTTTAATTTCTGGGTCAGCACATGGATCTTAATAAGGAGGCTGATAGCATCATGGCTCAGGACAACAGCCTGAAAATGTATTTAGGCCTGTTGCTATGACCTGCTGTGTCCCTCCAAATCAATATGTAGAATGTCTGACTTCCAAGGTGACAGTATTAGGAGGTAGGCCTCTGGGAGTCAGTTATGTTGTGAAGACATTCCCTCATGTCACAGTCCACTTCATGTTGATGGGATGAACTTCTAAACCAGGCACAAGTTATGAGAGAAATGAATTCCTTGAAGCTTACAGATCCAGGGTAAGTTCCATAATGGTGGAAGAAACTGGCCTCCTTTCACAGGTCAATGCAGAGAAAAACACCACCAGCAGCACCATAATCAAGCATACACTAGAAACCCCACACAGACCTCAAGCACTCTGTATACCTTTGACTGGAATTCCAGATCTGCCTCCATGCCTTAGGGATCCACTCACAGTGACACCAAATTACAAGTCTGAACAAAACTCCTGACTACATTAGGGGATATCCATTCAAACCATCACATTCTGTCTCTTGCCCCCAATATATTTATTACCATCTCACATTGTATATTGTTTCAGTCCAAATTCAAAGGTCCCCATAGTCTTATCTGAGAGATTTAAGATTATCTTTTAGCTGTGAGTCCTGTAAAATCAAAATAAGTTATATACTTTCAACATATAAAGGCACAAGAGTAAATATTTCCAACTGTTATAAGGCATAACAGGGAGGTACTGGACCAATGCAAACTCAATAACTATCAAGCAAACATCTACATTTCAGTCCGATATCATAACCAGTGACTTATAGTCTCCAGAATTCCCAATTCTGCCTTTCATGATTGAGATTAGTGCTTGTATTAGTTATTTTTCTTGTTGTTGTGACTAATAATTGACCAGAAGCAACTCAATGAAAGGGTTTATTTCAGCTTTCAGTTCAGGGTTACAGTCCATCATGGTAGGGATGGTGGCAGAAGCTGGTCACCTTCAGTCCACAATAAAGAAGTGGGGAGCAATAAATGCTACTGTGTAGCTCCCTTTCTCCTTCTCATTCAGCCCAGGACTCTAGTTATGGAATAGTCACTTTCCTTTTTCTCTGTTTTATAATTTCCTTAACTAGACCATCTTTCTCTCCTTCACTGAGGAAAAACTTCCCTCAAAACCTGATACAAATATCACACCAACCAATTTTTTTTCAAGGTAGGGTTTCACTCTAGCCCAGGCTGACCTGGAATTCACTCTGTAGTCTCAGGGTGACCTTAAACCCTCACAGTGATCCTCCTTCCTCTGCCTCCCAAGTGCTGGGATTAAAGGTGTGCACCACAACACTGGGTTAAATCATTTCTTTAATCCCGTAGCCAAGTATTAGCTGTTCCTCTTCATGATCCAACTGCATTTGATCATGTTTCATGCATTTCTTTCAGGGTGTGCAGTTGGCTCCATGTTTTAGTGGATACATACATGCTTTATTTAAAATATTAATGTAGAGCACCTTATGCATGCTTTTCCACATGTGGGCTCATTAGACTTGCCAATATACCCAAGTGTATGAACTCAGATTTCTGCTTGTCTTTGGGAAATGGCCTCCTTTGTGTCTTTCTCTCTCACTCCTTTCCTTAGCTTTGCTTTATTTTCTTTGTAGATTTTACCACATTGGGTATGTTAGATACTTAATCTGTTTGCTTCACTAGACAGTATGACTAAGGAGGGCAGGGACTCTATTGTGTTTACATTGCTATCCCCAGTCCTAGAACTGTCCCTGGTCCAGCTGAATAACCGGTGTAATTAGAAGTACAAGAAATAATTACTGGAGAATATAGAGATGCTGGTCTAATAATTCATGCCTGTTGGTACTTGGCAACAGGGCAGAGAGCAAGCATTCACTAACACTGTTAAATACAGGCTCCCCAAGGTCCCAATTCCATGCTGACAAAGTAGGAAGTCAAAGAGGAAAATAGAATTCAAAGCGGGAAAAAATTTCTCTAAGCCAGCATAAAGGAGCTGCGATTGATGAAGGGAGCAACAAGGACAGATGCTTTCGGATCCATGGGATTTTAAAGAACATGCTGGAAGCTGGGCCATGGCACTAAAGATTAGTCTCCAGGAGTAAGGGTCCTTGATGCCAGGGAAAAAACTCCCTCTGAGAGATGTTGGAGGCCCAACAGATGCTGGTTTGGTGCAGCCATGGCTCCACAAAATGAGAAGGCAATGGGACATGGATCTGGTTGCTGGATAGATGTCAAGCTTCCCTTACTTTGCAGTTTTGCTCCTCTTCAGAGAACCATCACTGGTCATGCAGGAATTGGGGTTCCAGAAAGGGTCTTCTAGAATTTATGTACCCCAAGTTTTGGGTTCTGTCCTACCTTTAGTAAAGAATAAAGACAGGCTAAAGAAGGATAAGTTATGAATTATTAAATTTATTTAAGGGGAAATCACAAAGTGTGGTTTAACAGAGAAACGACAAATTGTAGGATTTAGGAAACTTAAAAAAAAAACATAAGGTTCACTTAAGAGAAATTGAGGCTTTTGGGGAAAAAGTGGAGTAGAGCTGCAAGCATGTGGAGGATAGAACTTAGATGTATATGTAGGGAGACTTAGAACACAGATGGCATCCACCATGTGCTTTCCTGAAGCAGAAGAGAAATTGAGGGTTTGGAGAGGAAAACTGTAGTAGAGCCTCAAGCACATGCAGGATAGAACTTAGATGTATATGTAGGGAGACTTACAAAGAATACATATGGCATCTACCATGTGCTTTCCTGAAGAGGGAAAATATCAAAGCAGAGACTAAGAAATTCAGAGGAGAAATGAATAATGAAGAGAGTTACACTCATGATTTCCCTGAGTTTAATGAAATTACACAGATGGCACTTGGAGTTAGTGAGAGCACCCATGTGGTAGATCAGAGACCAGAGGAAAATCATGTATGCAATCAAAGTGAAAATTTACCCTAACTATAAAGCAGAAACAAGCAGAAAAACCATCCAGACCAAGAAACAATATTCTGTCCTCCACCCTCACCCAGCCAGGCTGTGTGAGAGGGGAAGCCACTGACTTTTATCCAAGCAGAGATGAGAGGGAATCCATAGACTCTGGCCCCACCTCCTCCCCAGTGAGGCTGGAGTCCAGAGAGAGTGAGGGGCTGGAAGGCCCTAGCCTTTATAGTATCATATTCAGATATGTAAGGGGAAGACCTGATTGGTTCATGTATTTGGTGGGTGGATCCCAGAGTCAGCCCACCTGAGCCAGCCCATCTGGGTAGTGTAGTAGACTGTGGGCAGCAGGAGGTGCGAACAGAGAAGAGTTCCATTTTTAAAATCATTTATTTATTTGAGAGAGAGAGAAAGAGGCAGAGAGAGAGAGAGGGGGGAGAGGGAATGGGTGCACCAGGGCCTCGAGCCACTACACGCCACCTTGTGCATCTGGCTTACATGAGAAGTGGGGAAGTGAACCTGAGACCTTAGGCTTCACAGGCAAACACCGTAACAGCTAAGCCATCACTCCAGACCATGAGTTCCATCTTTGCCAAGAGTTCCATTCTTGTGCCAGGAGGTGAGGTGGCATGTGGGGTGGTATCTCTTGGTTCTCTTTGGGCCTCAATCTCTAACTGAAACTGCCTTTAAAAAGCTAGCTTTCTCCTATCCTTCACTGGGGTGACTTTGTCAGGGCCATATTATTAAGCATGTGGCTCACATGTGCAACCAATACATTTGTACAAATTCATTCCTTCTCTCTGTGACTGACATCTGTATTCTCTAAGCCCTGATTGTCTATCTGGAATATCCCATTGCTGTCTCCTCCTACAACATCCGCATCTAGTGAAACAAGCTTGTCTTTTGGCCTCACCCGCAGCCCCACTCCGCAGCCTGGAACCAGCGAACTGGAAGGGCCTGGTCTACTTTTAGTCACCTGCAGCCTCTTTCTTCCCTCCTACATGCTCAACATCCTATTTGATGATGAAAGTTTGTGGGGCCTGGCTTGGTAGAAAGTATTATTAAAGTTACAGACTGGGTTTGAAAAATCGAAACTGATGCAGGAGAGGCCTTGAAATAGTGGCATGCGCTACTACAAGCCATCGAGTGAGAACCATGTAAGAAGCATCCACTAAGAGTGACAAAATGTTTGGAAAACAACCAATTTGCAAAGCGGCCTTCCAAGCTCTCCTCTGCCGCGGAACTGAGCGAGGTGGTCCCGAAGCCCCAAGTCCCCCATGAGCCCAGGTCCTAAGCCCAGGTGAGGACAGGCGGGTCCCCCAGCCGACACCAGGCGATCGCGAGCCCCACACGGCAACCTATGCAATGGGTCTGATGGACCTGGACCAACCTCCTCCCGCGCAGGCGCGCAGAGGCCCGGCCGCGTGGCACGGGCGTGGCCTGAACGGGGCGTGCCGGGGGACGGGGCGGGGCCGGGGGGGACAGGGCGTTTCCCTTGCTCTGAGGTTTGGAGGCCCGATCCAGTCCACGGTCCTCCGCGGGCGTGTCTACCCTGCTCTAGTCGCCCTACGCTGCTGACCGAGGCTCGTGCGCGTCGTCCCGCGGTCCGGGTGAGTGGCCGCGGCGGCCCGGGACGAGGGGCTCAAGCTCAGCTAGGGGCTGCAGGGAGCCGGGAGGGGCGGCGGGTGCCCGGACTGGCGGGAGGGCGGGCAGCCCGGAGAGACCGGGTCGGTGACGGTGACGTCTCTCTCCTTCCCGCAGCCCCGCTCGCTCCCGACCAGCTGCACCATGGCCCAGGTAAGGCGCGCAGACAGCCTGCGACCGGAGGTGGGGGGAACGGAGCCGAGCTGGACGTTCTTCGGGGATCCTGGCCTCAGGAGTGTCCCACCCTGTGTGAGCCTCCCGAGTCGCCAAAATTAGAACCAAACCGGGAACTGCTCAAATGGTCTTGTGAAGCCAGCGCTTCCCCGCCCCCCCACCCTTGGCTTCTAGTTTTTAGTTTTCCCGCAGTTTCCAGTATGTGAACAGTAGTGTGCTTTTTGGCAGTTTCCACGGAGCTTGGCCTAGACGCCCAGCCCAGTTGCACTAAAAGAAACCTACTACTATTCGTCGTCAGCACTGATTTTTTTTTTTCTTTTTCACGCTTAAGATTAAACTGAAAAGCTGTTTTGTCTGAAGTAATGAATTTGTGGAACGAGTTCCGTATTGGATTTGCCTTGGGACACTTTCAGAAGTTGTAGGGTAGGCAAGGTGACTCACGTCTGGAGTCCTAGCACTTGAGAGGTGAAAGCAGGAGGATCAGGGGGGCAAGGTCATTCTGTGTTACCCGAGACATTGTCTCAAAACAATGGAACAATAAAAAAGAAAAAAATCACCCGAAACTAATTTCTCATATCTTGTCAATCTAACTGGTTCCTAAGAGTCCAGATGATTTTTTAAACAAGTGTTTTAGCTGCTGAAACAATCTCATTTGTAATACTCTTTTATCAGATTGACTCATCACCGTTGCTTAAAGTTTCATGGACCTTTCCAAGAGAAGATAGGGTTAAGACTAAGCGGAACTTGATTAAGTTTATACAGGGCAGCCCATTCTTCCTCTTTTGCACTGTAATGTTAAACAGTTCTCATATTACTTTAAGTGGAAAGTTTGGTTTAGGTTCTTCCCCAATTAGAATACGTTTTTGTGGAATTAACTTTCCTTCTCAGAGGAGTGTTTTTCTTGTCTTCGTCTGCTGCTGTAGAGATGGACATGATGATTTAACAAGCATTTAAGATTCCCTTTATCCTTGCCCTTTTGGCTGTAAGTTTTCCAAGTGATGTTTGGAGGCTTTTTTTGGGAGGGGGGAGGGGGGTTCGAGGCAGGGTTTCTCTCTAACCCAGGCAGACCTGGAATGTAGTCTCAGGGTATTCTCAAACTCATGGTGATCCTCCTGCCTCTGCCTCCCAAGTGCTGGGTTAAAGGTGTGTACCACCAGGCCCAGCTTGAAGGCCTTTTTGTTTTTGTTATTGTGTATTTTTTGAGACAATGTATTCATGTGTAGCCCAAGTTGGATTCAGCCTTCCAAATGTTGGGATCACAAACATCTACCACCATATCCAGTTTGAAGGTTTTATAAAAATATTTTTATTTATTCATTTATTTGCAAGCAGAGAGGAATAGAGAGGCATGAGCGAGAATAGGCACACCAGGGTTGCAAACGAACTCCAGATGCTGCAAATAAACTCCAGATGCATGTGCCACTGTGCATCTGGCTTTATGTGGGTACTAGGGAATAGAACCCAGGTTGTTAGGCTTTGTAGGCAAGCACCGAAACTGTTGAGCCATCTCCCTAGCCCTTGAAGGTTTTCAATCATTTCTTATATCTATTAATATAGAATACATAAACACATTGTTCAATTATAGATATTACTGTTAGTAATTTCTTAAAATGGGAATAATGTCCAGATTCTCATAGATGCAAAACTTGAGAAAATGGTGAATTGCATTTAAAAATATTTAAGTGATCTGTGTTACAATATAACAGGATTGTTTTCTGTCAAAATCAAGTTTTACTCATAAAAGGATAGTGAGTAAAAGTCACTCATAAAAGTGACAAATAGTATTGAATAAAGTACACTTTACTGTAGCTTTGATAGTAATAGATAGAGAAGTAAAACATGTTAAAGTATGTTTTAAAAATAGGAGTTTTGTAAGAACTGGAGATGCAGCTCAGTAGCAGAGCACTAATTAGTTTGTTCAAGGCCTTGGGTTCCATCCCCAGCATCACATCACATCACATCACATCACATCACATCACATCACATCACATCACATCACATCACATCACATCAACACACACACAGAGTAAACAGTTGTAAAATGCAATGACTTACATAGTAGGTAATCAATAAACACATTCCATTTTACTTTCCTCTGCCTTATTTATGAAGATCTGAATGCCTTCTTACCATGTCTTTAAAGGAAATAATTTGGGAGACACTGGCTTTGTAGGAGAAGAATTAAACATTGGGTGAGCTTCTTAAAAAATAATTTTATTAGCCAGTTGTGGTGGCACCCCCCCTTTTAATCCCAGCACTTGTGAGGCAGAGGTAGGAGGATCCCTGTGAGTTCAAGGCCAGCCTGGGTCTACAGAGTGAGTTCCAGGTCAGCCTGGTCTAGAGTGAGACCCTGCCTCACTTGAAACCCCACCAAAATAATAATTTTTTCATTTTTTTTTTTTTTGAGAGAGAGAGAGGGAGAGGAAGACAGAGATGGGCGCTCCAGCAGTCTCTCAGCTGCCATGAACGAAATTCAGATGCGTGCACCCCCTTGTAGTCAAGTGCGGCATTGCGCCTTTGTGACACTTTGCATCTGGCTAAATGTGGGACCTGGAGATTGGAACCGCTGGAGGCTGGAACCAGCGTTCTTAGGCTTAGGAGGCAGGCGCCTTAACCGCTAAGCCATCTCTCCAGCCCAATTTTTTCATTTTTATGTTTACATTTGGCGACATGCCTACATGATGTAACTGTATCACCTCCCCCTCCTCTTTCTTGGTCTGATGTAGCTCAGGCAGGTTTTAAGTTCATGATGTATCCAAGGATGACCTTGAACTTCAGACCCACCTACTTAAACCTCTCAAGTGCTTGGATTTTAGGTTGTACTCCTATGCCTGGCTATAACTTGCTTGCTTTGGAACCCAGTGTCATTGTAGGGCAGCTGGAGCTTCAGGGTTTGGTTCCACAGGGTTTCTTTGGTGACCTAAAAGGATAAGCAGATGGGAACCATATACTTACTCTTCATGAATATTAGGAGAGTAATGGAATCAGACAACTGTTTCTCAGATGTTTCTGCAGCAATTGAAATGTATTATTTAAACATTAATGTTTCAAATTGAAAAATTAAAATGCTTCCCATCACAATTATTCTTCATATTTATGAACTCAATATATATTTATATCCTCCATATCAACTATTTCTTCTTTTTACTTATGTTGAGATCACTCTGTTTATAAAAGAGTGCAAAAATCCAGAAGCCAGTTGTATAGGCAGATCATGGACATGACCATTTTGTTAAGAATTTAACTACAAAGAGTTACTAATTTTTGATAGATACCTTGTACTTTCCTTCCCTCCCCATTACACTTTCCCCTCCCTTTCCATGCCCAACTCTCTGTCTCAATCCCTTGTCTCCTTCCCTTCTATCTCCTTCCTCATATATATAGTGATGTAATTTTTTAAATATTTAATTTTAATTAATTAATTAATTAATTTATTTATTTGAGAGCGACAGACAGAGGCAGATAGAGAGAGAGAATGGGCATGCCAAGGCCTCCAGCCACTGCAAGTGAACTTCAGATGCATGCGCCACCTTGTGCATCTGGTTTACGTGGGTCCTGGGGAATCGAGCCTTGAACTAGGGTCCTTAGGCTTCACAGGCAAGCGCTTAACTGCTAAGTCATCTTTCCAGGCCTGAAGTAAATTTTGATTAAAAGGTGCTTTACTGGTGTCAGCATAGACAACAAAGCCATGACAATTAACAGGGCTGAGAGCTACATAGTTCATGTTACATGTATTATTCATAACTGTAGGCATTTGTGTGATAACAACCCCATGATTGCTGCTTTTTCTGGTCTTCATATTGGCTACTTAGTGTTTACCAATTGGTGCTTTGATGGAGACATAGTCTAATGATAGCTTTCACAGTCTTAACAAAAACACTAGCTGTTTTTTCCATGATACCTAAGAAAAGTTGGAATTATAAGTATACCTGTAAACAATTCTGAAGAGTACTTTTTAAAAAAATATGCTTGAAAACACTCATTTGAATGAGTTATTTAAAGGTTACTTGATGAATAACAAATTATGATGTCTATTGGATCTGTCACATTTTCTGCTATACTAAGTTTGGATATAAGCTAATTTGAAATATTTACTAAGAATGAATATCTATATAGTTAAATATGTTTGAATCCTTTTATCCTTTTTTTCTGCAGGCAGTTTCTTATATAAAGTTTTTATGTAATTTTCTATGTAAGTTTCTTATATAATTTTTTCTTTAGGCATGAGAACTATTTCTTCAATTAAACTTAACCTATTTTGGTCACTGCAAGTCCAGTATGCTAGCCATTGCAACACAGAGCCGCCACCTTAGACTTCACATATTTTGGGATGGACTTTTGAAATTGGCTTTTAAGCTCTTTTGTTTTTAGCTATAGCCAACTTATTTAATTGATACTCCAACTTATTAACTTATTTAATCCTTAGGCTCTTTTTTTTTTTTTTCCGACTTGGAAAGAATTAAGAGTTGGCTGTATTTCATAGACATTTTAGTTCAGTTTAAGAATTTCATTTTCAGATAACAAAACTTTAAGAATTTGAGTTTGAGCAATTTGAACTCACTAACTTTGTTTTTTATTGTAAAGCATTGATGTTTTCACAGCATCAGTAAAGCTATAAAGGCAAAAATGTCTACATAAACATTCAGTAGAAACTTCATGAACATCAGTTATCTCCAAGATCTATATTTAAACAGTACAAAGTTTAATTGGAAAAGTTTTGGGTTGGTTTGGTATTGTTGGGCTAAAATAAAAATTTACAAAGGCTCTGCAGAGCAAGTAGGGGCCTTGTAAACAAATACATTTGTAAAAAACTTATTTCAGAGGTCCTGGCTGGGTTGTGACTCACTTTTAAGCCAAACCTCTAGGTAATCCTTGGATCCATGGTACATCAAGGAGACCTGTTATCCTCTGCTACTCTGGCATAGTCTGTCACAGTCCTGATCCCTTTGACTCTGTCTTCATTTGGATGCTGAGAAACCATCAGTGTGTCTGGTTTTCTTACCTCATACTGGTGAGTAAGTGAGTTGGAGGGAGGCAGTCTGTGGCTTTTTAAAAATGATCTCAAAATTCAAAATGGGAGAAATGTACTATTTTTACATCATGGCTCCATTTTTGGAATACATTTTATTTATGTTAAATTTCACAAATGCATTATTTGATATTTCTGTAGAATTAATGCTCCTACTACCTTTGCTTTAAGTATGTTGTGGACCTAGCCTTTGGGTTTAGTAGTCTAGTACTTAATATGTAAAACATATAAGCAGTTGATGAATTGAAAAGAGTGCATTTTGTAGTTGGTTTCATTTCTTTGAACACTTGTTCCTAATAACTGTCTACTTTCCATTGTGTATGCATTCTGAATGTGAGCATTCCCACTCTGTGCTAGGTCTTGTTGATGCAGGGTTAGAGGCCTGGGAGGGATTAGATCTCCACCAAGATGCAGGGAAGCCCAGGCCTTTGAATTCTTGCTTCTAGTCTTTGTCCATGTGATTGAAGAATTGAAAATGAGAACTCAGAGATGGGTATGTTATGATTTGAGACTTATTTTCATGACTTAGGATCAAGAGGGAAGGCTTGCAGGAAAGCTGGAGCCAAAAGAACCCCTTCCCAGCCTTGCTTTCTCTCACACAGAGGAATATCTTTTTTCGGGGAGGAAGCCTCTGGGGCAGGAAAAACAAAAGCAGAAAAGCACTCAGGCACAAAGAAATTCTCTCCTTTCTCAGCAGTTTTGGAAGGAGTAGGGGAGAGTGAGGAGATCCCCTCACACAGGGAAAGAGTGAAGAAGAAACACAGGGAGGGCTGGAGAGATGGCTAAGTGGTTAAGGTGCATGCCTGTGAAGTCTAAGGACCCAAGTTTCATTCTCCAGGTCCCTCGTAAGCCAGATGCAAATGGTGGCACATGCATCTGGAGTTCATTTGCAGTGGCTAGAGGCCCTGGCATGCCCATTCTCTCTCTCTCTCTTCCCCTCTCTCTGTCTCTCATAAAAAATAAATAAAATAAAATCTTTAAAAAAAGAAAAGAAGCATAGGGAACTTACAAAAGGGTCAATAGGGCCAAGGGCCAAGAGACTCACATATGTGTCTCAGGCCCGTTTACACATTTTTTTTTTTTTTTTTAATTTAATTTAACTTATTTATTTTCAAGCAGAGAGAGAGAGAGAGAGAGAGAGAGAGACAGAGAGAATGGGCGTGCCAGGGCCTTTAGCCACTGCATGCACTTCCTTGTGCATCTGACTTATGTGGGTACTGGGGAATTGAACCTAGGTCCTTTGGCTTTGCAGGCAAGTGCCTTAACCACTAAGCCATCTCTCCAACCCTTCAGGCACATTTATATCAATCAAACATCCAATTAGGATGAGCTTCATCATCAAAATAAGGTAGAGACTTGATTGATCTGTGGACTCAAGAAGCTGACTCAGAAAGGGCCAAGCCGCAGGGGAAAAGCTGAGGAAGAAGCAGGAAGCTGTTGCTGAGGAGTTGTTGCTTGCAGCCATCTTGGATGAGACTAAATCAGACACTGAGCTGTAGACCTGCCAGAGAGGGCAGGCAAGGTGGCATCTATCTATGTTTCTGTGGGCCAGTTCCTAGCTAACTACAAGTTATGTTGCTCCTACTCAATATTATTGTTAGACATGGAAAGAAAAGTGAGACCCTGGATTAAGATTGTTGCTGTAGGGCAGAAGCCAACGTTGGAAGCAAAGGAGCATTCAATACAGGGCTTAGAAGCCATAGGCAAGTTGGGAGGACAGCGTTGAGAAACTTGCACTGGCTTTCTGGGTTGCTGGTGTTACCATGATGGTCAGGCACCTGCTACCTCTACCAGCTGTCCCACTGAGACCCAGGGCCACGCAGAGGCCAGCCACAGCGCATTTCCACCTGTGAGCATGTGAGGGCTGGCTGCAGCTCCTGCTAGAGGAAGGACAAATTGCACTTGTATTCTGCCTTCCAAATCTTACACTGGGATATTTCCTCATATTGGCAGGAACTGTTGGCAAGGTAGCCCAGGAAGTAAACTGCCCAGGCTTTAGCCCTGAGATTTCAAGAAAGCACAGAAGTGGATAGAGATGAGGGCAGATACCAACAGTCCTCTGCCCACTGAGTGCAAGGGTGATGACAAGCTTAGGAGTGCAGTGCCTTAGTGTGTTGTGAAATCAACTGGTAGAATGTTGCCAACAAGTAACAAATAACAAATGGAAGAAAATAGCAAATAACACAGTGCTTTGTAAACAGTGTTATTTTATGAAATCTATTTTGGTGCTATATGTTTGAGTATGTGGGGAGGGGGTGCGTGCTCACATGTGTGGGTATGCATTGTGTGCACTTATGTGGGGGGGGCTGGAGGCCCTGGCACACCCATTATCTCTCCTGTCGTTTCCCCCCCCTTTGCAAATAAATAAATAAATAAATAAATAAATAAATAAATAAATAAAACATTTAAAAATATATTGTTGCTGTAGGGCTGGGTAGATGGTTCAAAGGATAAAGGCTCTTGCTTGCAAAGGCCCAGGTTTGATTCCCCAGTACCCACAGAAAGCCAGATACACAAAGTGGCACATGTATCTGGAGTTTGCAGCAGCATGAGGCCTTGGAATGCCTATTAATTATCTAAATTAAATAAATAAATAAATAAATAAATAAATAAATAATTTTAGAAAGAGATTGTTCCCAAACCTTTTGCATGCATTATTTAGTGCCCGTAGTACATTTTGAAAATATGTGAGACTGTTTGTGTTTCAGAGAGAAGGAACTTGAGGTTACATCCAGTTGTGTGCTAGTTGTATCATATATAGAGACAGTGGCAGCAAGTGTTATTGGGCATGTCAAAGTTTGACACCATGGATGGTTAGGTGGGAGATATTGCTGGGGTGACTGCAGGAAGGTAGGTCAATAGCACTCTTCTTGGAAAGGGACACCAGATAGCCAGACAGAGTCAAACTAAGTAATAGGGATTGTTTAGGTGATGGAGGGCTGTTAAAAGGGTGTAGGTGGGTGTGCCATAGTCACATTTGTATTTAAGGAAGATTGCCCTGGGTCCAGTGTGATTGCAGTTCTGGGGGTTACAAAGGAAGCATGGTGGGTAGGAGCTGAAGGAAGAGGGGGAAAGCTGGATACTGGAAAACCAAGCAGGAATCTGTTCTCATAATCCTGGTGAGACACCCTAGAAATTAATAAACTCAGCAGTGATAGGGACTTTATTTTTTTAAATAAATTTAATTTTGAGACAGTCTTACCTTGTAGCTGAGGCTAGCCTCAAACACAGAACAGTCCTCATGCCTCAGCCTCCCATTATGTTTGGTATGGCTAGGACTTCAAGCAGGGGTATCTATGGAGAAGTGGGAAAATTTGATAGATGAATGGGTGGTAGTTAGTAAGGAGTCCAGTAGGGATCAGGATGAGGTGTGCATCAGAGAAGAGAGAAGTGCATGTGTTGGATTTGAGTTCCTGTTAAACACTGAGGGGGGCACATGCTCACATAGCTTTTATCTATTTTTTTTTTTTTGAGGTAGGGTATCACTCTAGCCCAGGCTGAGCTGGAATTTACCATGTAGTCTCAGGCTGGCCTTGAACTCACAGTGATCTTCCTACCTTGGTCTCCTGAGTGATTAAAAGTCTGTGCCATCAAGCCTGGCAGGGGAGGGAGGGAGCATGAGTGAGCAAGCGAGAGAGAGAGAAAGAGAGAGAGAGAGAAAGGGCACACCTGGGCTTCTAGCTGCTGCAAACAGACTCCAGATGCATGTGTCATTTGTGCACATGCTAGCATGGAGGAACTCAGTCCTTTTCTACCTCTACTGATCCGTCTGTTTAAGCATCATTTATCTCTTCTTACAACTGACAAGAGCTTAGAGCACACTCATTTCCCATCTTTGTATAGGAAAAGCCAAATTTATTAGATTTGTACTCTTTTATTAAAATACTTTATTTGAGAGAGAGAGAGTGAGAGGATGGGTGAACCAGGGCCTCTAGCTACTGCAAATGAACTACAGATGCATGTACTGCCTCGTCATGCAGCTTTACATTAGTACTGAGGAATCGAACCTGGATCCCTTGGCTTTGCCAGCACCTTAACCACTAAAGACATCTATCCAGCCCTATTTGTACTTATTTAGATATGTTGCAAATATGTTTCTTCTCTTCTATAAACTTAATTACATTCTGAATTGTTTTCTGATTGTCTTGTAATTGGCTCATGATACTGATTTTCAAGTGCTGTTCACAGAATGCCCAGCTGAACATTATAAAAATAGCAGACTCTCCATGACTTCAGATGTGAACTCATGGGAGGCTAATATTGCTTGCACACATCAGCAGATGCAGGGTGTTGCCCTCACTTTTAGGGACTTCTAAGAGTGATGTAGGATTTTGGGTTTCAGGAGGGTCTGCCAAGCCTATGAACCCCAATTATGGGTCCTGATCTTATTTTAACAAAGAATTGAAAAAAATGAACCAAGGAAGGATAAATTATGAATTATTGAGTTTATTTAGGGAGAAATCACAAATTGTAGGATTTATTTAAGGGAAATTGGGATTTAGAAAAAGGCTGGTGCTGAGTCATAAGCATGTGGAAAGTGTGGAAACACACACTCATGTGGAAGACATAGTATCCACCTTGAACCTCCCCATAGAAGAAAGTTAAGGGTAAGTGGTAATGGCTTAAGAATAGGAAAAAGTACCAATAGGAGAAAGTACCAAAGTTGAGACCCAGGAAATTCAGATGAGAAATGGATAATAAAGAGAGTTACACCCATTGTTACCCCAAGTTTAGAGAAATTACACAGGTAGCAGGTCCAGAGTTTAGAGGAAATTCCCAAGTGGTAGGTCTAGGAAATATACACATGGTAGACTCTGATTAGAGGAAAATCATAAATGCAATTAAAGTGAGAAGGTACCCCAAAATATAATGCAGAAAGAAGGCAAGCAGAAAACTAGAATACTGCCCAGGCCAAGAAGCAATGGTCTGCTCTCCCCACACCCAGTCTTGCACATATACAGGCAGAGATCACAGGGCAGAGAGGGGTAAAGACTAGCATGGTCTTTATAGTCAGTTGAAAAGGTATTCTTTAATCAGACTCAGGCATTTAAGGGGAAGACCTGAATGGTTTGAGATTGAAAGGGTTGATCCCAAAGGCTAGCCCACATAGGTAGTGTGATAGACTGGAGGCAGCAGCGGGCGCTGCAGCTGTTGTGGATGAAACTGAATCAGACAGTTCCATTTCTTTCTTTCTCTGCTGTGAATGAACTCTAGGCGCGTGTGCCCCTTGTGGGCAAGTGCGGCATTGCACCCTTGAATCTCTGCATCTGGCTAAATGTGGGACCTGGAAAATGGAATAGGTGTTCTTAGGCTTGGCAGATAGGCGCCTTAACCTCTAAGCCATCTCTCCAGCCCGAAAGTTCCATTTCTGCCAAGGTGGGGTGGTGTCTTCTGGCTCTCGCCTTGGGCTCCTGTCCCTAAGTGATAAGAGCTAGCTTTCTCCAAAGTCTCTTTCAAGAGCACACAATTTGACTTCCATTTTACTGTCTTTGCCAAGGGAAAACATTCTTACACTGGCAGGGAAGTTTAAAGAAACACAAAACATTAGAAGAAATACACACTGAAGATTTTGTTTGCTTGTTTGGTTTTCTGCAGTACTGGTGACAAAGCCCAAGTCCTTGCACATACTAAGCAAATGCTCTACCACTGAATGATATTCTGGGCTTTCTTTGTGTTTTATGTTTTGAGACAGGGTTTTGCTAAGTTGCCCAAGCAGGCATCCTCCTGCTTTAGCCTCCCAAGTACCTGAGGTCATGAGCATATGCCACCAAGCCCAACTAATAAAGATTTAAATCATATTTACAGATCCTTGTTTTGATACCAAAATTTTTCTATCATTGTGCAAATAACTTAAACAATTTATTTTTATAGTGACATGATGCTTTTGTCCCTTAAGAAAGAAGTCCAAGGTAGTCGGAAAGTCAGACCAACTGGCATGAAACAAAAACAAGTATGCAGGAATGTGAAAGGGAAAGGAAATCATGCAGTAAGAGGTATGCCAAGTTCAGTGTAAGGATTCCTTTTCTGATAAGAGTCTGAGCAAGGGTTGGGATTAGGGGTTGAAATGTTGTTCCTGACCCCAGGTGCCCTTGCCTCCTTTAGTCCTGGTGTTTATTGAACTTTGCCATTCACTGCACAATCATGCTAGGCCACTTTTTCTTGCTCATCTAATTTCCTATTTTTTCTCCCAAGGTAGGGTTTCACTCTAGCCCAGGCTATCCTGGAACTCACTCTGTAGCTCCAGGCTGGCCTCAAGCTCACAGTAATCCTACCTATGTTTCCAGAGTGCTGAGATTAAAGGTGTGAGCCACCATGCCTAGCTACTCTTGAATTTTTTTTTGGGGGGGGGTCAATTTTATTTATGTTATTTTGGGATACCTAGTCTGAGATTAAATAAAATAACTTTTTAATTTAGACAGGAAAAAGTAGTAAACTGTAAAGTGTGGATATATTTGAAGATGAGAGTTCAAAAAGTGAATTATATGTTCTGGCCATGTACTGTGTGATAATTCTCTTGGTAGGGTATTCATATTAGGAGATAAAGGGAATTGAGGGTAAGCTGAGGCAGGATGAAGGAAATAGACCTTACTGCAAATGAAGTTAGCCTGGGTGAATGTGGGGACTTCAGAAAAATGGGGCCCCTCCTAGATGAATCACTTCAAGTCACATTGCAGTCTGTGGGCTATGAGGGGCAGGCAGGACCCAGATGTGAATTCTGTCCTCATGATTCATATCTGTGACTCACATCAGCCCCTCATGCTGCCATGTGACCTTGCTATTCTGTGGCTATGACTGTGGAATGTAGCAAAAGTGTTTCACAATTTCTAGAAAGCTCTTAAGTGCATGGCCAGCAGTTATTTCTCCTTAACCTATTCTTTGAGATTTATTTTTCATTTTTTAAAAAAATATTTTATTTTTATTTATTTATTCGAGAGAGGGAATGAGGCAAGGGAAGAGAGAGAGAGAGAATGGGCACACCAGGGCCTCCAACCACTACAAACGAACTCCAGACGCATGCGCCACCTTGTGCATCTGGTTTATGTGGGTCCTGGGGAATCAAACCAAGGTCCTTTGGCTTTGAGGCAAGTGTCTTAACCACTAAACCATCGCTCCAGCCCAATCACTGAGGCTTTTGAAGGCATTCCTAGCCTCTATCATTTCAGTCCCTTTAGCCCGTAGGGTCAGGTATCTTTTTTTGTTTGAGATAAATGCCTTCTATTTCTTCTCTTTTTAACCTTGCTACTGTGTTTACCAGTCTGTCTGCTTGCAGTTTCTTCATAGCCTACAGATCAAGCTTTCTTTTTTCCATTTTTAAAGTATTTTTTATGGTTTATTTTTTCTGTATTTGAGAGAGAGAGAGGGAGAGGGGGAGAGAATGGACGTGCCAGGGCCTCCAGCTACTACAAACAAATACCAGATGCATGTGCCCCCTTGTGCATCTGGCTTATGTGGGTCCTGGGGAATTGAACCTAGGTCCTTTGGCTTTTCAGGGAAGTGCCTTAATCACTAAGCCATTTTTCCAGCCCCTTTTAAAGTATTTTTTAAAAGTTTGTTTTTTACAAACTACTGTTTGTCACATTTGGTTTTCACTCACTCTTCATTATCTTGCAGCCTGGCTTTGTCAGCCACAGAAACCAGCCTCCAGGACCCTGGGCTCTGTCTCCTTTTGTGTCCTGTTCTGCCTCTTTTTCCCTCAGGAAGCTGCTCCTTCCCTCCTGTCTTCTCCATCTGAGTGGTCTTCTTGCCCTGGGAGGCACCTGAGTCATGGTTAAGGAGCTGCAGGCTCTAGTGTGAGTCAGTCCATGGTTACATAGGATGGTGGTGTCATTTGGAAGGTGGCTTCACTGAGCATCTACATGATGCTCTTTACCCAGGGCCTGGTTCCTTGCTGCACTGAGCAGATAGTTGCCATTCTAACTGCAGGTTACCTTTCTTTCCCTCCAGCACCACTCCCTACATTGTTCATACTTCCTGGCATGGCACTCTTCCATAGCCTGGCCTCTACCTGTGTGAACCTGTCACATCCAGCTTGCCCCTCATAGACATCTGCTGCAGACAGATGCAAAATCAGTTATCCCAATCCCCATCCTAAACCAGCGCCATCCTAAAAGCCCTGTCCTGCTCTGGCGCCTGTTCCTGCATATCCCTTCCTCTCCATTACCACTTTGCTGCATTTTATTGGCTCCTCCATACTTTCCTTTGTGTGTGTTTCTAACAGTCTTCCTGGCTTCATTCTTGCACAGTCCATTCCGTTGGCGCCACAGGGTTACATTGCTGTGCAGAGCTGTCATTGTTCCCTGTGTGAATCTCTTCCAGTGGCTTCCTGTTGCTTAGGGGATGAAGTGTGTACTTTTTGCGTGGCATTTGTAGACCTTCCCCTTGTTGATTTTCTATTCAGCCTGACTGCTTTGTCCAGTCTATTGTAATACTTGACCCTTTACCCTAAGTGCCAGATTAATCGCTTCATTCTTCCATGTTTTTAGGTGTGCTGAGAAGTAACCCCTGCACCTGCCTACTTTCCTGATCTTGACTGGCAAGTTCCAGGGAGCTTTTAAGATTTTTCTGAGGATCCCCCCCCACCACCGTTTCTTGCATTATCCTCTTGCTGATGTCCTGTTCTGTGCTCACCTTGTCCTGATCCAGGCTCTGTGCACACCTGTTCTACTGCACTTCATTATTTATGTGCCTCTCATTTTTCTGCTGCAGGGATCATGGCTTTTTCCCAGTGACTGTTAAAATACTAATGTGATAATGTGAGACAGGGAGGCTTGTAAAGATATCCCCCAGTATGGTCTTCTGACACACGTTACCAAATGTTATTAGAACTTGCTGAATCATCTTTTTTAAAATTTATTTTTATTTTTATTTATTTATTAGCAACAGAGAGAGGGAGAGAGAGTGTGAAAATGGGCGCATGAGGGCCTCTAGCCACTGCAAACAAATTCCAGAAGCATGTACCACCATGTGCATCTGGCTTTATGTGGGACTGAAGAATCAAACCAGGGTCCTTAGGCTTTGCAGGCATGCACCTTAACCGTTAAGCCATCTCTCCAGCCCTCATCTTGTGATTTCTAAGTAAATGTATACAAAGGGGTTGTGGGTTGAAATCTGAGTGGTATAAGAGCCTTGTTTCAGATTGAGTGATTAGGGTAGTGTACCACATAGTAATGCAGGCTTGGTGTGCTCATAGATCAAAGTAAGAGAGACATAATGGGAAAGAAGCCCACAGGTGAGTGCCCTCAGTGGACCAGGAAGTGTTGGTGAGGCATGATCACAGCAGTCGTGCCCAAGGGAAGAGGGTAACACCCTCCCATGATAGCATTGTGATGGGTCAGGGTGGCCCATCCTCTGAATGAGCCCTACAATGCAGCATATGATCACTTGGCACTTCAAGTGGTCACAGATCTTACCAAATGCTGTTCATTTAGAGGCCAAACATGATGTGGCACCAAGGCTTGCTGTTCATGTTAACTTGCTTTGCAACATTGGCACTGATTTGAACAATACCCCTCTGCTCTGCTGGCTCAGGCTCTCAGAGGCACCGTGACTGACTTCCCTGGGTTTGATGATCGGGCAGATGCAGAAATTCTGCGGAAGGCCATGAAAGGCCTGGGTAAGTCAAAACTCCTTTTTATGCTAAAAAAAAAAAATGTGATGTTTGTTTTTATTATAGTGATTATAGTGAGAAGACTTCAGAATTTTTTTTTTTTTTGAGGTAGGATTGCTCTATTCCAGGTTAACCTGGAATTCACTGTGTAGTTTCAAGGTGGCCTTGAACTCACAGCAATTCTCCTACCTCTGCCTCCCTAGAGCTAGGATTAAAGGTGGGTACTACTACTTCTGGCTAGAATGTTTTTAAAAATTACTTTTACTTGTTTATTTGAGAGAGAGACAAAGAGGCAGGCATGCAGATAGATGATTGATAGATGATAGAGATAAATAGATGACAGATAGATAGATAGATAGATAGATAGATAGATGGATGATAAATAGATACATGATAGATGGGAGAGCGAGAGAATAGGAGTGTCAGAGCATCTTGTCATTGCAAATGAACTTCAGATATATGTGCTACTTTGTGCATCTGGCTTTAGGTGGGTACTGGGGAATTGAACCAGGGCTGTCAGGCTTTGCACACAAGTGCCTGTAACCAGTGGGCCATCTCTCACAGCCCCAACTTAAAAAAAATTTTTTTTGTTTATTTTCATTTATTTTATTTGAGAGTGACAGGCAGACAGAGAAAGAGGCAGAGAGAGAGAAAGAGAGAGAAAGAGAGAGAGAAAGAAAAGGAGAGGGAGAGAATAGGCTCACCAGGGCCTTTAGCCACTGCAAATGCACTACGTTGTACATCTGGCTCACGTGGAACCATGGGAATCGAGCCTCGAATTGGGGTCCTTAGGCTTCAAAGGCAAGTGCTTAACCACTAAGCCATCTCTCCAGGCCCTCCAGCTCCAACTTTTAGAATATTTTGATCTAAAGTATGTAAGGAAAGATAAGTTAAGATGTCAAGACTGTGGACTATCTCTGAAACTCAGTCTGTAGAACTGAACATACAAGTGAACTTTGCCCTGGAGCTCTTTGTCCTGGCATACATCATAGTGAGAGGCAGTGCTGGGCAACATTGTGGCCTATCACATGTCCGCTTCTCATGCTGGAGTCTCTTGCCAAGGCTCCCTCTTTCCTGAGCATGTTTTCAAGCCAGTCACCAGGTTTGACATCTCTGAGTTCAGGCTTCCCTTCCATGCACACCACTGTTCTTGTACTCTTTGGTTTCACATGGTAGCTTGCAGTATCCCTAGAGCCCCTTTCAGACTGTTCTTTCATTACCCCTTGATACTCTGATCTGACAGAGCAGGTTGCCTGCTGTGCATGTGAGCTGTGTTTCCTGTCATGGAGCTTTCATCTCCTTCTAAGATACTGTCCTTTCGAACATAACTGCCTTTCATCTTCCAAGACAGTTTTGGGTAGCAGTCTTTCCATGATGCTTCCTCCAAACTCCACCTCTCCTTAATCAGGAGACCCTTCTCCTGAGGCACTTATTCTACATGAGCTCATGGTTATGTGTGGGATATGCCATTCTAACTTCATGGTGCTTTGTGGAGTACTGTTATTTGAGTAAGTGTGTGATTGGTGAAAAACTTGGTGTAGAGAGATTTGTAAAAGCCAGGAGTGTTTTCCCATCCATTCTAAGTTATGCTGTGGAGTACTATGTATTGGAAATACAACAGTTTACATTTTATCAGTTTAAGATTTTTAACTATTTAATGTTCTCATAGAGGTAAGGACACAAAGTGACTAGTGAGCTAGTTGCAAAGGTTGCTGAGAGAACTAGGATGTCACTGTTAACTTGTCCACTGTCCATCACAGGCACTGACGAGGAGAGCATCCTGACCCTGCTGACATCCCGAAGCAATGTTCAGCGCCAGCAAATCGCTGAGGCTTTTAAAACTCTGTTTGGCAGGGTAAGATCATACTTCATCTAAGGTGGGATGTGAGAACAGCTACAAGTTTAAAAGATAGTTTTTAGGACCCCCTAAGGATTCCGTAAGCCTCAGATGCTAAATTCCTTTATGAAAAATGGCATAGCATGGTTTTCATGCAAGTTGCTCACTTCCTCTGTGTACTTTAAACTGTCTTTAGATGACTTATAATACCTATACACGTGATTGTTACACTATATAAATTAGGAGATAATGACAAGCTAACCTCATGTAGGAGTTTTTCTTACTCATGCTGAGGGGTGTCAGAGATTCCGTGGTGGTTACTGCCCCTCTTCTTACCTCTGCTTACCACTAACTTGCTTTCATATCCATTCCTGGGTTCAAGCCTATTGCAGATACATAGTCACAGTCTCAGTTCCTTTTGTAGTAACTTTAATAAATTTTTAATTATTTGATTTATGTGTTCTTATTTAATAATTTAAAGAAAAACTTTAAATAAGTTACTGAGTATATTAGTGTATGTGAAATTTTAAATGTAATTTTGCTATCCTGAATATTTATATTGTCATTACATTGAGAAAAAAAGGCAGAGCAAAAACAAAGTGCCCTTTTTTGTTGCTGGGGATGAACCTAGGACTTTGTCTGTACTAGAGGAACTGAGTGCTCTTGACTGAGTTGCAGCTCAGCCCATTTTTAGAACATATCCAAGTCCCACAATCTTGTTGCTGTGCTGAGACTGCACCTGTGGAGACTGCTGCTTTTCTTCCCTCATCACTGCACCAAAGGCCTCTGTCAGCAGCCAGAAGCATAATAGTGACCACAACCTATTGTGTAGTAGAATGATTTTAGGAAGGGGTAAAAAAAAAAAAAGGGGAAAAAATGCTTAGGTATATTGGGTTAAATTCTATGCTTTTAAAAATATGATTTTTGGGGGATTTTTTGTAAACATCCCAACATTTCTTTGTAAAGTATTTTAAAAATAAACTGTATTCAGCATATGTTTTGAGTATGAATGGTTGCCATGGAACTGCATCCCCAGTTACACATTTTTGTTTCTGTGTTTTGAGGTGTACAACGACTGTAATCCCAGCCATTTGACAGGCTGAGTCAGGATAATTGCATGTTTAAGTCCTTCCTGGACTATGAGTAAGTTGAAGACCAGCCTGGGCATTGGTCTCTAGGAATTTAGCTTGGTTGTTGGACACTTACTTGCCCAGCATTTGGGTGGTGCCCAGGTTAAATCCCAGCTCCAAAACTCACATGTTGCCCAGACTGGCCTCCTGTTTCACCCTCCTGTGTGCTGGGATGACAGTGTGTATTGCCATGACTATTAGCCTTCTTTTAAAAATTATTGCATTTTATTTAACTCTTGATGTTAAGGAAAGCATCTGTAAAGATAAATGCCTTCTCTGATGAGTAGATGACATTGCTTAAGGTTGAGGTCAGATGTCAAAGGTATATTCTTCAGAGCTACTGGACTTTGCTCCACTCTGGTACCTTCTACTTAGAGGTAGCAGCACACAAAACTCACTATAGCAAAGGGATGTCCTTGTTTAAAAAGACAGTTCTTAAAGTTTGTCTGGTCACTGAGTTTGTGTTTTCTATGAATTAGGACCTTCTGGATGACCTGAAATCAGAGCTGACTGGAAAGTTCGAAAAGTTAATAGTGGCTCTGATGAAACCTTCTCGACTTTATGATGCCTATGAGCTGAAGCATGCTCTTAAGGTGAAGGATGCATGAAGAGACTTCCTGTTGTACATAGTTGCTGCTTTATGAGGTTTAAGTTTATTTGACTTATTACAGTGAGGTCTTGGAAGACAACCCTGGGAGGCAATAAGAAAAAAAGAAAATTAACAAGTGTGTCATTTCATATTTTTGTATAGTTAAATTCAGTAATACTGCTTATTTGTAATTTTTAGTTTTTTCTGGATTTTTGTGTTTTTATATTTATGTCATAATGTTAAAATAATGATTTTTTTAGCTTTTTAAAAAGAAAATTGGCCAATTAGCTGACAACTGTTGTAATTTAAGTTGTATCAAAAACTAGATTTGTCTCACCTTGAATTTTATACACATTTTGAATATTATACACATCTGACTTCTTTGAATCATTTAATTAGATGAAGGACAGGAAGTGGATCATCTGTTAGCAAACTGGATTTGAGTGGGCAAGCAGAGTTAGCAACACAGGTAATGCAGCTCAGAGATGGTCCTTACCTAGCAGAAGGAGAGCATGAGTTATCTAGTTAGGAGTCTGTGCTCACTGAGTCAGTTTTCTGGCAGTTATTCTCTTGAAGCCAACAAACTCTTAGGTCAGTAGACAAGAAAGCATTTTTTACATCGTGTGTCTGGAGTGTTAGCAATAGCTGAGATCTTCTGAGGACCAGCCTAGATATTTTAGTACTTGATTTTTGGCAAAGAAATAAGACTTTTTGGCAAAGAAGTGAGACTTAAATACATTATCTGGAAAAAGCAAAACTATGCTCAGCCATATTGTTACTTATATGTTCTAGTGTAGCAGTGTAGGTGTGACTTTTCTAAGTACAAGGGGCATCAATTCACAAAGTGAGTTCTTGTTTTCTACCTTGGTCCATTTCACAAACCTAAGCTGCACTGTACTGATGAGAGTTGTGTTAGCATCATCACTCTTACTGATACCCATGATAACTAACTTAAGTACAAAAGGCTTACTTTGACTCAGAATTTTAGGGATCCAGCCCATGACTTTGGGCTTATAACACACAGTGCATGATGGTGGGAGTATGTGGTGAGCAAAACTTACTCAATGACTAGGAAGCAACAGAGAGGGAGGAGAAAGATGCAGTCCCACGATCCCCTCAAAGATGTTCCTTAATGACCTGGATCCTCTCAGCAATCCCTTAAAGGTTCTCTCATCTCCAGTAGCACCACAATGAGGACCAAGACTTTAACTCCTATGTAGGGTCATTGGGGGGATGACATTTAAGATCTAAACTGCATCATTGCTTTTATTACAGAGTTGCTTTGTCACTCCATAGAGAACTTAACTTGAGAACAGGGGTTTATTTTTTCTGAGGTTGATTTAGTATTAATGACCTTCCATATAAAGTTTTCATTTTTAAAATTTCAGCTTTATTTCATTTTTCATTAACTGTTCAAGTTGCAGTCTAAACACTTATTCAGCCTGTTATAGATCTGGGTATATAATTGTATGCTATTATAGTCAGCTTCTCATTGCTGGGACAAACTTTCAAACAGACAGTTTATGGGAGGAAGAGATTTATTTCACCTTACAGATCCAGGGGAAGTTCCATCAGTGGCGAAAGAAAATGCTGACTTCCATATGTCCAAACAGAGAGAAACAACTGCAGGAAGCAAAAACCAACAAGGAACAAGCAAAACACCAGCACTAGCAGACAGACAGAACCCCCCTTCATCCCCCACCAGAGCTCAAATTGTTTTTGGCACACAACTGGGCTGGAATCAGATTTCCCCCACCACTGGGCTGATATCAGATCCACCCCCAGTGATACACCTTCCCTGTAGCAGGAATCTGCCTGCTAAGGGCTGAAGCTGTAAACTCAATTTTAATAAAACATCTGAGTCATGTATTTACATTATCATATTCAAACTACCACACATGCATACATACAAAACAGTAAAATTGTTTGACATTAGACAAAGTGAGGATAAAAAGTGAAATAGAATAAAATTGCCCCCAGAAAGAAAATCACTTTGCAATTTTATATCTCTGTGACAACAGACCTTGTATATAAATAAATTTATGTTATATTGGATATTTTTGTAATTATATACTTTTGATAACTTATTGACGTTTTCTCTATTAAAAATCTTCAAACAGGGAGCTGGGACAGATGAAAAAGTATTGACAGAAATTATCGCATCAAGGACACCTGAAGAATTAAGAGCCATAAAAGAAGTGTATGAAGAAGGTGAGCAGTCGAACTCTGTCACTCCACTTTTTTTCCTACTGTGACTATAGTCCTGTGTCATTTAGAGGAGCAGTATATGACTGTTCAATGAGTTAAATGAAATTCAAACGATTTTTCTTAGTATATGTATGAAAGATAGTTTAGTGTTTATTTGTATTTAGTATTTAGTTTATAAGAAGCTGTTGATGAAAGTTTAATTTTTTTAAGTTTTTATTTTTATTTATTTACTTATTAGAGACAGAGAAAGGGAGAAAGAGAGAATGGGCATGCCAGGGCCTCTAGCCACTGCATGACCCATGTGCCACCATGTGCTTCTGGCTTACGTGGGTACTGGGGAATCGAGCCTCGAACCAGGGTCCTTAGGCTTCACAGGCAAGCGCTTCACTGCTAGGCCATCTCTCCAGCCCAAAGGTTTATTTTTGTATAGGCTTTACAACCATCATAAAAATATATAAGTTGTCTTTTTTTTTTTTTTTTTTTTTTTTTTTTTTGGTTTTTCGAGGCAGGGTCTCACTCTAGTCCAGGCTGACCTGGAATTCACTCTGTATTCTCAGGGTGGCCTCAAACTCAGGGCAATCCTCCTACCTCTGCCTCCTGAGTTCTGGGATTAAAGGCATGCGCCACCACACCTGGAGATAGGTTGTATTTTTTTTAAACATTAATTTCAGTTATATATAGATAGCTTTTCCTTCAATAAATTCAGTTTTTTTAAAACCGATATTTTATTTTATTATTTGAGAGAGGGGGTGGGCAGAAATGGACATGCCAGGCCTCCAGCCACTGCAAATGAACTCCAGATGCATCTGGCACTTTTCACAGGAAGAATCATATAGAAGGCATTGTGGGAACCTGGGAGGAGACCTGTGCCTTCCAGAAGGGATTTGATGAAAAGGTGTCAAATTGTTTGCGGTTTGGCTCCTGGTCTTGTATGGGTAAAGTGATAATATACTCTACATTTTTACTTTACTTTTCAGTATGCCTTACTTTTTTTTTTTTTTACACCAACTGCATTTTTTTTAGTTACTTTTTTTATTGACAACTTCCTTAATTGTATACAATATCCCATGGTACTTCCCTCCTTTCCTCCACTTTCCCCTTTTAAACTCCACTCTCCATCATATCCCCTCCCCCTCTCAATCGATCTCTCTTTTCATTTTGATGTCATGATCTTTTCCTCCTATTATGATGGTCTTGTGTAGGTAGTGTCAGGTACTGTGAGGTCATGAATAGCCAGGCCATTTTGTGTCTGGAGGAGCACGTTGTAAGGAGTCCTACTCTTCCTTTGGCTCTTACATTCTTTCCACCTTCTCTTCCGCAATGGAACCTGAGCCTTGGAAGGTGTTTTAGAGATGTTTCAGTGCTGAGCACTCCTCTGTCCCTTCTTCTCAGCACCATGGTACATTCTGAATCATCCCAAAGTTGCCACCATCTGAAGCTTCTCTAACCAAAAGTGAGAGTAGCATTAATAAATGGGTATGGACATATAAGAGAAGTACTTACTGGGCATTTTGGTGAGCATAGTATATACATTTAGCCAGACACCAACAGACATTACACTCCTAGGGCTCATGACTATCCCTGTCGTAGGTTTTCAGTGTCAGGGAACCCATGGAACCGGCCTCTAGTCCAGTTAGAGAATGGTTGGTTTCCCCCATAACAGAGATGCCACTATGGCACCTGTTGGCTCATTTGGCCTGGCTGGCCAAATTTAAAGTTTGCAGTGTTTACTGTTGAATACCTTCACTGGTGTTTTCTCTCTCTCCTATTGAACTGCATGCAGTGTAGCTTTTTCCAGCTTTCTGTCAGCTGGTCCACATGGAGGTGGCTGTCAGCTCAGCTCCAGCAGGATTTCTCAGTGACCTTGCAGCCCAACTATGTGGAGTCTTCAGCAATAGGGTCTTACCATCTATTCCTGGTGGGAAACCAAGGGCCTTGGCAATGGCCTATAATGTTTTGGGAGTATCTGAGACCTCCCTGGCCAGCAACTCACTGGAAAGTATCCCATCCCTGTAGTGTGCCTTACTTTTTGTGTGAAAATAGTCTATATATCAGTCTAGTCCACATTTCAGTGCATGAATGGAATTAAGCCAACAAAATGAAAGTGAATGCAGAGGGTTCTTCCATTGTTGTCAAGATTGTCATAGCCAACTTGTAAGACCAAGGGGACTCAGACCATCTGGATGGGATTGTGTGCTCAGCCAACAGACTCTGCCTGGAGCAGTTAGCCACTGCAGTGTAGCTCTGTCATGGGATTATTAGTTTGGTAATCTTAGAAATGACTTTGTTCCCTTGAGGGAAAAACAATGCGAAATTCAGAGCAACTAAACATTACCATCCCAAAATGCTGGATCTCCCTCCCCCTTCTCTTCCTGTAGTCAGGATGGTCCTAACAACTGCAGAAGCATGATGCATGTATTTCAACTTAGAGATCTATTTAGTGTGTATTCAGAAATTTCTGTCTGTGGGTATTGACATCCAGGAGCCTCTGCTGCTCGATGACAGTGAGGTGCTGCATGAGCAGTAACAGTGCATGGTCCACCCTGATTGGCTGAGTATTGAGCACAGTTCCATGTTCAATGCTGCACTGGCTGTTGCAAGGGACACAGAAGATGTGCACAGCACAGTGCTTGTCCTCAGTGAATTTGCCTGCAGCTTGAACACCTTCAGAATTTAAAGGGTGTAAAAATGAAAGTTATATATGGTTATATATGGCAAATATTAATGTGGATGCAGTCAGAGGGGAAGGGGTTTCATGGTACAAATGAGATACACAGTAGAATTTAAAGACTTAGTATCCATTGATGAAGTAGAATAAACACACACAAAACTATTATTCACTCTGAACAGAGGAACTTTTCTTAATTTGCAACAGCACCAATGAGCTGGAAGGCCTCATATTAAGTTAAATAAGCCAGGCAAAGACAGGCACTGATGACCTCACTCACCTGGAATCTAAAAGGTCAAGCTTATAAAGTAGAGCTAGCATGGTAGTTTGCCAGGGCTGAGCAGAAGGAAGTGAAGGAGAAAGGGTGAAAGAGAAGATGATGGGAGGGACAGTGGTGCAGGTTGAAAAGTTCTTGAGACCTAGTGTGCAGCATGGTGACTATACTCATAAAAATGCATTATATATTCAAATTTTGTAAGAAAATAGATCTTAAATGCTTTCACCACACACAAAACTATGTGAGGTGGACATGCTAATTATTTAACAGGATATTAGTGTATGTAAGATATTGTACTTCTTAAATATGTACACATTTTAACTGTCTTTATAACTCAGGAAAGCTGGGAAGGAAAGGATGGGGTAAGTATTCAGTAGGTGAAGGTGATTGTGGTCTTTAGTGGTGCAGACTCTGAGCTGAGGAGAGTGGATTGAGGGGGCAGCAGGACCTCCATGAAGGGAAGGATGTATATATATATCTGTTATGGAGCTCATTTTCACCAGGGAGGTTAGGTTGGGTAAGGGGGTTTATAAGCTTGGATGATGAATTTGTACTTGAGTCTAAGGTATAATGGGCAATGGAATACTGAAGAAGTAGCTGAAGGAAGAAGGAAGTTGAAGTCCAGAGTGTATTATGTAGGTAGCTGTGTCAGGAGGGTAGTGAGGAAGATACATAGTAATTCCATCACCACTTGGGTTGCTAGGAAAGGTGAGGAGTACAAATCTGAGAAAAGATGGCTTAGTTCATCAACTACAGTTTCTCTTCATTTATCCCTCTTTCATGTAATTAATGTGCCTGATGTTTTTCTGGTTAAAAGAAAGCTCTAAATGAGCATGCAATAATTCTGTTGCAGAGTATGGCTCCAGCCTGGAGGATGATGTGGTAGGCGATACTTCCGGGTACTACCAGAGGATGTTGGTGGTCCTCCTTCAGGTACTGGTAGAGACAATATAGTTTAATGATTAGAGTCTGAGCTTGGTCTGGCCTGACAGTTAAGTAAGGCCCCTTAGACTTACTTGAATGATTTTTGGTGCTTGCAAAGTCCCACTTTGATGGCTGCATCTTGCCTGAGCTTGTATGTGCTTCAGAATATATGGCCCAAACCCTAAAGTGTTAAGTACTCTATTGTTTTAGCAGCAGTGTGTTTCTTCTTTTTTCATAGTATTTAAAATCAGGAGGGTCATGCCTCTTCTGAACATGCTGTGTGGTAATGTGAAGTACTATAGGATTGATATGGTTGGGGGAAAGCTGTGTATACATAATCATCAGGTGCATCTTTCCATTTGAGTGAAAACACTCCACAGTTCAGCATGTGACATGATCTCTTGCAGGCAAATCGAGACCCTGATGCTGCAATTGATGAAGCTCAGGTTGAACTGGATGCTCAGGTGAGTACAGTCTATTGTGTGGTGACTGTATTATGACTTAGAAATAAAAAGACTTCACAGTAATGAAAAATGACAATGTGTGTTGTTAGAGCCTTTAGAAATAATGTTACAAAACCATAAGACCCACATAGGTGATTTCTCTTATTCTGATCTGGCTAATAATATAGTTACTTTGTTCCAATGCTGAAATGAAATTAAATAAATTATTTTGCAGTTCCCATCTAGATATGCTGTTTTTTAAAAATATCTTTATTTATTTAATTGAGAGAAAGAGAGAGAATGGGCACACCATGGCCTACAGCCAATACAAACTCCAGACACATGTGCCACCTTGTACATCTGGCTATATGAGTACTGGGGAATTGAACCTGGTCCTTAGGCTTCACAGGCAAGCTCCTTAACTGCTAAGCCATCTCTCCAGTCCTAGATATGCTCTTTCTGTGGTTATGGAATAATCACAAAATGGAGAATTTTACAAAATAAACCCCAGATTGCTATTTTACTACCAGTGTTGGAATAGGAAGTTTTCTTAGCAGGAGAGAATAGGATAAAAGAATAAGGTGTTTAATGGCAAGTAGTATTTTATTACATAAGAGATGAAAAGTTACTTTAGCATTAGGAAATTTCTCTGCATTTTTTTCAACAGCCTTCTAAACAGTTTTATTGTTCTTCTGTCAGCTGCTTTTTTTTGGTTTTTCGAGGTAGGTGCTCACTCTAGCCCAGGCTGGAATTCACCATGTAGTCCCAGGCTGGCCTTGAACTCACAGCTATCCTCCTACTTCTGCCTCCCAAAGGCTGGGATTTAAGGCGTGTGCCACCGTGCTGGCTTGTCAGCTGCTTTTTTTTTTTTAATTATTTTTTTTTTATTGACACCTTCTATACTTACATACAAAAAAACATATGATATTTCCCTCCCTCCCCCATTCCATTTTAGAATTCCAATCTCCATCATATCCCCACCCTCTTTTTATTGATTTACAAATAGAAATTTGCATTTGAGGGACTTCTCAAACCCAGTATCATTTCCTCCTGGTTTGTAAACAGTCACATGCAGGAAATAAGCATTTGGAAATCTGAAACATGAGAACTGAAGCCTGGGAACAGACAGAAATGAATTACTTGGGTTTCTAGAATAACCCCAGTGCAGCCCTGTGCCTCACTGTTCCATTAAGAAATTTTGAGGAAGAGGGGGCAGAAAGATTATAAGATCCAAAGGTTGAGACATCATGCCCAGCCAGAGGAATTCCCTCTCCCCAATAGCAACTGACTGCTGTTCCCACAATGCATAATCCACAACTCCATAGGGAATGCCTGCCACCCCACTGAGGAGTGTCCCCAATGGAATGGGGGCAGGGATAAAGGAAAAGAGGGTACCAACACATGATGGATCCATACAAAATATGTTGTTAATAATAGTAAATCAAAAAAAAAAAAAAAACATACCAAAGGGAAAAGCAGGTTGACTGTGCTCTATGTGTGGCCTGCCCTTGACACAGGGAAGAAGGGAGTGTTAATATTCCTGTGGGTGGCTATGGCATAATGGCTATGGCTTCAGGATGCTGGGGTCCCTGCCTGTCTAGATATCAAAAGACATGTGTTTGCTAAGGCTCACTGCTATATTTTTCTCCTGTCCCAAACTGCCTCCCAAGTGCTAGCTCACTGTGTCCATTCCTGTCTAAGACCTTGAAACCCTGCTGTGTTACTGTCCTGTTGGGGGGGGGGGGTTATAGCCCCATCTCATGAAGTTGCCTGTGTCTTATGCTTCTCCCCCTTGTGCATATACTTCTTATTTCCTCTCCACATCTCAACTCTTATGTGCTTCCCAGGTGGCCTGTTTGAGCCTCCAGGAATGAGCCAGGTGCTATCTGACATTAAAGCTGCAATTGCCTTCCTTGAGCTGTGGGCTGAGTTCTGTCATGAGCTCCTAGCATAGTTGGCAGTCATACTGATGAGTGAGTTAGTGCTAAACTCTGGAGTCTAGGATGCTATTTCCCATCTGTGGATTAGGGACAAGCCCAGGCCCTTGGTAAGTAGCAGTGAGCTGGGATTTGCAGCCAGGCCTCTCGGACTCCAAAGTCTGTTCTTTCCCACTAAACACATCTCATGGTGTTTGGAATTAGCTCCTCTCCCTGCTTCCTCTCACATAAAGGGTTTGTTAAATGTATGTAAAGATCACAGACTCCAGCTTCAACCTACCTTCTAGTAGAGAACAAGCAACAGTAGACTTCCCAAGTCCTCCCCTAGGTAGGGTTCTGTTCAGTTTCAACCTGGCCTTGTTGCTTTCCAAGCATTGATTCCTCTGGGCTTTGATAGGAGATAATGTGTTTCTCATATTTCTACTCTCGGGAGTAGGAGTTCTGGAAGCTTTGAATGGTTATGGTGTAGGAAGGCAACTGCAGTCCCAGTGACCATGGTAAGGACCCTCATTAAAGCACAGCAGGCAGATTTCCAGGCAAGTGGCTGATGTAATGAGTACCCCGTATGGTGAGGGAAAGCTAACCCTTGGATCTTGCTTCCCCTGGTTTCTTTCCTCAGGGCACTTACTTGTAGCTCTGCCTGTTACTGTGATAGCCTGTGAATCAGCTGGGCATTTCATTGAGCTGTGGGTTCTGATCCTGCAGGCCTGGGTGCAGCCAGAGTATATGTTTTGAATATTCTTTTGTGCACACTGAGCTGTTTCTGGGACCTACATGTCGATTGCCCAGGCTCAGAGTATCACTCACCTGATGCAGCAGATAAGACCATTCAGAAACCTGAAAGTGAAACTGAGAATGTGAGGACTGCTTTATGGGCTGACCTGAAAATCTGCCCAATGGAAGCCAGGCTTTTGGGCCCTTCCTGTGACCACACTGGCTATGACTTTTTGATTTTTAAAGTCTGTTATCACTAATTCAACCTTTTAGAAACTGATTTGCCGAGCATTTTGAAAAGGAGCACAACCATTTGTACCTGTGGCAAGGGTAGCTGGACTGTCATCACTGGGAGGATTAACAGTTTCTTGGTTGAAAATAAAGCTGAGATAACTGAATGGCCCTTTCATTTTTTTTTTCTCTACTGATACCTGGCAATAAGATGAGTCCTGTTATTTTGAGATCCTGGTAGGCCACAGTGAGTGATTCTCTTGGAAAATGACAATTCTATAGACAGTCCATTTTACTTTTTGACTTTTTGCATGTGTGTGTATAGAATGTGGGGTATATATGCTCTATGCACATGTGTATGTAGACATATATGGAGGCCAGAGGAGAATATTAGATGGCCTGTTGCATAGCTCATCTATGTATTTCCTTGAGATAGAGTCTCTCTCTGAACCTGGATTTACAAGTTTAATAAACTCCAGCAATTCTCTGGTCTCTGCTTCCCATAGGACTGGAGTTACAGGCATGCATGGCCATACCAGAATCTACCTCAGATGTTCTCAGTGTGTGTGTGTGTGTGTGTGTGTGTGTGTGTGTGTGTGTGTGTGTGTACACTCATTTCTGGAAAAAGCTGATGAGTGCTTGCTCCTCCAGGCAGGCCCTCTGATAAGCTGATTCCACCACTGTGGGCTTTCTGACAGAGCATGGGTAAGGGATTACCTACAGGAGCATGGAGACTCCAAAGCAGTTCTACTGAAAATCTCATCCTGCCATGGACAAAACCTCCCCATGGCTTGATAGGTGGTGCTCACCTTCCCTTTCATCTTTCATCTTGTGTACTCTATCTCCCTGCAAAGGCCAGGAGACCTCATTGCTTATACCTGGTAAAGGGTTTACCTGCGATCTCAGGTGAGGGCCTATCTTTCTTCACTCCTCTCCCAATGTACAGCCATAGCTGCTTCTAATAAAGGTTGCAATAGATGTTTTTCCCTGGGGACTACATCATACAACTGTGGGTGTGTGTGCATGCATGTTTGTGTGAGAGAGTGCAGGCATATGCACAAGATAGCCCTGAGTGTTGGTCCTCACTTTTCAGGCTAGTCTCTGGTCATTGCTGTGTTTGCCAACCTAGCTGGCCCTGTGAGTTTGTGGATATTCTCCTGTCTGTGCCTTCCAACTTGCCTTTGGAGCCCTGGGATTGTAGAACATATTATTGTGTCCAACTTTATGTGGGTTCTGGGGATGTGAAGTCAGGTTGCCACACTTACTTGGCAAGCGCTTTATCTATGAGCCATCTCCCCAGCCTCTAAAACTGATACTCTGTGTCCTTCCCTGCCACATCTTTGCTTTGTGCTCTTGCTGGAGGCAAGGTTGAGCTCTTAGCGGAGGAGACAAGGGAAGGGAATCCTGTGTACTGAGCACTCTGCTCTGCTGCTTGAGTTATGAAATTTCCATTAATGACCCCATAGAAATACTGTTCTCATGCTTCAGGCCAATTTGTGGGCTTAGAAAGAGATTAATATAACTCACTTGATGTCTCACTAGCAAGGATAAAGGGCCAGGTCTTCTTTTACTCCCAAACTTCCATCTTTTGCTCTGAACTGGGGTTATTGTCCAGTTTAGCTCAGGCTGTAAGGGGATGGGCAGAGTCAGGAGATGCAAGGGTATCTCATCCAGCACATCTCCCTGGTTGTTGTTCATTCATTCACTCATTCTTGTGGGGCTGAGGATCTAACCCAGGGCAAGCTAGTCAAACACACTACCACTGAATGAAAACAAACCAAACCTTTAAAGATCATTGTTCTGTATGAAAATACTGTTGTGTATGAGTTACTTGATTATGCCTTTAGAATAGTACTGGTTCCAGATATAAGTCTCCTAAGAAAATTGAGATTATAATAAAAACTAGCTGACATTTACCAGTCATTCCCATATAACAAGCTTAACTTCTCTGCTAACTAATGAAAATTTGCAGCCATACAAAACAGTTGGTAAGAAATGTGAGCATCAGCTGGGCCTGAATATTGTATAAGATGAGCTCTCTCCTGTTTAAGGGCTAATCTATCTCCTGTCTCCATGTGGGAAATGTGCTAGAGGAGTTACTGAATTCCTAAGGATGTTGATGTTAATGGTAATTTTTAATTTTTGTTTTTTTCTGTGTTATATAGAATATCTCAAAGAACATGTCAGTTTTGGAATTAGATTTGATTTTTTTAAATTTTTATTTATTTTTTTGAGAGAGAAAGAGACAGAGAGAGAGAGAATGGGCACACCAGGCCTCCAGCTGCTGCAAACGAACTCCAGACACGTGTATCACCTTGTACATCTGGCTTATGTGGGTCCTGGGGAATCAAACCTTTGACTAGGTCCTTTGACTTTGCAGGCAAGCGCCTTAACCACTAAGCCATCTCCCCAGCCCAATTTTAAATTATTTTAAGAAAAGTCTATGCAGTTCAAAAGTTTAGATACATACCTGATTCATTGTGCTTCTTTCAGTTCTGAAGAACATGTTCACATAACCAGAATCTATAATGTCTGTCATTAATTTTAATGTCAGAATTAAGTGTAAAGATGTACAAGTCTCATTTGTTAAGTTTTTGGGAAATTTAATAAAAGTAGATCTGGACCACTTAATCTACACAGTTAAGACTACAGTGGACAAAATTTGCACATCCAAACTCAAGCCACTCTTCCTGTCCTGATTTGGATTGTCTGTGGGCATAAGGCTGCCTCCAGGCGGCAGCCCCAGCATATTGCATTCATCTAACATGTCTAAAAGGGTGGAACTGAATGATATTGAAGTGAAGATTGACTTGCTGGTCTTCTCAGTAAGTGTATTTAATGATGATGTTCCTGTGTGTTTGTAAGCTGTTACTGGCTCACTGAAGGGCATATATCTTCATGTCCAAGAGTAAGTATGGGCGCTACCCTATACATTTAAGAACTGTTTTGTGGTCATTGGAATAATGAACACATTTTACAGCTAGCTTTGATTAAATCTCAGCTGTACAGAAAAAGTATGGAGCCGGGCATGGTGGCACATACCTTTAATCCCAGCACTCGGGAGGCAGAGGTAGGAGGATCACCATGAGTTCAAGGCCACCCTGATACTACATAGTAAATTCCAGGTCAGCCTGGACTAGAGTGAAATCCTACCTCAAAAAAACAAAACAAAAATATGGAATTTATGTTTAGCCACATGCTACAGAATAACTAGAACAAGCAAAAAAAAAAAAAAAAACATAACTTCTTGGTAAATTACTCCACAGTCTGTAGATGATGTTCAACAGTGAGAGGACCAGAATGTTCCCTGACCTATATAGCATTGCTTCCTAAAGACAGGATGTTCCAGTTAACATTTAGAGAAGACTAAGTCTTGTACCATTGGTGTGCTTTAATTAATCACACGTTAGTTAATTAATGGCACATTAACCAGCTGTGCATGACCAGGTGAATCCGTATGCAGGCAGTGAAAACTGGATGGTCAGGAACCCAGGACAGGTGGAGAGTGATTCATTCACTGAGGCTGGTTTCTTACAGGCTTTGTTTCAGGCTGGAGAGCTGAAGTGGGGCACAGATGAAGAAAAGTTTATTACCATCTTTGGGACACGTAGTGTGTCTCATTTGAGAAGAGGTAAGTGAAAAAATCTGTATGAGACAAATGCTTTGGGAACTTTGTTAAATAGATGAGCCAGTACGACACACTGCCTGCCACATAGCAGGAATTAGTGAGCAATTCAAGTTTTATACTTTCCCTCAGAGTGACCTAGAGAAATCTTACCATTCTCTTGGCTGCTACTCTAGCTTTTACAAAATCAGACATTCTTGCCTTTTCTGTGTCTCAGAGGTGATGAGGGACATATGTCTCAGCACTGAGGAGTGAGACACTCTATCTACTCCCAGGCACACTGATACCTAAGCTGTCATTCTGGTTATACCTTAGGTCTCAAGGTGTCAGTTGAAAATTAGTTCATCTTTAAAATGTTCTATTTTTGCAGGTTAAAATCTGTGGCTGATGTGGAAGGACATGGGATCTTTCTATTGTTCAGTATCATGGTTTTTCATGTCTTGGTTTTCTTTCTCATGCTTATTAACTCACCATTATAAGGTGGTTGGTGTAGCTGCAAACATAAGCATTTTCATGGCAAGAAGAAGAAAAAGGTTAAATCAGTCATACCTGTTGATTAGAGAAGACTTCCCAGAACCTCTTCAGGAGACTTACCTGTCAATTTCAAGGATTATAACTAGCAAAGGGGTGGATGTGATGGCTTCTGCCTATAATCACAACATTTGGGAGGCAGAGGCAGAGGCAGGTGGATCACAGGTTTGAGGTTTGAGGCCAGCCTGGGCTACATAGTTAGGCCCTGTCACAAAACAAAACAAAACACTAAATTTAAAAAACAACCCTTAATAAGTGATACTTGCAAAAAAATAAATAAAACAGCAGTTACTTAGGGCTCTGCATCTAGAGGCAAGAAAGATTTTTGTGTGGCAGGACAAAACTTCATTAGAATAAGTATCTTCTTTCTGTAAAGAGTGATTCTTACCTGATTAAGGAATCATTTCCATTTTTTCTAGTCTTTGACAAATACATGACCATATCAGGATTTCAGATTGAGGAAACTATCGACCGGGAGACATCAGGAAACCTGGAGCAGCTGCTGCTAGCTGTAGGTAAGTGATTGCTGTGTGTGTGTGTGTGTGTGTGTGTGTGTGTGTGTGTAACAGAAACTGGTTTCAGGAAGTTGAGGCCAGACCTGAAAATAACCACATACTTCTTTATGGAAAGAGGAGGGTAACATGATTCTGGAGGAAGCAAAGTCCTAAATTTCCATTTCAGAAGCCTGTGGCCATGGATGGATATACATGATTATCTAGTAACTTACTTCATTCTATGAAAATATAAGATGGTTAAAAGAATCATGTGACCCTCCAGTGTTGTGAACTTAATCACAAATGCTGGCTTCTGACTCCTGTGAGATTTTAGAATTCTTTTGAATACTGTCCTCACAGCTTTGAGGCTGACTGAGAAATTATCTCACAAGAGAAAGGATAGCTTTGATGTAATAGAGGATTGATGATGACTGTTTTCAGACTAAGTAATCTGGAATTTTAATAAATGTTCAGAATAATTGGGGAAATTGGAGAATTGAGTTGTATTGCATACCTCCAGAGGATCCAACCCAGCATGTGTGTCCAGAGCTTTGGATTTTACATGGTCTGTGTGCTCTGAGCACTTGATATTTTTTGTTTTCTGAAGAGTAAGCAGAACTTGTATAAGAACCATCATGAAATGTAACCATTCATATGAACATAATTCTTATAAAATGTTGCTGCTTCTAGTTGTCTCAGAGTCATGGCCATTTAAATTACTAGTGGCTTTTTCTTAGTCATTGAAAAAGGGAGAATTATGAAACCTCACCAGTGAAGCATTGTCATTTTCTATATATGGAAGAATTTTTATGGATTTCCTGAAGCTGAGCTGATTAAGGTCTACCGAGCCTTCACCTAGGTTAGCACAAACGTATTTAGAGCAGATAATCTTTTTTTTAATAAATTTTTTATTTATTTACTTATTAGAGAGAGAGAGAGAGAGAATAGAAGCACCAGGGCCGCTAGCCACTGCAAACAAATTCCAGATGCATGTGCCACCATGTGCATCTGGCTTACATGGGTACTGGTGAATCAAGCCTCAAACCGGGGTCCTTAGGCTTCACAGGCAAGCACTTAACCACTAAGCCATCTCTCCAGCCCCTAGAGCAGATAATCTACCTGTCCGAGCATCTGTGCCAGAATGGTTAGATGCAGGCTGCTTATCTGAATTGTGAGCTCCAAGGAATATGGACAGAGCACAGGAAGACAGGCTAAGCTTTTCTAGAGATTAGAATAATTTTCTTCTGTCATTTGATTGAATGTCTTGGAATGGAAACTCTCAATCTGCCTGTATAATTGATTGCTGATGAAGAAGGTTGTGGCATGATAACCACCAGGAGCCAACAGGGAAGCTCAGAGGATAGACAGGTACACCCAAACCACTGGTCCAGTATTTAAGTCTGTGCAGACTCCAAGGCAAACCAACCTAGTGTCTGCAAGTAGGGACATTCCATCAGCATTGCTTTCATAGGAGCAGAGCCAAGAGTGTGAAGCAGCATTTGTTTTGATGACCTAATCCTTTTCATGTGAGAGTAACACCTGATCTTTGTATTCCTTGCTTTCTTAGTGAAATCCATTCGCAGCATCCCTGCCTACCTTGCAGAGACCCTCTATTATGCTATGAAGGTGAGTGGGTGCTGATTCTTCTGTCTGGTAAATGTATCTTTCTAGTATTACCTGTCTCCAACTGATTATGCTGTAGATGTTGGGAATTTTATCTTCTTTAAACTTGTAGGCATTATAAACTATTGGGCTATATTGACGTAACTCAGGGGCATTTGATGCTGTTTTGGAAGACTTTGAACATCTTGCTTCTCTTTTCTTTCTTAAAGGGAGCTGGGACGGATGATCACACCCTCATGAGAGTCATGGTATCCAGGAGTGAGATTGATCTGTTTAACATCAGGAAGGAGTTTAGGAAGAACTTTGCCACCTCTCTCTATTCCATGATCAAGGTAGCAGAACCTTCCTTTATGCTTAGAAATTCAAAGCTGACCAGTAGGTGGGAGAATCCAAGTTTTGTGATGAACTTAAAAATTTCATGGTAGGTTTTTTTTGTTTTGTTTTAATTTTTAAATTTATTTTTATTTGAGAAAGGGAGAGAGGAACAGAAGAAGAAAGGAAAGAAAGAAAGAAAGAAAGAAAGAAAGAAAGAAAGAAAGAAAGAAAGAAAGAAAAAGAAGGGGTGTGCCAGGGCCTCCAGCCACTGCAAAAGAACTCCAGATGCATGTGCACCTTGTACATCTGGTTTACATGGGTCCTGGGGAATTGAACCTGGGTCCTTTGGCTTTGCAGGCAAATGTCTTAACCACTAAGCCATCTCTCCATCCCTTGTGATAGGTTTTTAGAGCTAAAGGTTCTGAAGCTCAGTACAATGTTTCTTTTTTTTTTTTTTTTAATTATTTTTTTTTGGAGAGAGACACACACAGAGAGAGAGAGAGAGAGAGAGAGAGAGAGGAAGACAGAGATGGGCGCACCAGCAGTGTCTCAGCTGCTGTGAACGAAATCCAGATGTGTCCGCCCCCTTGTGGTCAAGTGCATCATTGCGCCCTTGCGTCACTTTGCATCTGGCTAAACGTGGGACCTGGAGATTGGAACTGCTGGAGATTGGAACCAGTGTTCTTAGACTTGGGAGGCAGGCGCCTTAACCCCTAAGCCATCTCTCCAGCCCTCAGTACAATGTTTCTTGAAGAAGGGATGAAACTGGAATTTGGGTATGAATGTGGTCAGGGCTCTCCAGAACTTAGAAGCATTATTTAATGGTGGTGCCAGATGACTCAATAAGCCCAAGTTCTTGCCAATATCAGACTTGTATTTTTCCTGTCTTTGAGCAATCCCAGCTATCTTTGTTAGTTCCTCCTTTCTTTTCAGCTTTCCTTTCTTTATTGTTGGTCCTCACTGTGTCTCTGGTATCAGGGCATAGTTCAGGAAACAGGTCAAGTCTCCAATAAAAGGCAAGGCAGGATTGTTATCATGTTCTCCTAGAAGCAAGGCACTCTGTCATCTCTAAATTTAGTCGAAGTTTTTCAACATCTCTTCCTTTTTTGTATGTGTAGGTGTGTGTGGTATGCATACATGTGTGTATGTATTTGTGTGTGTGTGTGTGTATAGACCAGTGATAGATGTTGAGTGTCTTCTTTAGTTACTTTCTATTGTATTATCAAGGTAGAGCCTCACTGATTTGATTAGCCTAGCTGAACAGCTTGACCCAGGGATCTCTCTGCTGTCCCTCCCCTACCCCACCCCGCCACACCCAAGCATAGGATTACAAGTGTAATCCTATTACGAGTGCCTGGCATTTACATGGATTCTGAGAACTGGAATACAGATCCTCAGGCTTGAGCAGCAAACACTTTCACTGACTGAGCTACCTCCCCAGCCCTTGACACCCACCTTTTGAGGATAGAGGTTAGTGTGGGTCAAGTGCAGAACTGGACTGAAGAGAATTTCACACACTCTGTGTCTGAGGCAAAGCCACAACATCCAGGCACTCAATAGCCAAATAGGAATTATGTTTAGATATTCTATCCTCTCCTTGATCTATTCTACTGATGAGACTTTCTACAGAGTTTTCTGTTTGACTTGCTCTGTTTTACATTTATTTATTTATTTATTTATTTATTTTATTTTTTTTTTTTTTTCTTTTTGGCTTTTCAAGGTAGGGTCTCACTCTAGTCTAGGCTGACCTGGAATTCACTCTATATCCTCAGGGTGGCCTCGAACTCACAGCGAGCCTCCTACCTCTGTGTCCCAAGTGCTGGGATTAAAGGCATGTGCCACCATACCCGGCATCACTTCTAGTGTTTCTGGTTGGTATTTTTTCATTATTTCTATTTCCTTACTCATGACTTGTATTGACCTTATTTCATCAAGTTGTTTTTCTGTGTTTTCTTGGGATTCCTTCAGAAGTTTGTTTTCTTCTTTGATTCCTTTGATTTCTTCGAGTATAGATACAATCATTTTTTTAAAAAATTTTTGTCAGGCATTTTATCTAAAGCAGTCTCACTGGAGGTCATTTCTCATGGATTTATAATTACTGGTAGGATTGTATTATCTGGATTTTCGTGTTTCTTGTATTATAACGTAGAGATTTTTGCATCTTGAGTTAATTTGATGCCTGGATTCTGTAATTATCTGCAGTGTTCTTAGCCATATAAATCTGACTGTATACATCTTCAAAGTAGAAGTTTAAGAAGACAGTTGTAGTTCTTATACTCCAAAAGAAACAGCAGAAGTGACCCTAGGTGTTGAGCTTGCCTGATGTTCAAGATTGTAGTAGATTGGGTAGAGAAATTATTGGCAAATTCTAAAATTCAACTGAGCATATTATACACATTCAATTCAAAACCAACACAGAGTATTTATACAAGCATGAGAATTAAAACACACAGATAATCTAATAAAGCCCAAATCCCTAAGGGTGTGTGTTGCTCCACACCCTTAACCCTGTCCACTAGGAGGCTGAGATTTCTGGTCTAAAATGGGTTCCAAGTCAGACCCTTCCCACAGTAATGACAGAAAAAAAAGACAAAGGCCCTAAAAATCAGGAACCATCAAAGGCAACAATAGGCTTATTTGAGAATGGTAAAGCCAACCAAAAATATATCATTAAAATGTGATACATACCCTTTCCTAACATGGAAAGAGAGATTAGCACTTTATTGCAGGCCCATGTATCTGGCTTTGTGTTAATAAGCCCTGTTACCTTTTGGGCTGGCTTCAAATCTCAGCAATGCTGAGTGTTCGCCTTGATCCCTCTCATTTGCACTGTAGACTCCATTAGGCTGCTTGGTAGCTGGATCTGCTGTTCTGATTTGCTGTGCTGGATGAGTTCTCTGGAGGTTCATGGCACTGATGGCTGGGGGATAGGAGGCTGTGCATGGTACCTGGAGTTGCACTGGAGCTGCTCAACTGGTCCTGTTTGTGTTCTCCTTCAGCAGCTGCTCAGCTGGTTCCTGTTGTCTTCCCCGTCAGGTTTCTTGACTTTGTGAGGAGGTTGATATGAGTGGAAAATCCCTGTATTTGGTTTCTGCTCCTGCAGCTTTGTGCTGGCTAGCTGGGTGGGCAAGTGTGCGGGCACGTGGACCAGGGCCGTTGGTGCTTTGGCAGGATTCTGGCCAGTTTCTTCCTTTCTGGAAGGTCTTAGTCTCTCCTGCTTCTCTGCTGTGGTTGATAATAACTTATACATCTTCACTTATTGGTAGAAGAGTGTATTTACTGTATTTCTGCTTATTTCCCTCCCTCGGCTGCTTTCATGTGGCTACTTATGCTGCCATTTTACCTGGAAGTCCCAAATAGAAATTATGTGATAGAAACTGGGAGTCTACTTAGCTTGACTTTAATGAAGTGTTTCTAGATAGACAGACATAGTTTCTTGTCTTCAAGAGAACTGATTCTTTAAGAGTAAAATTAAAAAGTTAAACCCAAGTTGCATCAGTAGGAAACTGCCTGTATAACATTCCAGATATGACTCACACATAGAGAAATTACCCACTTGGGAGAAAAGTCATAGGAATAAAATTTGTTGCCAGATATTTTTGAGTGTTTTATTTCCTGTTGCTTTCATGAGTCATGGAGGTTGATGGAGTACATTTGGGTTTCAGAGTGACACATCTGGGGACTATAAGAAAGCCCTGCTGCTGCTCTGTGGAGGAGAGGATGACTGAAAGCCTCCTGGAACGCCCTGTGCCTGCTGCCCACCTTCAGCTTCCTTCAGCACATGTAGTAGCTGCACTTTGTATGCTGGTGCCCGACACTTTAGCTGCCTTACTCACACTAGCATGCTAATGACCAAACATGTCATACATGAAAATAGTGGTGCTTCTGATCTTTATTGAGATCTTCCGTCTCTGACTGATGTAGCACTTGACCTGCACTTATGTTACTAGGTCTGATGTCTGAATTATTCTGTTTTCCAGTAAAGAGGTCAGATTGCTTTTTAGCCTTTTCTTAAAGCTCACTTATGTTAATAACTGTGTATTACCTTAACTGGAACCTTAGCCTTGAAATTGTGAACTTCTGAAAATGCTATCAATCAAATTTATGGTTAAAGTAAACCTGCAAAATTATGGTGGTTGTATTTAAAAGATTAGTGACAAATAAACATTCCTTTCTTCCTGAATCACTTATGGATATATATTTTAAGAGTATTTGCCTAGTTTTTGTGAAGCTATGGGTTCAATCTCCAGCACCACAGAAACTGCATGTGGTGGTGCAGCCTGTAATCCTAGCACTTGGGAGATGGAGGCAGAAGAATCAGAAGCTCAAGGTCCTCCTTGGGTACATAGAGAGTTTGAGGCCAGCCTAGGATACATGAGATCCTGTTTTTGTTTGTTTGTTTGTTTGTTTGTTCGTTTGTTTGTTTAAAGAAGAAAGTTTATTTTAACTGTGATATAATTTTTTTGTTTTGTTTTGTTTTTCAAGGTAGGGTCTCACTCTAGCCCAGGCTGGTCTGGAATTTACTATGTAGTCTCAGGGTGGCCTCGAACTCATGGCGATCCTCCTACCTCTGCCTCCTGATTGCTGGGATTAAAGGTGTGCGCCACCACGCCCGGCAATATCATTTTTTAAACCGGACTGTTGATAGTAGGATTAGCCGATAGCTGAATTTATAGTTGTTGGCCTTTGGACACAGAAATGTGAATCCCAAGCCAAAGTCAAACCCCACCTTAATGTAAGGTGAGGAGTGTTGAAAGGGTTTTCTTCCATATGTGATGCGGTAGATGAAAGCATTTATTTTGCCATCAGATATGGCAATACTATGGTACTTCTTGCTAGAAGAAAAGCTACTTTTAACATTTAACCTAAAATTTCAGAGCACTAGCTTGTATCAAATATCAAGCTTCCTTGATACTAATAAATCCTATCTAACTCAAGAAACACCCATCAAGGCCGGGCGTGGTGGTGCACGCCTTTAATCCTAGCACTCAGGAGGCAGAAGTAGGAGGATCACTGTGAGATCGAGGCCACCCTGAGACTACATAGTGAATTCCAGGTCAGCCTGGACCACAGTGAGACCCTACCCCAAAAAACCAAAAAGAAAAAGAAAGAAACACCCATCATAAATACCCCAATTCTTACAAACCCTCATTGCCCTGACTCTAGGCCACTTCTTTTCTATATGGCACACCTGACAAAACAAAAGACGATCTGGAGCAGGAGAGTTCCCCAAAATGACTAATCTAGACCCCATTTCCTGTCTTTTCTACAAAACAGGTGTCTTTTGGATATATGGGACATCAACCAATATATGTCTTCCCACTAACTGGACAGGCACATGCCCTCTGGGCTTTCTTTCTCCTGCTATATCTCTTATATCTCCTGATCCCCCATTCAAATCCTCTTAACTACTAATGTAAGATCAAAGAGAGATGTAATTGTTCTCCCATTGTTTGCAGCATTAGGTATTTTTACAGGTATGGCCACAGGAGCTGCCAGGCTCAGAATAGCCATATGTGAAGTATCCACTCTATCACGCCAGCTATCACAAAGTCTAAAAGAAATCTCAGATCAGATCGACTCTATTGGAGATCAACTTGATTCCCTGGCCACAGTGGTTTTTCAAAACCACCAAGGACTCAACATACTGACAGTGGCAAATGGGGGAATGTACTTTCTCCTTCAGAAACAATGCTGCTTCCACACTAACAAGTCCCAACTGGATCCCTGTGACTCAGGGACCAGGCAAGTAAGATTCAACAACAAACTAGTTTTCTGGAGAGGGTTTTGGGTCTCTCCCAAATTGGTTACTTCCCCTACTTTCATCCTACTTGTACTCTTACTTATATTTTTGCCTTGCCTTTTAAATTTTTTACAGAGATTTCTCCTAGAACATCTTAATACTGTCACCCAATCCACTACCCAAGAGGAAATAAAACAATGCAGCTCCTTCAATCATTCCAGACTCCAAATTCATCAGACTTGGACCTGTCTCAGCAGGAAGTAGTAAAATCATGAGAATTCGTCTTTCCTACTCCTATCCTATAAGAGAGTCTGAAATAAAGGGAGTTAGCATGTCAGAAATTCAACATACTACTGGCCAAGAAGTCAGCTAGGAGAAGGCCCCCTGCTACCTTGAAAACCCCAGGGGTATCAGATGCCTGGCTGGTGATCTCTCAAAAGAAAGGGGTTCAAAGAAGTTTGCTGCCTTCACACTTGCTAATCCCTCTCCCTCCCTACTTCTACATAACCCCCTCCCCCCCATGGAGCTAGGATGCTACGGGTTGCTTTGCATTTCCAGAACCCCAACTGCAGAAGACTGCAGAAATGTGAAGTGTCCCTCTGTGACCTCCAATAAAGCTCTTGTCAGAATTTTTTTTTTCTATTTGTTTTGCTATTTTTCTACATGTGCCACCTTGTGTATCTGGCTTAAATGTGTACTGGGAAATCAAAATTGGGTCATTAGGCTCTATAAGCAAGTGCCTTAACCACTGAACTGTCTCTCTAGCACCCTTCTCTATTTTTTTTTTTTTCTTTTTGGTTTTTCAAGGTAGGGTCTCACTGTATTCCAGGCTGACCTGGAATTCACTATGTAGTCTCAGTGTGGCCTTGAACTCACAGTGATCCTCCTACCTATGCCTTCCAAGTGATGGCATTAAATGTGTGCCCCACCACCCCTGGCCTTCACAAGTTTTTAATAGTTCACTTGGCTTTATTTTATTTACTTTGATGTGAGTATTGTGGGTGTGAGAAAGAAGAAAGAGTATGTGTGTGTCATTTAGCACAGGCTGGCTTTGGGCTCACTATGTGGCTGAGGATGATCTTCCATTCCTCCTGCCTCCACTCCTGGGTGCAGACATTTGCCACCACACTTGGTTTATGTAGTCCTAGGGATCAAACCCAGGGTTTTATACATGCTGGGCAAGGACTCTACCCACTGAACTAAATTTTTTACTGAAATAAACTTGAAGTGGGAGGCCAATGAAACTTTCATCCTGAATTCAAAAGCCATATGTATAAACTTTCTGCAAGATGGAAGAAAAAAGGGAGGAGGGAGGAAGGGAAAAAAGAGATGAATGGTAAAACATCATTCACCATAAATACAAGAAAATTTATAAGACTGGGAAGAATATTTGCAATTTATGTAATAATGAGCTAATATTAGTATATAAATTATACCTAGAAAGTAAAAGGAAATCTAGGCATTGTGGCCCATGTTTATAATCCCAGCATTTAAGAGACTGCAAAGGGGCTGGAGAGATGGCTTTGCGGTTAAGGCACCTGCCTCCTAAGCCTAAGAACACTGGTTCCAATCTCCAGTGGCTCCAATCTCCAGGTCCCACATTTAGCCAGATGCAGTAATGCAAGGGTGCAATGCCGCACTTGACCACAAGGGGGCTCACACATCTGGATTTCATTTGCAGCGGCTCAGAGGCTGCTGGCGAGCTCATCTCTATCTGTCTTCCTCTTCCTCTCTGTCTCTCTCTGTGTCTCTCTCAAAAAGAGAGAGAGGGGCTGGAGAGATGGCTTAGGGGTTAAGGCGCCTGCCTCCTAAGCCTAAGAACACTGGTTCCAATCTCCAGCGGTTCCAATCTCCAGGTCCCACGTTTAGCCAGATGCAGTGATGCAAGGGTGCAATGCCGCACTTGACCACAAGGGGGCACACGCATCTGGATTTCATTGGCAGCAGCTGAGACACTGCTGGCGCGCCCATCTCTGTCTTCCTCTCCCTCTCTCTCTTTCTCTCTCTGTCTCTCTCTGTGTCTCCAAAAAAGAAATTAAACAAAGAGAGAGAGAGAGAGAGGCTGCAAAGGAAAAATTGCCATGATTTGGTGTCAGCCTGAGTACACAGGATGACTCTGTTTCAAACCCTTCTATGTGAAAAGAAAGTAAAAAAGAAAAAGACACTATTGTAGTTAAAAAGAAACACTTGCCAAAACAAGAAATGCAAATAGAACACATGAAAGATGCTTACTTGTACCTAATAAGGTGAATGAAGATTCAAATTGTAGTAAGATTACTTTCTTCACCTACCAGACTTTTAAAAGTCCCAAAAGTTGGGCTGGAGAGATGGCTTAGCGGTTAAGGCGCCTGCCTGCCAAGCCTAAGAACCCGTTCAATTCTGCAGGTCCCACATTTAGCCAGACATAAAGTGATGCAAGGGCGCACTTGGCCACAAGGGGGCGCATGTGTCTAGACTTTGTTCACAGCAGCTGAGAAGCTGCTGGTGTGCCCATTCTCTATCTGTCTCTCTAAGCAAAGAAAAGTCCCAAAGTTGCTTTGGGTGCTCTCCAACATACAGCACCTATATTTCCTTACTCAAGTTCATCTGTAAGCTGTTTTACCAACATGTTAGAGTAGTCTGCATTTTTGTATGATTTTTGACTTGCATAGACTTATTTCAAATAAAAGGCATTTTTTAAAAAGAAAAAATCCAAAAATTGGATAACACAATGTTGGGCATTCATGTGATGGAGGAGCGCACAGTGAGGGTATTCATGTAGCAGGGGGAGCACACAGCGTGGGTGTTCATGTGGCTGGGGGAGCATGTGGCAAAGGCATTAAATAGCAGAGGGAGCACACAAGTGCCTTCATGTGGGAGCAGGAGCATGGAGTGAGAGCTTTCACATTGTAGGGGGAACAAGCAGGGAGCGTGTTCACATGGCTGGGGGACTATGCATCAAGGGTGTCCCCTAGTGTTCATGTGGCCACGGTAGCACATAGAGTGTGTGGTCAGGTGTCAGGGCATGGTGGGCGAAGAGAGGCCATTCTTGTAGCAGAGGGAGTGTACAGCAAGTGCATTCACTTGGCAAAGGGAGCATGCAATAAGGGCAGTGTGTGCACACAGCGAGAGCATTCATGTGGCAGGAGGAACACACATCAAGGGCATTCACGTGGCAGGGGGAGCACATGACAAGGGGAGTGTGCAGTGATGGTGCTTACATAGCAGGGGATCACATAGAAAGGGCATTTATGAGGGAGCAAGTAGCCGGGGCTTTCACATGACAGGCGCAGGGCACAATGAGGTCATTCACCTGGCAAATTTTATGCATAGCAAGTGCATTCTTGAGACAGAGGGAGTATGCAGCAAGGGTATTCTCAAAATAGGGGGAGTGCACATCCAGACTGTTGATATGTCAGTGGGTGCTGGCAGTGAAAAGGCCTTCATGTGACAGCAAGAGTACAGCAAGGGTGTTCAGGGAGCAAGCAGTGAGAGTGTTCATGTGGCTGGGGGAGCACACAACAGGGCATTCACATGGTGGTGGGAGCATACACAAGACTGTTTACATGGCAGGGGGATGATGTAGCAATGCATTCACATGGCAGGGGAAGCGAACAGTGAGGGCATTCATGTGGCAGTGGGGAGCATGCAATGAGCATGTGTGTCTGGGGGAGCCCATATCATGTGTGTTCATGTTTCAGGGGAATGCACACCAGGTGAGTTCACATGGTGGGTGGAGGCCCACAACATAGGTGTTCACATGTACACATGGCAAGGGGAGCATGCAGCAAGGGCATTCACCTGGCAGGGGGACATGCAGCAAAGATGTTCATGTGGAAGGAGAGTGCAGAAAGTGCATTGGCTTGGGGGGGGGCATGCATCCAGGGCATTCATGTGGCTAGGAAGCATGCAGTGAGGGTGTTCAAGTGGCATGGGGAGCAGAGAGTGTGTTGACACATCAGGAGGAGCACTCAGCGAGGGCATTCATATGACAGGGGAGTGCACAGCAAGAGCATTCACAATGCAGAGGAAGTGTGTAGCAAGAATGTTAATATGGTCGGGTATGTGCTCAGTAAGGACATTCACATGCAGGGGAGATCACAGCGAGGATGTTCACATGGCAGATGTAGTATGCATCCAGATCACATGGATGAGGGGAGCCTTCAGTGATTGCATTTGCATTTCAGGGACAGAGCACAGTGAGGGTTTTCATGTGTCAGGGCAAGTGTACAGCAATGCATTCACATGGCAGGGAGAGAGTGCAGTGAGGGTATTCACATGGCAAGTGGAGTATTCAGCAAGGGCATTCACGTGACAGGGAAAGAGCACAGCAAGGGCATTCACATGGCAGTGGGAGCATGCCCCAAGGTGGTTCACGTGGCAGGGGGAGTGTGCAGTGAGGTCTTTCATGTGGCATGGGGAGTGTGCAGCAAGGGTGTTCCTGTGTAGGGGGAGCATGCAGTGAGGATGTACATGTGGCATGGGAAGCATGCTGCCAGACTGTTCATGTGTCAGTGGGAATACACAGCCACAGGCTGTCAGAGGGAGAATGTAGCGATAGCATTCACATGGCAGTTGGAGTGTGCAGCAAGACTGTTTATATGGCACGGGGAACTTACAGTGAGGGCATCCACATGGCAGAGGCAGCGTGCTGCGAGAGGTTCCTGTTGCAAGGGCAGCATGCATCAAGTGCCTTCATATATCCAGGGGAGCATGTAGAGAGTGTGTTCATGTGGCAGGGTGAGTGTGCAGTGAGGGCATTCACATGGCAGGGGGAGCGTGGAGCATGGGTGTTCACATCGCAGGGGGAGTAAGCGGTGAGAGCATTCACATGGCTAGGGGTGTGGGCAGCAAGTGCATTCATGTGGAAGTGGGAGGTGCACACCAGTAGCATTCACGTGGCAGGGGGAGTACAAGTGAGACTGTTTATGTGGCAGGGGGATCATGCAGCAAGAATGTTCATGTGGTAGTTGGAGAGTGCAATGAGGGTGCTCCTGTGGCAGAGGGAACGCACAGCATGGGGGCCCCCATAGCAGGGGAAGCACACAGCAAAGGCATTCAAATGGTAGAAGGAGAGCGCAGAAAGTGTGTTCGTGAGGCATGGAGAGCATGCAGTGAGTGCATTCACATGTTAGGGGAAGTGCACAGTGAGACTGCTCACATGACAGTAGAAGCATTCATATGACACAGGAAAGTGCAGTCCAGGCATTCAGGTCACAGGGGAAGCATGCAGTGAGAGCATGTGAGGATCACACAGCAGGGGCATTCACATGGTGGGAGTGCACACTGATGGTATTCCTGTGGCAGAGGAAATGTGCAACAAGACTTCACAGGCAGGGTAAATTCAGTGTGGGTATTCACATGGAAGTGGGAGTGCATAGTGAGGGTGTTCACGTGGCAGGATTAGCACCCAGCACGACTATTCACATGGCATGGGGAGTGTGCAGCAAGGGCATTCATGTGCCAGGGGGAGCTCACAATGAGGGTGTTAATATGGCACTGGGTGCATTCTGTGAGCGCACCCACATGGTAAGGACTTCACACTTGGAAGGCATTCATGCGATAGGGGGATCACACAGCAAATGCATTCATGAGGCAGTTGGAACACACAGCAAAGGCATTCACATGGCAGGGAAAAACACTCAACAAAAAGGATCATGTGGCGGAAAGAGCATGCAGCCAGACTGTTCACATGTCTGAGGGAGTGTGCAGAGAAGGTATTCTCATGTCAGGTAGAGCATGGAGCAATGACATTCATGTGGCAGGGGGAGTGTGCAATGAGATTGTTTACATGACAGTGGGAGTGAAAAATGAAAGCATTCACATAGCAGTGGGAGTGCACAGCAAGAGTGTTCATGTGGCAGGGGGTGCGTGCAGTGAGAGCATTCATGTAGCAGGAGGAAAGCACAGTGAGGGTTTTTACATCATAGGGCAAGTACACAGCAAGGAATTCATGTGGCAGTGGGAGAATTCATTAAGACTGTTTATGTGGCAGAGGGGGAGCACAGTGAGGGCACATGGCAGTGGGAATGTGCAGTGAGTGCATTCACATGGGATGGAAAATACACATGTGACAGTGGAAGTGCACAACAAAGGCATTCATGTGGCACTGACAACACACAGAGTTGGCATTCAAGTGGCAGGGGGAGCAAGCAGCGAAAGCATACATGTGGCTGGCGGATTGTGCAGGAAAGGTGTTCACGTGGCAGTGGGAGTACACAGTGATGGTGTTAAGTGGTAGGGAGAGTGTGAAGAAATATTGTTCATGTGGTGAGGGGAGTATGCAGTGTGGGCATTCATGTGGAAGGCAGAGTGTGCAGGAAGGGTGTTCCCCTGCCAGGGGTAGTGCACAGAAAGGTTGTTCATGTGGCATGGGGAGCCTGCAGCAAGGGGATTCACATGTCAAGGGGAGAGCACAGCAAGGGCAATCACATGGCAGGGGGAATGCACATCAAGAGCATTCATGTGACAGCGGGTGCATACTATGAGGGCATTCGCAAGGTAAGGGGTGAACACATGGAGGGCATTCACATGGCAGGAGGATTGCACAGTGAGTACATTACTGAGGCAGGGGAACACACAGGCAGACTATTCATATGTCAGTGTGAGCATGCAGCAAAAGCACTTATGTGGCAGGGTGAGCACATTAAGGGTGTTCACGTGTCAGGGAGAGCACTCAGCAAGTGGGATTTCATAGCAGGAGAAGTGCACAGCAAGCATTTCCATGTGGCAAAGGAGCACACGGCAAGGGTATTCGTGTGGTGGTGAAGGATACTGTTGCGCCCCATGTTGGGCACCCGTTGCTGGTGCTTTTTTTTCCTTCACCACTGGCAGGTAGAGCGGAAGAGAGAGAGAGCCGGGCCAGCCGCTTCTCTCGAGGCTGAGCGGGAAGGCGGGTGTCGGCGACTCAAAAAACCTCCCCAAGCCACCGGGGAAAAGAAAACCACATGGAGCCGGGAGCCCGTCTGGCAGAAATCTCTCCTTTATTGTCATGGGGAGGTATTTATATATTTTGAGAGAGGGTGGGAAAAAGGATGAGATAAAGGTGTAAGGGCCAGTATTATTTCACCACGTCAGCAGCAGCTGGGCAGAGACAGTTTCAGCTTAGGTGCTGAGTCACTCCAAAGACAGGTCGCGAAACTCTACTCAGGCCCCAGAAGCTCGACTAGGCCTCACCGGGAGTAGGCCAAGACTGGCTGGGCTAACCACTAGGCTTCACACTGGGAAGGGCCCAACAGGATACAGTGAGGGTGTTCAGATGGCAGGGAGCAAGCAGCAGTGGCATTCACATGGCAGAGGGAGTTGCAGTGAGACGGCTTATGTGGCAGAAGGAGTACACATGGAGTGCTCTCACATGGCAGTGGGAGTGCGCAGGGAGATTATTCATGTGGTGTCGGGGGGGGAGTGAGCAACAATGGTATTCATGTGGCAGAAGCAGCATGCACCAAGACAGTTCACGTTTCAGGGGGAGCATACAATGAATGCATTCATACAACAGGGCAGCTTGCATTGAGGATATTCACATAGAACAAGTGTGCAGAAATTCATTCACACGGTAGGGGGAGCACTCAGCGAGGGCATTCACATGGCAATGGGAGTGTGCAAGTGATGGCATTCATGTGGCAAGGGCAGAGTGCCCCAAGACAGTTTACATGACAGGGGGGAGTGAGACCATTCATGTGCCAGCTGGAGCACACAGTGAAGGCATTTATGTGGCAGAGGTAGTGCGCAGAGAGTCAGTTTGTGTGGCAGGGACAGTGCATAGCAAGGTCATTCACGTGGCTGGGAGAGTACACTGCAAGGGCATTTACATGGTCAGGGTAATGCACCACAAGGGTGTTTGCATGGCATAAAGTGTGCTGCAAGGGCATCCATGTGGCAAAGGAAGTGCATGGCAAGTGTGTTCATGAGCCAGGAGAAGCCTGCAGAAAAAATATTTGTATGGTAGAGGAAGCATGCAGTCCACATTAGTGGGAACATGCACTGAAGGAAATCACTTGGCAGAGGAGAATGCAGCGAGGGCATTCATGTGGCATTGGGAGCAAGCAGTAAGTGTTCATATGGCTGGGAGAGTGAGCAGCAAGGGCATTCATGTAGCTGCTGCATAAACACACACTGATAGTGTTCATGTGGCAGGGGGAGTGCCTGGTGAGACTGTCTGCATGGCAGGGGAATCACACATTGAGGGTGTTCACATGGCAAGGGGAGTGCACCTCAAGGCAATTCACATTTCAGGGGGAGAGGAACATAAGTGCATTCACATGGCAGCAGGGGCACTCAGTAAGGTGGTTCACATGCATGGGGAAGTGTGCAGCTATGGCATTCATGTGGCAGGGGTGCATGTAGCAAGCACATTCATGTTCCAGGGGCAGCATGCAACAAGAAAGTTTATGTGGCAGTGACAGCATTTCACGTAGCAGGGGAAGAGTGCAACAAGGGCTTTCACATGGCAGGACAAGTGTGTGCAACATGTTCACATAGTAGGGGGAGTGTGCAGAGAGGACATTCATGTGGCAGGGGGAGGGTGCAGCAAGGGTATTCATGTGGCAGTGGGAGCATACATCAAGGCTGTTTATGTGGCAGGGGAGCATGCAGTGAGGGCATTCACCTAACAGTGGCAGCACACAGTAAGGTGTGTGTGCCGGGGGAACACCCGGGAAGGGTGTTCATATTCATGGGAACTCAAAGTGAGTGTGTTCACGTGAACTGTCTTGGTGCATGCTGCATCTGCCATGTGAATACCATTGTTGCTCACTCCCCCCACCACCACACGAATAATCTCCCTGCGCACTCCCACTGCCATGTGAGAGCACTCCGTGTGCACTCCTTCTGCCACATGTGATGGGGGATTATGCAGTGAGTACATACATGTGGCAGGGAGAGCACCTCAGCCAGACTGTTCACATGTGAGTGGGAGCATGCAGTGAAGGCATTCATGTGGAAGGGTGAGCATGCAGGGAGACTGTTTACATTGCATAGGGAGCATGCACCAACGATATTCATGTGGCAGGGCATTGTCCTCTGAGAATGTTCATGTGGCAGGGGGAGCATGCAGTGAGTACATTCACGTAGTGGGGGAACATGCAGGGAGTACATTCATGTGGCAGGGTAAGTGCACAGTGAGGGTGATCACATAGCAGGTGAGCATGCAGCACTGGCATTCATGTGGCTGGGGAGTAAGCAGTGAGATGGTTCACATGGCTGGGGGAGCAAGCTGCAAGGGTGTTCATGTAGCAGCAGGAGCTCACACTGATGGTGTGTTCACATTGCAGTGGGATCATGCATCAAGGACCTTCCCATGGCAGGGTGAGCATGAATCATTTGTTTTCATGTGGCAGAGGGAGCACACAGTGAGAGAATTCACATAGCAGTGGAAGCTAGGGTGTTCATGTGCCAGGGGAGTGTACAGCATGAAGGTTCACATGGCAGGAAGCAAGCAGCATATGCATTCATGAGCATAGGGAGCCCACAGCAAGGGCCTACATATGGCATGGACTGTATGCAATAAGGCTCTTCTCATGGCAGGAAGTGTGCAGTGAGTGCATTCATGTACCATGGGGAGGATGCAGCAAGAGCCAAGAGCGTTAATGTGGCAGTGCAAGTGCACAGCAACATATTCATGTGGCAGGTGGAGTATGCAGTGAGGGCATTTATGTGACAGGGGAGCATACAGCAAGGGTGTTCAAGTGGTCCTGCGAACATGCTGTGAGTACATACATGCAGCATGGAAGCCCACTGAAGGGCTTTCATATGGCAGGGAGGAGTGCACAACAAGACTGATATGTCAGGGAAGCATGCAGCCCAGGCATTCATGTGGCAGCAGGTGTTTGCTCAAAGGGTATTAATGTGGCAGGGGGAATGTGCAGTGAATGCTTTCAAGTAGCAAAAGGGAGCACATAGCAAGTGCATTCATGAGGCAGAGGGAGTGTGCAGCAAGGGTGTTCACATGGTAGGGGGAGTGTATAGCCAGACCAGTCTGTTCACATGTCAGTGGGAGTGTTCATTGAAGGCATTCACCTGGCAAGGGGAGTGTGCTGTGAGGTATTTTAAATGTAAGGTGTGATATGCCACAATACAGTTCAGTGGCAGGGGAGTGTGCAATGAGTGCATTCACATAGCAGGGTGAGCACACAGAGATGGCATTCATGTTGCAAGGTGTGTGCACAGTAGCATGTTCATGTGTCAAGGGGAGCAAGAACATTCATGTGGCAGTGGAAGTGCACAGAAAGTCAGTTCACCTTTCAGGGGAAGTGATCAGCAAGGGCATTCAGGTAACAAGGATCACACAGCGAGACCGACCACATGGCAGTGGGAGCATGCAGCAAAGACCTTCCCATGGCAGGGTGACTGAGCAGTAAGTGCACTTACATGGAACATTCTATGAGTGTATTCACATGCTAGGGGGAGCACACAGCAAGGGTGTTTAGGTAGGAAGAGGAGCACACACCAAGTACTACCACGTGGCATGGGGAGTGTGCGGCGAGGATGTTCTCATGGCAGGAGGAGCACACAGAGTGTATTGATATGGCTGGGGAAGCATGCGATGGGGTCACTCACATGGCTGGAGGAGCATGCAGAGAGGGCATTCATGTGGCAGGGGTAGTATGCAGCAAGGGCATTAATGTTCTTGGGGGATGAGCTCAGTGAGGATGTTCACACAGTGGGGGGAGAGTGCACATGAGGGCATTCATGTGGTATGGGCAACCTTCATGTGACAAGGCAAGTGCACAGCAACACATTCACATGGCAAGTGGAGCACACAGCAAAGGCATTCATGTGTCTGGGGAAGCGTGCAGTATGGGCATTCAAGAGGTAGAGTAAACATACTGTGAGTGCATAAATGTGGCAGAGGGATCCTGCTGCAAGGGCTTCCATGTGGTAGGGGGAGTAAAAAACAAGATGATGTGGCAGGGGAAGCAGTGAAGAAAGGGGTTCATGTAGCAGCAGGTACACACTCCAAGGGCATTCGTGTGGCAAGTGAATGTGCCGCAAATGCTTTCACGTGGCAAAAGGAGCACACAGCAAGTGTGTTCACGAGGTAGTGGGAATGTGCAGTGAGGGTGTTCACATAGTAGGGGGAGCAGGCAGCCAGACTAGTCTGTTCACGTGTCAGTGAAATTGCGTAGCAAAGGAATTCACCTGGCAAGGGGAGTGTGGCAGGGGCAGTGTGCAGCAACGCATTTCATGTAGCAGGGTGAACACACAGCAATGGCATTCACGTGGCAGGGAAAGTGCACAGCATCATGTTTGCACAGCAAGGGGAACACGCAGAAAGAGCATTCTTGTGGCAGCAGGAGTGCACAGCTAGGGAGTTTACCTTTCAAGGGAAGCAAGCAGCAATGACATTCATATGACAGGAGGAATGTGCACTGAGACTGTCCAGGTGGCAGTGGGAACATGCAGCAAGTGTGTTCATGTGGGAGGGGGAGCATGCAGCTAGGGCTTTCACATGGCAGGGGGGGATGACCAGTGAGGGTGTTCACATGGAAGGGTGAGTGTACAGTGAGGTTGTTCAGGTGGCAGGGGGTTCACAGAGTGTGTTCATGTGGCAGGGTCAGTGTGCTGCAAGAAAGTTCACATTGCAAGTGGAGCATGTAGCAAGTGCCTCCATGTAGCAAGGGGAGTATACAGTGCGTGTGTTCACATGGCAGGAGTGTTCAGTGAGGGAATTCACATAGCACACAGCAAGGTCATATGTGTGGCAGGGGGAGCATGCAGCAAGGGCATTTACATGGCACAGGAGTAAGTAGTGAGAATGTTCATGTGGCTAGAGGAGTAAGCAGCAAGGGCGTTCATGTGGTGGCAGAAGTACACCCTGGTGGCACTCACATGGCAGGGCAGCACTCAGTAAAATGATTTACATGGCAGGAAGATCATATAATAAGAGCATTCATGTGGCAGGTGAAGCATGCAGCAAGGGCATTCTTATGGTCGGGAAGTGTGCAGCATGGAGGTTCCCATGGTAGGGGAGTGTGCAGCGAAGGCATTTATATGGCAGGAGAAGAACACAGCAAGTGCATTCACAAGACACAGGGAGTGTGCAGTGAGTGTGTTCACATGGTAGGGGGAACACCCACTGAGACTGCTCACATGAAAGTGGGAGCATGCAATGAAGGCATTCATGTGGCACTGGCTGCATGTAGCTAAGGCATTCACATGGCACAGGGAGGAAGCAACAAGAGTGTACACATGGCTGGATGTGCACGCAGCAAGGGCAGTCTCATGGTGGCTGATGGGAGTGCACACTGATGGGGTTCATGAGGCAGGGGAGCATTCAGCAAGACTGTTAAATTGGAAGGGGGAGTGCACAATGTGGGCATTCACATGGAAGTGGGAGCAGGCAGTGAGAGTGTTCATGTAGCGGGGGTAGTGTGCAGCAAGTCTGTTCATGTGGCATGGGGAGCATGCAGCGAGAGATTTCATGTGGCTGGGAGTGTGAGGTGAGGGCATTCATGTGGCAAAGGGAACACACAGTGAACACACATTGTGGGGGTAGTCAGGAGCTATGGGAGATAGGCCAAGTCTCTGTGCATAATACCCCAACTTGTGGCTCTAACATTCTTTCCGCCCCCTCTTCTGCAAATTTCCCTGAGCCACATTGGGGTCATTTTAGCTCTACTTCAGTGATGAGGTTTTGGGAGCCTCTGTGTCTCTGGATATCTGGCTTAGAGGGAGTTAGATGTTCTCTGTGTTTATCTCCTTCAACCTTTTTCTGGTGTCATGATCCTCAAGAGCACTGAACTCTTGCCCTTCCTCCACATTACTCTGTGGTTTCAGCTGGAGCCCTGGTGAGGTGTGATTGGCTGATCCTCCCTTCTGGTTCATTGTCCATCTGGAAAAAATAAGCAAATTCTCCAATGGAGAGAGAAGGTAGTATTAGATATATGGGATGGCCATAGATAGCGGTTTAGTAGGTGTTTTCAACAAAATAATAGAAGAAAAATTTCCCCAAATTGGGAAAGAAATGCCAATGCAGATACAAGAAGCTTTTAGAACACCAGACAAAACCTAGAAAGAACTTCTTACCTGTTATAATTAAACTACTAAACACAGAAACTGAAGAAAATATATTGAAACAGTTAGAAAAAGCAAGTGACCTACAAAGCCCATCAGGATCACACCAGATTACTCAACACAAACTTTAAAAGCCAGAAGGGCTTGGAATGATGTATTCCAAGTTCTGAAAAACAAAAACTGTCAACCAAGATTACGTTATCCTGCAAATATATTTGTAAAAATTGATGGAGAAATAAGGACTATGGGTCTCGTTCCATTCCCATTCCCCGGGTGTTGTTGGCCACCGATGTCCTGGGCGAGAGACAGAGGAGTTGGATGGGAAGTAGCAGGGTCCTTCCTGGAGTAGTGGGTGAGTGTGACACACGAACACATGATGGGGCAATGAGCACCCGGGAGACCGTCTGATGGACAGCACTCATTTATTCAAAAGGGGAGTGAGTTTATAAACACTTGGGAAAGGTTGAGATGGCACGTACAAACTACATGGCAATTGGATGCATAGTTTATGGGCTCTTATCTAGATAGCAGAAGGACTAGTAACTTCAAAGCTATGGAGTAAGGATAAGGAAAGGTAGGGGGAAGGGCCAAAGAGGAGATTAACAGAAGGCTGTGACTTCAAAACAGTGGGGGGTGGGAAGGCTACGTGACTTTAGCCACATGAGGGTCTCTTGGGCAGCTAGCCACAAGGTCAGGAACTGGGGGGGGGGGGCAAAGTCTGACCTATGGAATGGTCAGAGCTTTTTGGGGTCTGGGGGGAGCACCTCACCAGTTCTGCCCACTCTGGGCAATGACAGCTCACTACAACCTACAACATGGGGAAGGCTGTTACTGTCGCCAGGGACTTCCTGACAGTGGGCCAACTGCAACCCCACAGCCCAGGGTCCCTGGCCATGTCCAATAGTTCAGGCCAGCCTCCTCACAGGTCCAGCCCATTACTAGCAAGGCCCAACAAAGGACATTCCACAATAAAAACAGGCTAAAGGAATTTATGACAACTAAAGCAACTCTACAGAAAATATTTGAAGGAATTCTTCATGCTGAAGAGAAAGCAAAACACACAGGAGGAAATGGGAAAAAACAAACTATATTCAAATAACAGTTAAAACAAGTGAGTAAAGGGAAAACTTGAAGCACTACAAATAAGGAGAAGGATAAGAATAAATACATACTTTTCAATAATAACTCTTAATATCAATGGATTCAATGCCCCAACCAAAAGACACAGGCTTGCAGACTGGATTAATAGGCAGGATCCTGTCATCTGGTGCCTCCAGGAAACTCATCTCTCAATCAAAGATCACCTTGTTAGGGTGAAAGGATGGAAAATGGTATTTCAAGCAAATGGGCTTAGGAAACAATCAGGGGTTGCTATTCTAATATCTGACAGGATAGACTTCAAACCAACATTAGTGATTAAAGGAACACTCCAACAAGAGGACATTACAATCCTAAATGTATAAGCACCTAATATGGGGGCTGCCAATTTCATTAAACAAACATTATTAGACTTAAGGTCAGAGATAACACCAAACAAAATTGTAGTTGGTGACTTCAATACACCACTCTCATCAATTGACAGCTCATCCCAGCAAAAATAAACAGAGAGACATCTGGATTAAATGTCATGGAACAAATGGACCTAACAGATATATGCAGAAAATTCTATCCAAATGCTGTAGAATATACATTTTTCTTGGTGCACATGGAACATTCCTTAAATAGACCATATATTAGGACACAAATCAAATCTTAACAAAGACAAGAACATTGAAATAATCCCTTGTACTTTATCTGACCACAATGGGATTAAACTGCAAATCAGCAAGAAGAAAAACTACAGAGCATACAGAAATTCACGGAAACTATGGAATGATGAATGGGTAATTGAAAAAATTGAAAAGGAAATCAATAAATTCATAGAATCAAATGTTGATGAGAATACCTTTGGGACACAATGAAGGCAGTTCTAAAAGGGAAATTTATAGCTCTAAGTGCCTATACGAAGAAAGTATACAATTTAATGCTTCACCTTAAGGCCTCATAAAAAGGACAAGGCTAATCAAAAATCAGTAGACGGGAAAAAATAATAAAGGTCAGGGCAGAAATTAATGAAATAGAAACAAAAAAAAAAATCCAAAGAATCAATGAAACAAAGAGTTGGTTCTTTGAAAGGATAAACAACATTGATAAAACCTTAGCAAATCTGACCAGAAGAAAGAGAGAAGAAACAAAAATTAATAAAATTAGAATGAAAAAGGCACCATTAAAACAGATACCAAAGAAATTCATATAATCAAAAGGACATACTTTAAGAATATATATGCCTCTAAGTTTGAAAACCTGAAAGAAATGGATGATTTCCTTGATTCATATGACCTACCAAAATTAAATCAAGATGAGATAAACCAGTTAAATAAACCTATAACAAGTATGGGGATCCAAGCAGTTATAAAACATCTACCAACTTAAAAAGTCCAGGCCCAGATGGATTCACTGGTGAATTTTATCAGACATTCATGAAAGAACTAATACCACTACTTCTCAAACTTTTCCATAAAATAGAAAAGGAAGGAATTCTACCAAACTCCTTCTATGAATCCAGCATCACCCTGATACCAAAACCAGAAAGAACAAAAAAAGAAAATTACAGACCAATCTCCCTCATGAACATAGATGAAAAAATTCTCAACAACATATTGGCAAAAGGAATATAAGAATATATCAGAAAGATTATTCACCACAACCAAGTAGGCTTTATCCCAGATATGCAAATAGATAAATGTAATATACCATATAAGTGGTCTGAAGGACAAAAATCACATGATCATCTCAACAGATGCAGAAAAGGCATTCGACAAAATCCAACATCCCTCCATGGTAAAAGTATTACCAAAACTGGGAATAGAAGGAACATATCTTAACATAATAAAAGCTATTTATGACAAACCTACAGACAAAATAATACTAAATGGGGAAAAACTTGAAGCTTTTCCACTAAATTCAGGAACAAGACAAGGGTGTCCACTTTCCCCACTTTTATTTAATATATTACTAGAAGTCATAGGTATAGCAATAAGACACTCATAAAAGGGATACAAATTGGAAGGGAAAAGATCAAATTATCATTATTTTCAGATGATAGGCTTCTATACATAAAAGACCCTGAAGACCATACCAACAAACTGTTAGAGCTGATAAACACTTTTAGCAATGTAGCAGGATAGAAAATAAACACACAGAAATCAGTAGCTTTACTATATACTGCCAACAAACATGCAGAAGATGAATCAGTGATTCTCTCCCATTCACAATTGCCTCAAAAAAAATAAAGTACCTTGGAGTAAACTTAATCAGGGAAGTGAAAGATCTCTACAATGAGTACTTTAAAACACTTAAGTGAGAAATTGCAGAAGACACAGGAAATGGAAAGACATCCCATGTTCTTGGATTGGAAGAACCAATATTGTGAAAATGTCAATCTTACCAAAAGCCATCTACACATTTAATGCAATCCCCATTAAAATTTCAATGGCATTCTTCAGTGAAATAGAAAAAACAATCCTAAAATTCATCTGGAAGCACAAAAAACCTCTAATAGCCAAAACAATTTTGAGCAACAAAAATCAGACTTGTGGTATCACATACCTGATTTTAAGCTTTATTACAAAGACATAGTAACAAAAACACCATGGTACTGGCACAAAGACTGACATGAAGATCAATAGAACAGAATAGAGGACACAGACATTAATCCAGGCAGCTGCAGCCATCTGATTTTTGACAAAAATGCTAAAAATATTCATTGGAGAAAAGATAGCCTCTTCAACAAGTGGTGCTGGGAAAACTGGATATCTATATGTAGAAGGATGAAAATAGATCCTTGTCTCTCTCCATGCACAACAATCAAGTCAAGTGTATCAGGCACCTTAATATCAGACATGAAACTCTGAAACTGCTGGAGGAAAAGGTATGGGAAACCCTTCAACATATTGGCATAGGCAATGACTTTCTGAATATAACCCCAATTGCTCAGGAAACAAAACCACTAATCAACCACTGGGATCTCATGAAATTACAATGCTTTTGTTCAGCAAAAGGCACTGTCAATAGAGCAAAGAGACAACCTACAGAATGGGAGAAAATCTTTGCCAGGTATACATTCTGGATTAATATCCAGAATATACAAATAATTCAAAAAACAGAACAAGAAGAAATCAAACAACCCAATTAAAAAATAGGCTATGGACAAAATAGAGAGGTCTCAGAAGAAGAAATACAGATAGCATATAAACATCTAAAAAAGTGTCCTACATTCTTAGCCATGAGGGAAATGCAAATTTAAACTACTTTGAGATTCCATCTCACTCCTGTCAAAATGGCTACCATCCAGAAAACATATGACAATAAGTGTTGGTGAGGATGCCGAAAAAGGTGAACCCTTCTACACTGTTGTTGGGAATGTAATCTGGTCCAGCCATTGTGGAAATCAGTGTGGAGGTTCTCAAGACAGTTAAAAATAGATTTACCATATGATCCAGCCATAGCACTCCTAGGCATATATCTGAATGAATCTTCTCACTATCTTAGAGATACTTGCACAACCATGTTTATTGCTGTTCTATTCACAATAGCAAAGAAATGGAACCAGCCTAGATGTCCTTCCACAGATGAATGGATAATAAAGATGTGATACATTTACACAATGGAGTTCTATTCAGCAGTAAAGAAAAATGAAATTATGAACTTTTCTGGGAAATGCATGGATCTGGAAAGGATTATACTAAGTGAGGTAACCCAGGCTCAGAAAGCCAAACATCACATGTTCTCTCTCATATGTGGATCCTAGCTACAATTGTATAGAATTGTGTGTGAGCTGGAACCAAAACTTAGTAGCTGATGCCAGTAAGCTAGAAAAAGGTTTTAAGGGAGAGAGGAGAGGGAAGGACTTAAGGGGATGGTATTGTATATATGAAAGTAGAAGAACAGATTACAGGCAAGAGAAAGGCCTAAGTGAGGCCAGGGGAACAGAATGTGTAAAAGAAGGACAGGGGGAATGTCAATCAAAATTCAAGATATTCTTAATAAGACTTATAATAAAATCCACTTTTTTGAATAATGGAACATCCAGAAGCTATAGATTGTTACTAGAAAATTTTCAGTGCCTGGGATGGTATACCTTCCAGTGACTTGTTGGCCAGGGAGGTCCCTGTTGCCTCCAAAACATTACAGGCTATTGCCAAGACCCTTGGTTTCCCATGAGAAACAGATAGTAAGACCCTATTGCTGAAGACATCTCTTGCCTGAGAGGCAAGGTCACTGAGAAAGCAAGCTGGTGCTGAGCAGAAAACCTTCTCCATGTAGACCAGCCAACTGAAAGCTGGACAAAGCTGCACTGCATGCAGCTGTATGGGAGACAGAAATCATCAGCAGTGAAAACAGTGGACACTGGAAATCTCAAGTTTGGCCAGGCAGGCCAAATGCCCAAACACATGCAATAGTGGCACATCTGTGGGGAGAACCAACTGCTCTTTAATTGGACTGAAGGCTCACTCAATGGGAGGAAATACATGCCTAATGAAAAGACTATGGCAGGGGAGGTCATGAGCCTTGGGAGTATAAAGCCTGATCTTGTCTAGCTAAATGTATATATTATTCCCAGCAACCTGCCCTGAAAGCACTACACTTAATGTTCATATTATATATTAATGCTACTCTCACTTCTTGTTAAAGAAGCTTCTCTTTTCAGATGGCGATGACCACCAAATGATCCAAAAGGCAACATAGTGCTGAGATGAAGGGACAGAGGAGTGTCCAGCACAGAAACATCTCTATCACACCCTCCAAAGCTCACAGTCCTTTGCAGGAGAGGTGGTGGAAAGAATGTAAGAGCCAAAGGAAGGGTACAACTCCTTATAAAGCAACTCTCCAGACAGAAATGGCCTCGATATCCATGACCTCAAATGACCTAGCAATATCCTCACAAGACCCTCATAATAGGAGAAAAATCTGGGTCTTGTTCCCATTACCATTTCCTGGGGTCCTTGGCCACTGATGTCCCAGGTGAGGGAGAGAGGAGTTGGGAGGGAAGCAGTAGGGTCCTTCCTGGAGCAGCAGGTGAGTGCAACACGACAACATGACAGGCAAGGAACACCTGGGAGACCATCTGATGGACAGCACTCATTTATTCATAGGGGGAGTGGGTTTATAAACACTTGGGGAAAGTTGAGATACCATGTACAGACTATATGGCAATCAGATGCATAGTTTATGGGCTGTTATCTAGGTGGTGGAGGGACTAGTAACTTCAAAGCTATGGGGGAAGGATAAGGGAAGGGGAAGGGCAGAAGAGGAGATTAACAGAAAAATGTGGTGGGGAGAGAGATGGTGAGAAGGCTACATGACTTCAGCCACATGAGGGTCTCTTGGGCAGCTAGCCACAAGGTCAGAAACTGAGGGGGGCAAAGTCTGACTTATGGAATGGTCAGAGCCTTTTGGGGTCTAGGGGGAAGGCTTCACCAGTTCTGCCCACTCTGGGCAATAACAGCTCACTACAACCTACAATGTAGGGAATGCCAGTCACCATTGCCAGGGACTCCCTGAGAGGGCCAGCTGCAACCCCACAGCCGAGGGTCCCTGGCCATGTCCAACAGTTCAGGCCAGCCTCCTCACAGTTCCAGCCCATTACTAGCAAGGCCCAACAACTCCCCCTTTGTTTTTTAAAAGGGGGCAGTGTCATCTTGGGTAAGTTTTTTTGTGGCTTAATGTGGGTCCAGTTAGAGCCAAATGGTATATAAGGACCTGATTGGTCAAGATTTGTTTATATTGTTTAAGCCCTAATTTACATATACAGGGGATTATGCATAAGAGTAGTAGCAGGGTGTCTGACACCAATAGTCTGACACCAAATGAAAATCTGAGAAAGAAACTGTTTGGGAGATAATTTTTGCAATGTGTTTAGTAAGGCATCAAAAAATCCTTTTGCTGCCTTAGCAGGATCACCAAAAGATAAGCGACTATGTGAAATAACAGATATTTTCTTTTGTAAACTTTGTAAATCTATGCTAAGATTATTATTGTTTCAAATACCCCAAATATGATTTTTAACCTTCCACATTTTTTTTGGAGAGAAACAGAGAGAGAGGGAGAGAAAGACAGATAGAGATGAGCTTGCCAGCAGCCTCTCAGCTGCTGCGAACGAAATCCAGACGCATGCACCCCCTTGGGGTCAAGTGTGGCATTGCGCTCTTGCGTCACTTTGCATCTGGCTAAACGTGAGACCTGGAGATTGGAATGGGTGTTATGCTTAGGAGGCAGGCGCCTTAACCACTAGGCCATCTCTCCAGCCCCTGAAACACATTTTTTTTTAATTTTATTTTTATTGACTTTTAATCTTACATACCAAAAAAACCCCACTTGATATTTCCCTCCCCTCCCCCATTCCACTTTAGAATTCCGGTCTCCATCATATCCCCTCCCTCTCTCCATTAGTCTCTCTCCTAATTTGATGACATCATCTTTCTCTTCTATTTTGAGGGTCTTGCAAAGGTATTGCTAGGCACTGCAAGATCATGGATATCGAGGCCAATTTCTGTCTGGGCAGCTGCATAGTAAGAGGTCATATCCTTCCTTTGGCTCTTCCATTCTATCCGCCCCCTCTTCCGCAATGTTCCCTGAGCCACTGGAGGATGTGACAGAGGTGTTTCAGTGCTAGGCACTCCTCCATCCCTTCTTCTCAGCACTATGTTGCCTTTTGTGTCATCCCAGTGGTCATCACCATCTGAAAAGAGAAGCTTCTCTAGCCAGAAGTGAGAATAGCGTTAATATGTGGACATGAACATTTAGTGTAGTGTCCCCAGGGCAGCTTGGTGGGAATAATATATACATTTAGTCAGACATGAGCAGGCTTATAACCCCAAGGCTCATGACCTCACCTACCATAGACTTTTACTTAGGTTTTTCAGTACCGGGTATGTATTCCCTCCCATAGAGAGGGCCTTCAGTCCAATTATGGAGCACTTCGTTACCCCAAGAGTAGACACGCCACTATTGCACCCGTTCAGTCATTGGGCCTGTCTGGCCAAGCTTGAATATTCAGCATCCACTATTTTCACTGTTGATGGCTTCTGTCTCCCATACGCTGCGTGCAGTGCAGCTTTTTCCAGCTTTCAGTTGGCTGGTCTACAGGGAGAAGGTTTTCTGCACAGCACCAGCTTGCTTTCTCGGTGTCCTTGCCTCTCAGGCATGAGATGTCTTCAGCAATAGGGTCTTACTATCTATTTCTCTAGGGAAACCAAGGGCTTTGGCAAAAGCCTTAATGTTTTGGAGGCTACCGGGACCTCCTTGGCCAACATCTCACTGGAAGGAATTCCATCCCAGGTACTGAAAATTTTCTAGTAACAGTCTACATCTTCTAGACGTGCCCTTATTCAAAAAAGTAATTTTACATATGTCTTATTGATAATATCTTGACTTTAGATTGTCCCTCCCCCTGCCCTTTTTGTATGCATTCTCTTCCCATGGCCTCGCTTAGGCCATTCACCTCCCTGTACTCAGTTCTTCTACTTACATATGTGTATTACCATACACTTAAGTCCTTCCCTTTCTTCCCTCCCTTATAGCCTTTTACCCACTTACTGGTTTCTGGTACCTATTTTTGGTTCCAGTTCATACACAAGTCTATACATTGGTAGCTAGGATCCACATATGAGAGAGAACATGTGATGATTGGCTTTCTGAGCCTGGGTTACCTCACTAAGTATAATCCTTTCCAGATCCATCCATTTCCCTGCAAATTTCATAATTTCATTTTTCTTTACTGCTGAATAGAACTCCATTGTGTAAATGTACCACAACTTTATTATCCACTCATCTGTGGACGGACATCTAGGCTGCTTCCATTTCCTAGCTATTGTGAATAGAGCAGCAATAAACATGGTTTTGCAAGTATCTCTAAGGAAGTGAGAAGAGTCCTCTGGATATATGCCTAGGAGTGCTATAGCTGGGTCATATGGTAAATCTATTTCTAGCTGTCTCAAGAACCTCCACACTGATTTCCACAGTGGATGGACCAGCTTACATTCCCACCAACAGTGTAGAAGTGTTCCTGTTTTTCCGCATCCACGCCAACACTTATTGTCATTTGTTTTCTTGATGGCAGCCATTCTGACAGGAGTGATATGGAATCTCAAAGTGGTTTTAATTTGCATTTCCCTGATGGCTAAGGATGTAGAACATTTTTTTAGATGTTTATATGCCATCTGTATTTCATCTTCCGTGAATTCTCTATTTAGTTCCGTAGCCCATTTTTTAACTGGGTTGTTTGAATTCTTGTTATTCTGTTTTTTGAGTTCTTTGTATATTCTGGATATTAATCCTCTGTCAGATGAATACCTGGCAAAGATTTTCTCCCATTCTGTAGGTTGTCTTTTTGCTCTATTCACAGTGTCCTTTGCTGTAGAAAAGCTTTGTAATTTCATAAGGTCCCAGTGGTTGATTAGTGCTTTTATTCTCTGAGCAATTGGAGTTATATTCAGAAAGTCCTTGCCTATTCCAATATGTTGAAGAGTTTCCCCTACTTTTTCCTCTAGCATTTTCAGAGTTTCAGGTCTGATATTAAGGTCCTTGATCCATTTGGACTTGATTCTTGTGCAAGGAGAGAGGCAAGGATCTATGTTTATCCTTTTACAAACAGATGTCCAATTTTCCCAGCACCACTTGTTAAAGAGGCTATCTTTTCTCCAATGAGTATTTTTGGCGTTTTTGTCAAAAATGAGGTAGCTGTAGCTGTCTGGATTAATATTTGGGTCTTCTATTCTGTTCCATTGATCTACCTGTCTGTCCTTGTGCCAGTACCATGCTGTTTTTGTTACTATGGCTTTGTAGTATAACTTAAAATCGGGTATGGTTATACCACCTGCCTGATTTTTTTTATGCAAAATTGTTTTGGCTATTCGAGGTTTCTTGTGTTTCCAGATGAATTTTAGTATTGTTTTTTCTATTTCTGTGAAGAATGCTATTGGGATTTTAATGGGGATCGCATTAAATGTGTAGATTGCTTTTGGTAAGATTGACATTTTCACTATATTGATTCTTCTTATCCAGGAGCATGGAATGTCTTTCCATTTCCTTGTGTCTTCTGCAATTTGTCGCTCGAGTTTTTTATAGTTCTCATTGTAGAGATCCTTCACTTCCTTGGTTAAGTTTATTCCAAGGTATTTTATTTTTTTTGAGGCAATTGTGAATGGGAGAGATTCCCTGATTTCATCCTCTGCATGTTTGTTGTTAGTGTATAGAAAAGCTACTGATTTCTGTGTGTTTATTTTGTATCCTGCTAAATTGCTAAAAGTGTTTATCAGCTCTAATAATTTGCTGGTAGAGTCTTTAGGATCTGTTATGTATAGAATCATATCATCTGCAAATAATGATAATTTGACCTCTTCCTTTCCGATTTGTATCCCCTTTATGAGTGCCTCTTGCCTTATTGCTATGGCTAAGACTTCCAATACTATATTAAATAATAGTGGAGAAAGTGGACACCCTTGTCTTGTTCCTGAATTTAGAGGAAAAGCTTCAAGTTTTTCCCCATTAAGTATTATGTTGGCTGTAGGTTTGTCATAAATAGCTTTTATTATGTTGAGATATGTTCCTTCTATTCCAAGTTTCTGTAGTACTTTCACCATGAAGGGGTGTCGGATTTTGTCAAATGCCTTTTCTGCATCTATTGAGATGACCATGTGATTTTTGTCCTTCAGACCATTTATATGGTGTATTACATTTATGGATTTGCGTATGTTGAACCATTCCTGCATCTCTGGGATAAAGCCTACTTGGTCAGGGTGAATAATCTTTCTGATATATTCTTGTATTCTGTTTGCCAGTATTTTGTTGAGAATTTTTGCATCTATGTTCATGAGAGAGATTGGTCTATAGTTTTCTTTTTTTGATCTGTCTTTGTCCGGTTTGGGTTTCAGGGTGATGCTGGCTTCATAGAAGGATTTCAGTAGAATTCCTTCCTCTTCTATTTTATGGAAAAGATTGAGAAGCATTGGTGTTAGATCTTCCAGGAATGTCTGGTAAAATTCAGTAGTGAAACCATCTGGGCCTGGGCTTTTTTTAATTGGGAGACTTTTTATAACTGCTTGGATCTCTGTGGTTGTTATAGGTCTATTTAAATGGTTTATCTCATCTTGATTTAATTTTGGTAGGTCATATAAATCAAGGAAATCATCTTTTTCTTTCAGGTTTTCAAACTTAGAGGCATATATATTCTTAAAGTATGTCCGTATGATTTTCTGAATTTCTTTGGTATCTGTTGTGATGTTGCCTTTTTCATCTCTAATTTTATCAATTTTTGTCTCTTCTCTCTTTCTTTTGGTCAGATTTGCTAAGGGTTTGTCAATCTTGTTAATCCTTTCAAAGAACCAACTCTTTGTTTCATTGATTTTTTTGATTGTTTTTTTGGTTTCCATTTCATTAATTTCTGCCCTAACCTTTATTATTTCTTCCCGTCTACTGATTTTTGGTTTGCCTTGTTCTTTTTCCAAGGCCTTAAGGTGAAGCATTAAATTGTTTAGTTGTAAACTCTCTAGTTTCTTAATATAGGCACTTAGAGCTATAAATTTCCCTCGTAGGACTGCCTTCATTGTGTCCCACAGGTTTTGGTATGTTGTATTCTCATCATCATTTGATTCTATGAATTTCTTGATTTCCTTCTTAATTTCTTCAATGACCCATGCGTCATTCAATAATGTACTGTTTAGTCTCCATGAATTTCTGTATGCTCTGTAGTTTTTCTTGTTGTTGATTTGCAGTTTAATCCCATTGTGGTCAGATAGCATACAAGGGATTATTTCAATTTCCCTGTATTTGTTGAGATTTGATTTGTGTCCTATCATATGGTCTATTTTAGAGAATGACCCATGTGCCGCTGAGAAGAATGTATATTCTGCAGTATTTGGATGGAATATTCTGTATATATCTGTTAGGTCCATTTGTTCCATGATATCATTTAATGCAGTTGTTTCTCTGTTTATTTTTTGTTGGGTAGACCTGTCAAGTGATGAGAGCGGGGTATTGAAGTCACCAACTACTATTGTGTTAGGTGTTATCTCTGACCTTAAGTCCGATAGTGTTTGTTTGATGTAATTGGGGGCCCCCGTGTTGGGAGCATAAATGTTTAGGATTGTGATATCCTCCTGTTGGAGTGTTCCTTTAATCAGTATAAAGTGACCTGCTTTATCTCTCCTCACTAATGTTGGTTTGAAGTCTATCCTGTCAGAAATTAGGATGGCAACCCCTGCTTGTTTTCTAGGTCCATTTGCTTGATATATCTTTTTCCAGCCTTTCACCCTAAGAATGTTTCTATCTTTTAATCGGATGTGAGTTTCCTGAAGGCAACAGATGGTAGGATCCTGCTTTTTAATCCAGTCTGCAAGTCTATGTCTTTTGATTGGGGCATTGAGGCCATTGATATTAAGAGTTATTATTGAAAGATATGTATTTGATCTGTCCATTTTTCTTGTCTTGTAGTTCTTCCTGGTTTTCGTTTTACTCACTTGTTCTAACTGTTGAATATGATTTCTTTTTTCCTATTTCCTGCTGTGTGTGTTTTGCTTTTTCTTCAGCATGAATGATTCCTGCAAGTATTTTCTGTAGAGCTGGCTTAGTTGTCATAAATTCCTTTAGCCTGTCTTTGTTGTGGAATGTCCTTATTTCTCCATCAATTTGGATAGAAAGCTTTGCAGGATAAAGTAATCTTGGTTGACAATTTTTATCTTTCAGAACTTGGAATACATCACTCCAGGCCCTCCTGGCTTTTAGGGTTTGTGTTGAGTAATCTGCTGTGACCCTGATGGGTTTCCCCTTAAATGTCATTTGCTTTTTCTCTCTAACTGCTTTCAGTATACTTTCTTTGGTTTGTGTATTTAGTAGTTTAATTATAACATGGCGAGAAGAGGATCTTTCTAGGTTTTGTCTGTTTGGTGTTCTAAATGCTTCTTGTATCTGCATTGGCATTTCTTTCCCAATTTGGGGAAAATTTTCTTCTATGATTTTATGGAAAACACCTACTAAGCCTCTGGATTGAAATTCTTCCCCTTCTGGTATACCTTGAATTCTTATGTTTGATCTTTTCATAGTGTCCTCATGTCTTGGAGTTCCCATTCATACCTTTCTATTAGCTTGTCTTTCTCTTTGTTGGACTGTGATAGATCTGCCACCTCATCTTCTAGTTTAGATATTCTGTCCTCTCCTTCATCCATTCTGCTAGTGAGGCTTTCCACAGAGTTTTTTATTTCACTGACGGCGTTCTTCAGGGTTAAGATTTCAGCCTGGTTTTTCTTCAGTAGTTCTATTTCCTTGTTCATGTCCTCTAATGACCTTTTTATTTCATTAAACTGTTTCTCTGTAATCTCCTTCAACAGTTTGTTTTCTTCTCTAATTCCTTTGTTTTCTTCTCGGATTGCTTTCATTTCTTCTTTCATTTCTTTGAGCATAGATATCATCATTCCCTTGAAATCTTTGTCAGGAATTTCATCTAAAACAGTCTCATTGTTGGACCTATCTGATGGATTTGCAATTTTTGGTGGGATTGCATTGTCTTGATTCTTTGTGTTTCTTGTATTATAATGTAGTGACTTTTGCATCCTGGATTGCTTTGATGCTTAGGTTTCCTATTTATCTTCAGTGTTCTTAGGTGTTGTGATCCACCTTTATATCATTTTAGGATATGAGTTTAAGGTGTCAAGTGTAGCACTTGTACTTAAGTAGAAGTACTCCTAGCTGTTAAGTTTGCTTGTTAAGCAATTATTGTAGTGGATTGGTGGAACAATTTAGAGGCAAGTTCTAAACTTCAACAGAGCAAAATACACATTCAATTGACATGAACACAGAGTATACAAGTGTGAGAATTGAGACAACCAGTCCTATAGGGTTAAAATCCCTAAGGGCATGTGATGGTCCACTCCCTTAGTCCTGTCAGCTTGGGAATCAGACCCTGTCCTCAATAATAACTGAAGCAAAAGATAAAGGCCCTTTAAATCTATAAGTAGTACAGATAGCAATATTCAACCCCTCACATTCAGCTTATTTGAAAATGGTAAAGCCACCCACAAATATGTAATACATACCCTGCCTTGACCTGGAAAGAGTGGTTAGCACTTCCAATGCAGGCCTTTGTTATCTTTTGGTGTGGCTTTTAAACTCACCAATGCTGGGTGCCCACCTCGTTACCTGAGCTGTGGAGCTTGGGTCAGGTCAGCTGGGGCCGGTGTTGACGATGTGGTTCAAATTTGCCACTGGTTGTTGTTTGATTCTACCAATTCCCTGGGGAACTGATGATTGGGGGATGGGCGAGTTCAGGAAGCCTGCAGCAACTCACGGTGTGTGTCTCTTTCAGTAGCTCCGCAGATTTTTCTTTGATTTCTGGGCTCTGTGAGGAGACTGATGAGGTTGAAAAGTCCCTTTTTTGTTTGTTTGTTTGTTTGTTTGTTCGGGCGGCGTTTGCAGCGGAAGCTCAGCGGGGCTTAGCTGATCTGGTTGGCAGCTTTGGATTGAGGGTTGGAGTCTTGGCGCCGATCCGTTGGGGAGCCGGCTGAGTGAAGTGGAGTTGCTGGGGTGCTCTTGGGGTGGAGCGAAGCCGCTGGGAACCCACGGATGGGGAGCCTGCAGCTGGGGAGCCCGCGGCTGGGGAGTCCGCGGCTGGGGAGTCTGCGGCTGGGGAGTCTGCGGCTGGGGAGCCCGCGGCGGCGTGGGGCCGTTGGGGAGCGAGCTGCCGGGGGCCGCACTCTCCACAGTGGGTTTCTGGCTGTCTTTTGCTTTTCCGCTATTTCCCGGAGAAAATATTCTGCTCTCTTCCTCAGATGAGTGTAGTTTTTCTTGATTCTCTGCCTGATCTGGTTTGGCGTGGCTCCTATGCCGCCATCTTACCCGGAACTCCCCCTGAAACACATTTTTTAAATATGGAAGTAGATTTGAGCATTACAGAGCTTTTATAACAAATTTATTATCAAGCACATTTAAATTATTTAATTATAAATCTTGAGACTGTTTTTTTTTTTAGTAGTCCCAGAGAAACATAGAGAGGCAAAGTGAGCTTAAAACAGTTGTAAATACTTATAAGAAATCCACGTCTATTCACAGCAATTTGGCATTTACCCAGATTTTGAGATTTTATGTGTTTGCAGTCCCCAGGCTCTGCAAGCCAGTGAAGCTAAGAAAGAGCCTCTCTTTTTTTTTCCCTCAGGGAGGGTTTTGGACTCTTCCCTTAGGCTATAAGGTAGCTTTCTGATCTTGCCATTTTAACTTTCTAAAAAAAAAAATCTATTATCTCCTTGTATACCCTGCTGGGCGTGTGTAGCTGGAAGGTATCAGGCTGCCTGTGCCTGAGCCCACGTGGGGTCAGCCAGGCCCCTGGAGCCTGGGTCCTGAACCCAGCAGTGAGCAGGGAGAGAAGCAGGGCATGGGGGAGGGGCCCTTTCCCCTCAGATGCCGCTATTGTCCCCTCTGTTGCCTGTGGCATTTGAGCGGCCCTGGCTCCAGAGTAGAGCTCAGTCCAGCAGCTGCCAGCCACCGTGCCTGTCCGCCTGCTGCCACTTTGAGGCATGGGCCAGTGGCCATGGCAGCTGAGATCTGGAGGACTTTTTACCAGAATAAATTGGCCTCGTTTTGAGAGAGTTTTATGCCCCTAACTTTAAAAAATGTCCTTAATCTACTGATTTGGGATCCCTTTTAATGGGAGCTAGTGTTTCCTATGATAGAGAAAGTCAGAAATGCCAAGACGAGAGGGAAACATTCAAATAGCACAGGGGATTCCCCAAAGGGCTTGACGTAAGCCTGTCTGCAATTTTAAGAGTCCAGCGACAGCCCTCGAGGCCTTTACTGGTTAATGCGTTACCAGTTTGTTGATCATGAAGAGAAATAGATAGAAGGTTATTGTCAATGCCCAAATGGGCTGTCAAGATTCAAACAGTGAGCTTGGGGCCTTCAGTCAATGTTAGGGTGCTGCCCTGACCAAAAGACCTGAATTGCCCTGTCGCTTTGTTTCAAATCCACATGATGGTGCAAACCGAAAATGAAGAATGAAAAAAGAGGATAGTTTCTGAAAGAGAGAGATCCACCTTTGATGGAGAAAGGGGAAGCCTGCCTTCCTTCTTACCAAACCTTGCCAGCCTTCAATGGGGGCCACCGGGGGCCGTTAGCCCCAGGGGGAGGATGTCCCCAAGGGGTCACTCACCTATTAACCACGAGTCCAGAAAGTCCCTGTTCAGGTGCCAGCTGTGGGTCTCACTCTGTTCCCATTCCCATTTCCTGGGGCCGTTGGCCACCGATGTCCCAGGCGAGGGAGAGAGGAGTTGGGAGGTCCAACAGAAAAAGATGATGATATCAAATTAAAAGAGAGACTAATGGAGAGAGGGAGGGGATATGTTGGAGAGTGGAGTTCTGAAGAGAAAAGGAGGGAGGGCAGGAAATATCATTGTTTATTGTCTGTAGGTATAGAATTTGTGTCTGTCATATTGTCTCTAATGTATGTTAAAATCGGACTAGCTTAACTCAACAATGACCAGGTTTTATTTTATTCTTAACCTATGTATAATCAGTCTCAGTCAAGGTTTTACTTAATTGTCTCATTTCCAGTATTTTAAGTTCATTGCATATAGAGATATTAATAGTTAAGACATATTTCCTGCTCTAGAAAAAATCTTAAATTGCTGTTCTGCTCCCAGTTTGGGGAGTAATTGGTACTTGCATTGGTATACAGACTAGCCAAAGTTGTTTTCAAACACAGATGCTAAGTGTTTATACTGTCTTGTCTTTTGCTGTTATACAATTTCTAGATTAAATTAATTGGCTTAAAGTTATTGATAAAATAATTGATAAAATATTGTTTTCAGGGCTATTAAAATGTTCTGCCTATACTTATAACTGACAGATACTTAAAACATAGAATGTGTATGCTTTCTATGTTCCAGATATAGGTTACACTGTCACCTGACAACTAAAATTAAATATTAATCAGAATGATTTTAAACCATTATGTCATTCTTTAACCAGATTTGCTTTACTAAGAAGATATGTCCTACACCTTTTTTATTACCTATGTATACAGTATATATACAGCCATGATGGTACCATTGTTAGCCTTCTCTCTGTTCTCCCCCCATGGAGACTGTGGGTCTTCCTTTGTGGGGGTAGACATCAGTTATAGGAGAGAGGCAATGTCTCTGTGCATAATGACCCAACTCATGGTTCTAACAATCTTTCTGCCCCCTCTTCTGTGAATTTCCCTGAGCCATGTTGGGTACAGTTTAGGTCTATTCCAGTGATGAGGTCTTGGGAGTCTCTGTGTCTCTGGATGTCTGATTTGATAGGAGTTGAGTGTTCTCTGTATCTATCTCTATCACCCTTGTAACTAATCTGTTTTGCTAATCAAATATATACAGTCTCCCTGAGTGATTAATAACCATATGTAGAAGCCAAAATCAATTGGAAACATTGGAATTAAAAGGACCAATATTTTGGTTCCTGCTCCCAGATCAGAAGGCCACAGGAGACAATGGGACACTTGCTAACTTCTAGCTTCTGATAAGTTACCTGTCTTCTTCATCAGAGAGGATATTGAGACCCAGAGATGAATTCCAAGTCAGTGTATCTGCAACAGGAGAGTCACATCAGAGGAAAATAAGTCCTCCAGGCTTCCCAAAAGAGGGAGGGCTACTTGGTCAGCGCAGCCTTATCCTAGCAGATGACAATGCTGAGAGTCATAGAACTCCTCACAGGTCCCTAAAAGTCTCTCCTATAGTTCCATCATTAACCCCTAAAATATATAATTAATTCTGGAAACCTACATGTTGTTAATCACCCAGTAAAAAATATAACTACAATATATGAATTTTTTCTTTTTTTCTTTTTTTTTTTTCAAGGTAGGGTCTCACTCTAGCCCTGGCTGACCTGGAATACACTATGTAGTCTCAGGGTGGCCTTGAACTCATGGAAATACTCCTGACTCTGCCTCCCAAGTGCTGGGATTAAAGGGATGTGCCACCACGCCTGGCTATAACTACAATATAAACAATGATCCAGACTAATAGGTTCCCCTGTCTAATGTTGTCTTACAATACTAAACTCTAACATTAACTCATGACTTCTGCCTCTGTCTGTCCCTGATTACTTCTGAACTTTACCTACCCTGGCCCCAGCTCCTCTCACTTGCCTTAGCCAGAATCAGAGCTATTCCTTGGGGCCCCTCTTTCCTTAACCCTTACCCTATCTCATCCAGGGATAAGTACACCACCACCCCAATTGGCACTCTCAAACTTAAACTCTGTCATGTTCTTACTCTTTTCCTGATCCCAAAATGCTCCTCTTGAATACACTGATGCCCCTCTGCCTCCTCTGAATTGCACCAAGCCCTCTATCCCTTGCCTCTGAGTGCTCATCCTTCCCTTGTGCCTGGCATTTCATGTCATAGCTATTGACAAGGGTAACAAGCTCCTTAATTCTTCCTTCTGTCTTATCATGTGATGCGGAGCCCATTTCCCTCACCTCTATAACAATTGTCACCAGTGACTTCCCTGAAGCCAGCTCAATAGAGGGATGATACAAGCAAAGTCTGTTTCATTCAGGACCAAGTCAAAACAGCATGCTACACTGGTGCTGATGGAGGGTGCTCACTATCAATCTCACCACTCTGCCACCTCTAGCCACCAGGAGAGTGCCTCCTCATCACCTGCCCTGAAGGGAGACACATTGACCACATTATCCAGCCTCTCCCATAATAACTCATCACCCTTACAGTCAACATGAAGAAATTAATCTTTGTCTCTTTTCATTAACAAAAGGCTGGAATGTTAGGTTGGGACAAGCTCCCAAAATGGAGTCACCAAGGACAGCAGGATAGTGACAGACAAAAGGAAGTGGATTATCCACATTCCTCAAGAAACTGCCCAGCCATTATCCCTTCCTTGCCTAGCAATGCCCCCATGTCATGATTTCCTGTCCCCTTATCTCATAAGTCACCTGGTCACTGTTCTTGTCTCATACCACCCTGGCTATCTTAGATCTCCCCTAAAGGAACCTTTTTCATTCAACTTTTCCCTTCCACAACTGGAAAAGCCCACTATCTGAAAATTCAGGTTGGCTGTGCCCCACTCTTGAGAGTCATCCCTGGCAGCTCATGCTTTTCCCAAATAAAAGCTTTCATCTTTACCTCAGAGTGGTTTGTGTGGTCTTGGTCACTCCTAAACCTTACAGGTCTTTGAGGAACCAAAAAAATTAACTAACTTGCTACATTTAGCTTCTGTGACCCTGCTTGCTCGCTTGACTCAGGTACAGCCATTTATGTATGTTGAAACAAGTTGCAATTGCATTGTTGAAATAAGCCCCCTGGAAATTCCTCAGCTTATTAGTTCCCTGGAAATTCCTCAGCTTATCAGTTCCCTTAATTTACTGTTGTAAAGGTTAAACCAAGTTAAAGTTTCTTCTTCCTTAGCTATGAGACATCATTCAATAGCCAGATGACAGTACTGCCATTATAGAACAGTCATTCTAAAGAAAGAAGCCCAGGCCTGACTCAGATAAGGAACTAGCTAACTAATGTGCTGACCTCCGCTTGTGTAAACCCCCCTCCCCTGCCTGGCTCCTGGGGAGCCTCCACTTCAAGGACCTTCCAGAGACACTCAGCCGCGAGGGGGGTGGGCGGCCCTTGCAACAGATAAGTTCTGCAAACCATCTACTGACCTGAGATGTGACCCCTATCTCCCACTCCTTACCCTATATAAATTCCTTCCCCCTGAGGGCCAGGGCTCTCTTTCTCACTCCGCTGTGTCGGTTGTGTGAATTGAGCCCCTGCCTAGGCAGGAGAATAAAGGAATCCAGCTGTGAATTGCATTCGAAGTCTCGGCATTTTTCTGGTTCACTGGGTGACCCCTGAGGACCCCAACACTCATTTGGGGGTCTTGGCACTTCAGTCTTAAGCTTGGAAGTTTCCTTTCTGAGCTTCTGCTTTTCTCTCAATAGTTTGTCCAGAGATGCTAGAAATAACCATCTAGCATCATAATTTGTCTTACTTTTCCACAAATATTCAAAAGTTCTAGATATAGAGTTACTAAATTCCTTGCTCTTCACAAGATATGACTTAGGATCACCAAATACATGGAGTTCTTTAGATAGTCTACACCATGGATTTATTAGTGCCCTCCTTATTACCCGTAAAAGTTCTCTCCTTATTATAGTACAGCCTTAGTGGCACTGAAGTTGGAGAACCAACTCCACAGAGGAACAAGCCCACTAGGGATATACATCCTTACAATTCTGTTTCTCTAGAACCACTCCTGGTATCACAATCTGTATTGGTCAGGGTTCTCTACAGGAACAGAACTGATAGAATGAATTGTATTAAAAGGGAATTTATTGGATTAGCTTAAGGCCATCCAACAATAGCAGGTTGCTGGCCTGAGAGTCAAGGAACCTGGTACCTGCTCAGTCCATGAGGCTGGATGCCTCAAAAGTCCCAATATGGCACTGAAGGCTTGGAGGTATCCTAGAGAGATGTTGCTCTTCAGTCCACACTTGTCTTCAGTTCACACTGGAAAGCAGTGAGCAAGGAGCAGCAAGCAGCACTGGAAGCCAGGTGAGAGGAGGGTATCCCTTCCTTCCCAGAGCTTCTTTAGATAAAGCACCCCCCCTCTCTGAGAGGGGCTGCCCACTCTGGGGGAAGGGCTCACTCTGGGGGAAAGATTCCTCCTTTAGTTAATCCTCCCTAGAAGCAACCTCAAAGACCCACTTATGAGGAATGTCTGTAGATTCCTAAATAGATAAAGTTGACACAAATGTAACCATCACAGCCTCCTAAGCATGGGTATGTATAGGCATGATCTACCAATACTGACCATTCATCTCTGTTTGTCTCCTAATCTGTTTGTGTGTCCATAGTTGTGTCTCTCTGATACTCTCAAAGTTGGGGTAAAACCCTGCTCTGGGAAGGCACTTGGACAGCCTCTAGACATGTGTATGTAAATTCAGGATGCAGAATTCCAGGAGCACCTGAGAATAGAGGCCTCACTGTTACCACATCCTTCCTTCTGTCTCTGGCTGTCCTGCTCATTTCTATGAGATACAGGAGAGGGCCCTAGATCTGGATTCAAACCTTACCTGTAAGCTAAGGTAGTATAGGTTTATTATCCTGGCTACTTAAGCTGAACAAAGAGAAAGTTTTAAAGTTTGAAATCAGTCTCTGTGACGTCCCATTCTATACCCAAGTGCAACTTAATGATGTCCTCTCACAAACCCAAAACTGCAAAACAAGGCTTCACAGTTCAGTGGTAGGGCACTTAAGTGGCATGCCCACAGTCTTCATGCCATTTCCAATCACTTTTGCCTTGTGCATCCTCATAGAAACCTGTTCCTGTTCTTGAGACTCAGTTTGTTCTGGAAAATGGGGTGAAAGTAACATTCTGCCTACCAGTATGGTGGGGCCACAGTAAATCAAGAATAATAAATTTCCTTGAGAGGTAGAAGGCTGCTTTGGAGCCCACCAGCCCTTCTGTTCTGGACCTTCAAAACCAGAAAAGGGGTGGGAAGAAGCACTGGCCATTGAAGAAAAAATGAAGCGAGGGAACAGGGCTTAAGGGAACATCTTTCTTGCTGCTTGCCACCTGGGTCAGGTGGGACATTGCCTTGTCCCTCACAGCACTCAAGAAGCAGTCATGCTGTCTTATAGGAGGACCCTTGGTATGATTTACCAATAAGGTAAAGTAGGGGAGCCCCTGGATCTGCTCTTTCATTCAGCCACAGTGGAGAAATATTGTCAAGAAGGAAGGTTCTGACCCTGCATTGTAGCGTAAGCCTGTCATCCCAGCACTTTGCCCCAAGATCAAGGTCAGTCTGAGATTCCTAGAAATTATCAGGTCAGGCTCCATGGCAAAATCCTATTTCTGGAACTTACTCTTTCCCAATAGGGGGAAGACGGGGCATGGTAGGACATTTGTAATCCCCCCAGCATTTGGGAGACTGAAGCAGGATTGTGAGTTCCAGGCCAGCCTGGGTTACATATAAGACCATGTAGCATGGCAGAGAGAGACAGAGGAAGAGGATATAACTTGGACATAGTGGGTAATGGATGTCACACCAGCATTTGGGAGGCTGATGCAGAAAAATTGCTTTGAGTGTGACTTCAAACTGATCTATAGTGTAAGACCCCATTGACAGGAAGAAATGAAAGAAAGGAGAAAAAGAAATAAATGCCTTGTTTACCTTGTTAGCAAAGTAGAAATGGGAAATGCAATAATGTAGAGTCATCAAAAAATTTTAGTTGGGGTCTGGAGAGATTGCTCACTGGTTAAGGTGCTTGCTTGCAAAGCCTGACAATCCTGGTTCAAATCCCCAGTACTCATGTAAAAAAAGATGTACAAAATGGCACATGCATCTGGAGTTCATTTGCAGTGGCTGAAGGCCCTAGTGTGCCCATTCTCTGTCTCTCTTCTCTCTTTGCTTGTAAACAAATATAAATGTTTTAAAAAATCAGTGGATACCAGGGGTTTTATATCAGAGGGGTGGGTAAGTAAAAGTGTTGAAGTAGAAGGGTAATGAACAGGTGGGGCACAGGTAAATTGTTAGGACAGGAAAACTATTCCACTTAATGCTGTGATCATCAATACATGATATATGCATTTATAAAAACCTATAAAAGTAGACAAAGCAAGGATGGACAGGTCTACTGGGGTTGAGTTATCATCACTCAGTCAATATTTACTGGACAAGAGAACTCACCAAGAAGAGTACTCATCAGATACTGGTCATGTTGGGCTGTTTTCATCAACTTTCCTGAAAAAAAAAAAGTTTTCTCTTTTTATTAAACCTAATTCTAAAGACCATAGGTCTTGTGGATCAGACACTTGTTTTATGCAGATATATATTTGCTCATTCAGCTTTCTCCTGCTCTCCAGTCCATGATCTACTGTTAGTGTTAGGCTGGATCTTCCAACTTCATCCTAATATAGAAAATCCCTATGGACATTCTATTATTTGTTTCATAGGTGATTGTATATCCTGTCAAGTTGATGATAAATATTAATCACCAAAGCTTGTTCTTTGATGACTTTTTACTTGCAGTGATCCTATTAGGAATCATACAAATTCATGTCTTAAAGCATTTATATCCAGTCAAAAAAGTGAAGCAAAGATGCAATGTATTTTCTTGAGATAAGAGCCACAAAAAAATGGGGCATGGAAGATGGTTCAGTGTGCAATGTGCTTGCTATGAAAATATAAGGACCTGACTTTGGTTCTTCATCATCCATGTAAAATCCAGGCATTGTTGCATGTGCCTGTAACCCCAGCTCTGGGCACATGGAGAGAGGTGGATGCATAGGGTTTGCTGTCTAGCTAATCTGGCCAAATCAGTGAGCTATAGGTTCAGTAATAGACCCTGTTCAGAAAAAAATTAGTGGAGTGCAACTGAGGAAGACATTGTGAACTAAAATTGTTGGAAACAGCTGTGCTTACTTCATAAACCCTGCAAGAACTTGCAACTGATTAGAATTTCAAAGTGGAAAGATGCTTGTGCCACCTGATGGGCATGTGCAACTTCGCACTTGCCTCACCCTTGTGCATCTGGCTTATGTAGGATCTGGAAAGTTGAACATGGGTCCTTAGGCTTCACAGGCAAGTGACTTAACTGCTAAGCAATCTCTCCAGCCCCATTTTTTCTTTAAATGAAAAGCATCTACACATTCAGCACAATTTGTAGGAAATCTCAACATACTTTAAATGTATTTTGATCACATAACCTCCATTATCCTCCTTCCACTCCTTCTGAACCCTTTCTTCCCAACTTTCCATCCTTCTGTCATGTATTTTCTGTGGTACATTGTTGTGCCCCACGTTGGGCACCTGTTGTCGGTTTTTTTTTCCTCCACCACCGGCAGGTAGAGTGGAAGAGAGAGAGAACCGGGCCAGCTGCTTCTCTCGAGGCTGAGCGGGGAGGTGGGTGTCAGCGACTCAAAAAACCTCCCCAAGCCACCGGGGAAAAGAAAACCACATTGAGCCAGAAGTCCGTCTGGCGGAAATCTCTCTTTATTGTCATGGGGAGGTATTTATATATTTTGAGATAGGGTGGGAAAAAGGATGAGAGAAAGGTGTAAGGGCCAATATTATTTCACCTCGTCAGCAGCAGCTGGGTGGAGGCAGTTTCAGCTTAGGTGCTGAGTCACTCCAAGGACAGGTTGCAAAACTCTACTCAGGCTCCGGAAGCTCGACTAGGCCTCACCGGGAGTAGGCCAAGTACAAACTGGCTGGGCTAACCACTAGGCTTCACACCGGGCAGGGCCCAACATCTCCCCCTTTTGTTTTTGTAAGAACGGTGGACGGTCATGGCCTCTGTCCTAGGTTGTCCCCCTCTGAGAATCTTACCCGTTACTGAGGGCCATGCCTCTAGCCCCTTGACCACTCTGCGCCCTGTCTTAGGTTGTCTCAGCCTGTCTGAGATCTTACCCATCATTGGTTCAATGGAGGGTGGGGGAGGGATGTTAGGTGGATAGCTAGTAAGTGGAAAAGCCATTGTTTTTGAGTGACCTGATGAAGTTTAATTGTGACCTGATGAAGTTTAATTGCCTCAAGCTGTTGGTGAATGAATTGTGTAATCTTATTAATGACACAGGGCCCTAGAGTGAGGATAGGAAGAAGGAGGGGTTCAGGGGGAGGGAGAAGGTAGGGTAAAGAGCAAGAATAAGGAGGGGTCCAAGGGGAGGGAGAAGGTAGGGTAAGAAGCCATGTAAGTTTGTCCACAGCAGGTTGTCTTGGAAGTCCCGTCTCCTCTTCTGTAAATCTTTCTGGAGCTTTTCTGGCTTCATTCGGGTCTAGTAGCATCCACACCTTCAGTTGTTTCTGGGGAAGAAACAGAGGCATAGTTCTCAGGGGTGGGACACTCCCTGGAGAATTGATTATTATCGTCCCCTTGTTGGGGTAAATATTTTAAGTCTCTTGCTGGTACCCAAATAGGTCTTTTTTCCTCTTGAGGAAAGACACATCCAAATCCTCTCCCTGCTGTGAGGAGGGCGTCTGGTCCCTTCCAGGCCCCAGTTAATGGGTCCCTCCATTTGACCCAGCTGTAGGTGACAGCTGAGGTCCAATGTTTTTGAAAAGGGGACAAGTGTCTATCTTCTTTAGAAAAATTTAAAATATTTAGGGTTAATAATGCCTTAAGTTGGTCATGTGGGGGTAGGGATTCCCCCTTTTGTTTTTGTAATTGAGATTTGAAGGTTTGATTATATCTTTCCATGATGGCCTGGCCCCGCGGGGATGCCTGTGGAAAGTGAACATTTTCTTAAGTGTGTATTTGCCATTTGTATTTCTTCCTCTGAGAACTCCCTGTGGAGTTCTCTGCCCCATTTTGTGAGTGGGTTGTTTGAGTTTTTATTGTTTAGGTTTTTGAGTTTTTGGTAGATTCTAGAAATTAGGCCTCTGTCTGATGTGTATCCAGCAAAATTTTTCCCCCATTCTATAGGTAATCTATTGGCTTTGCTTATTGTATGTTTGTCTGTGAAAAAGCTTTTCAGCTTCATGAGGTCCCAATGGTTGAGTGATTGTTTAATTTCCTGAGCTACTGGGCTTTTGTTCAGGAAGTCTTTTCCCACTCCTATATCATGGAAAGTTCCTCCTATTTTTTTTCTTCCAGTAGTAGCAGCATTTCTGGTTTTGTATTGAGGTCTTTGATCCATTTGGACTTCATTTTTGTGCCTGGTGAGATGTGTAGATCAAGTTTCATTTTCCTGCATATGGTTTTCCAATTTGTCCAGCACCATTTGTTGACAATGCTCTTTGTTCCAGTCTACATTATTTGGGCCTTTGTCAAATATCAAGTAGCTGTAGTTACTTTATCCAAAGTCTGGGTCCTTGATTCTGTTCCACTGGTCTATAATCCTGTTTCTATGCCAGTACCATGTTGTTTTTATTAAAATGGCTTTGTAGTATAGCTTTAGATCAGGTATGTTGATATCTCCAGAGGTGTTTCTTTTGCTGAGGATATGCTTGGCTATCTGAGGCCTTCTGCCATTCCATATGAATTTTGAGGCAATTTTTTCTATCTCTATGAAAAAAGATGTTGGGATTTTTATTGGTATTGCACTAAATCTATACATTGATTTTGGTAAGATTGCCATTTTCACAATGTTAATTCTGCCTATCCAGGAGCATGGGAGGTCTTTCCATTTTCTCTTGTCCTCCTCAATTCCTTTCTTGAGTGCTTTTATGTTTTCTTTGTAAAGGTCTTTTACCTCCTTGTTATTCCAAGGTATTTTATTTTTTTGATGCTATTAAAAATGGGACAATGTCACTTATTTCTTTCTCTGTATCTTTGTCTTTTGCATATAGAAAGGCTACTGATTTTGTGCATTGATTTTGTATCCTGCTGCTTTACTGAAGGATTTAATCACCCTTAAGAGTTTTGGGATGGAGGATCTTGGGTCACTTATGTATAGAATCATGTCACCTGCAAATAAAGCTAACTTAACTTCTTCCTTTCCAATTTGTATCCCCTTTATTTCTTTCTCCTGTCTTATTACTTGAGCTAGTACTTCCAGCACTATGTTGAAAAGCAGAGGTGAGAATGGACACCCCTGTCTTGCTCCTCATCTCAATGAGAATTCCTTTAATCTCTCCCCATTAAGTATTATTTGGGCTTTAGGCTCTTTATATATAGCCTTTATTATGTTGACATATAGACCATCCATGCCTATTCTCTCCAATGTTTTGATCATGAAGTGATGTTGTATTTTGTCAAATTCCTTTTCTGCATCTATCAAAATAATCATGTGGTTTTTGTGTTTAAGCTTATTTATGTGGTGTATTACATTGACAGATTTTCATATGTTGAATCATCCCTGCATTCCTGGGATGAAACCTACTTGGTCCAGGTGGGTAATGCTTTTGATGTGCTGTTGAATTCAATTTGCGAGGATTTTGTTCAGGATCTTTGCATCTAAGTTCATCAGGGAAACAACCCTGTAGTGTTCTTTTCTTGTGGCATCTCTGCCTGGTTTTGGTATTATGGTGGCACTAGCTTCATAGAAGCTGCTCTCCAATTGTGTGTGGCACAATTGGAGAAAGATTGGTTTCAGTTCTTCCATGAAGGTTTGACAGAATTCTGCTGAGAAGTCCTCTGGTCCCGGACTCTTCTTTTTAGGTAGATTTTTCATTATCCTTTCAATCTTGATGGTTGTGATGGGTTTGTTCAGGAGATTAAGCTGCTCTGAGTTTAACTTTGGTAGGTGGTATGTGTCCAGCAATTCTTCCATTTCCTCCATATTATTCAATTTTGTGGAGTAGAGGTTTTTGAAGTAAGTCCTGATGATTCTCCCAATTTCACTTATGTCTGTTGTGATCTCTCCTTTTTCATTTCTAATTTTATTAATTTGAATTGTCTCTTTTTTCTGCTTGATCAAATTAGCTAGGGGTTTATCAATCTTTTTTATTTTTTCAAAGAACCAGCTCTTTTTTAAATCAATTTTTTAAATTGTTTTCTTAGTTTCCAATTCATTGATTTCCATTCTGGTCTTAATTATTTCTTTCTGTCTCGAGCTTTTGGGGTTGGATACTTCTTGTTTTTCCAATGTCTTTAGGTGGATGGTTAGGTTATTGATTTGGGATCTTTGTCTTTGTTATGAAGGCATTTAGTGCAATGAATTTTCCCCTGAGGACCACCTTCATTGTGTCCCATATGTTTTGGTACATTGTGCTCTCATTGTCATTCATTTCTAGAAGTTTTGCAATTTCATTTTTTATTTCGTCCAGTACCTATTTATTGTTTAAGAGTGTTCAGTCTCCAAGAGCTGGTTGGGTTCCTGGAGCATCTTTTGTTATTAATTTCTAGCAATACAGCATTTTGATCTGATATCATGCATGAAATTATGTCGATCCTCCTAAATATTTGGAGGCTTCTTGGGGGCACTTGGTTATTTGATTCTTCTGTGTGGAGAATTCTCTAAAGTACTCTCTGTAGGTTTAGCTTTGTGTTCATATAGTTGTAAAGATGAGTTTTATCATGCAAAGTTTTTCTTTCACCATCTATTATGAGGGATACTTTTCCTAGGTAGAATAGTTTGATTGGAATCCATAAGTTCTTAGAGTTTGTAGTGTTCCATTCCAGGCCCTTCTGGCTTTTAGGGTTTCCATTGAGAAGTCTGAAGTAATTCTGATGGGATTTCCTTTTTATGTAATGTGTTGTTTCTCCCTAGCTGCTTTTAGGACTTTCTCTTTGTGATTGATGTTTAGAGTCTTAATGATAATGTGTCTTGGAGAATTTCTCCTTTGGTCCAGTCTGTTTGGAGTTTGGCTAGCTTCTTGTACCTTGATGGGATTTTCTTTTGAGAGAGTGGGAAAGTTTTCTTCAATTATTTGTTGAATAAGTTTTCCATTCCTTTGGTCTGTGTATCTTCTCCCTCCAGTATACCAATGATCCTAGTGTTTGGACACTTAAGGGTGTCCCACATTTCCCTTATATTCTCTTCACAGGAATTTTTGAACTTGTTGAAATTTTTGGACTCACAAACTGTTTCTTCTGCACTGTCTTCCAGTTCTGAGTTTTTATCCTCCACTTGGCTGACTCTATTCTTTAGAGCTTTTATAGAATTTTGGGTTTATTCAATTTGGTTCATATTTTCTACTGATTTTTTAATGTATAGTTTCCATCCCTCTGTCAAGTTCCCTTTTCACGTCATTTTCTGTTTTTTTTTTTTTTTTTTTTTTTTTTTTTTTTTAAGGTAGGGTCTCACTCTAGCCCAGGGTTAACCTGGAATTCACTATGTAATCTCAGGGTGGCCTCGAACTCATGGCGATCCTCCTACCTTTGCCTCCTGAATGCTGGGATTAAAGGTGTGCGCCACCACACCCGGCTATTTTCTGATTTTCTTAATGCTTCTAAGAGTTCGTCCTTGCATTTTTTATGTCTTCATTGAACTTAGCAAGTTGCTTATTGAGGACCTCTTTTTTTTCACTCTCCTTCAGATAATTTAGCTGTCTTTGAAACCCTTCCTGGTTCTTTTCTATTAGATCTAATCTAGCAAGGATAACATTCATACAATTACATGCTCTTTGTTGAGTTTCTGAAAGTTGTGTTATTTGCTTGGCCAGGGTTGCATAGCTTGTCTCTTCATTTTGGTGTTCTGATCCTATTGTCTCTGCTATGATTTGATTAGACACATCCATTGTGGGACTGGACAGTCTAGCTGGATTTACTTGTATCTGGTTTTTCATACTATTCCTTTTTCGCTGTTGTCTGCCCATCAAAATGGTTCAGAAAGTCTAGGGTGTGAGTTGCTAGCCTGCTGGCCTGGGGTGGGGTGGGGCAGTGAGGAGTGTCAGGGCGATGGCCCCTGGAGTTCAGAAAGGCTGGGGCGGGGGACACTGGCCTGCTGGCTTGGGTCCCCAATTGGAAGTGGGAAGGGGAGGGGACCGCAGCTGCCCTAGTCAGGCTCAGGAAGGCTAGAGTGGGTACACTGGCCTAATGCCCTGGGTTCCTGATCTACTATGGGAGGGGGAGTGGCATCACCTGACTGGCCATGGGGCTCAGGAAGGCTAGGGAGGCACCTGACCAGTGATGGGGCTCTGGCTGGCTAGGCAGGGCTCTGGCCAGCCAGGGTGGCACCTGACCAGCAATGGCAGCAGGCCGGCTAGGGCCGCACCTAACCAGTGATGGGGCTCAGGCAGGTCTGGCAGGACTTGACCTGCAATGGCACAGGGGGCTCTGGCTGGCAAGGACGGCACATGAACAGTGATGGGGCTCTTCTAGAGATGGCAATTCAGATGCATAGGAAAAACGCAATAGTACACTTCTTTCTCCAAATCTCTTAAGTCATCCAGAAGACTTTCTAAACAAATCAACTTACATTCCCATGTCATACAATATGGTGTTCTGCAATCTTTATTTTACCTAACTTAGCAAACCAAAACAGAAATGAAAGTTACTTATGAACTAACTCCTGTTGTTAGAAAGATAAGGCATGAGGAGCATACATCAAGGGCATTCATCTAGTAGGTGGAGCATGCAGTAAAAAGTTCATGCAGCAGGGGGTGTGCACAGAAAGTGTCTTATTGTGGCAGAGGGTGCTCAGATCAAGGGTGGTCTTGCCCCATGAGGACCACACAGCAAGTGCATTTATGTGGCAGGGGGAGAGTGCAACAAGATTGTTCATGAGGCAGGGGAAATGTGCAGGAATTGTGTTCATGTCACGGGGGGGGCATGCATCAAGTGTATTCTAGTGTCAGAGGGAGCACAGAATGAAGGCGAATGCAGCAGAGGGAGCACACTGTGAGGTTGTACACAGGGAAGTGAGAGAGCATAGTGAGGGTATTCACATGACAGGGGGAGCACACAGCAAGGCCATTCACTTGGCAGGTTGAGTGTGAAGCAAGGGCTTTAACCTGACAGACAAAAAAAAAAATCAAACCAGGCAATGAATGAGCTTACGTGTCAGGGTAGAGCACATCAATTGCATTCAGATGGCAAGAGGAGCATGCAGCAAGATCACTCATGTGGCAGAGGGAGCATGCAGCGAGGGTATGCACATGGCAGTGGGAGCATGCAGCAAGAGCACTCACACAGCATGGGCAGTGTGCAGTGAGAGCATTCATGTCACAGGGGGTGCCAGCAGTGAGACTGTTCATGTGGTGTTGGGAGTGAAAAGTGAGGGCATTCATGCAGCAGTGGGAGCAGACAGTGATTACATTTACATGTCAGGAGACTGTGCACTGAGGGCATTCACATAGCAAGGAGAGAGCACATCAAGGAAGCTCATGTGGCAGGGGGAGCTTGCATTGAGACAATTTATGTGGCAGAGGGAGCAAGTTCATGCAGCAGGGAAGCAGGAGGCAAGGACCTTCACACAACTCAGGGAGCAGGCACTGAGGCCGTTCACATGTCAGAGAGAGCACACACAAATGGCATTCACATGGCAAGGGAGCTTGCAGTGAGGGCATTCATGTTCCAGTGAGAGTGAACAGCAAGTTCATTCATGTGGCCAGAGGAGCACAAAACACATTTGTTCATGCAACAAGGGTGCAACAAGTGCATTCATTTGGCAGGTCTAGCATGCAGCTAGTGCATTCATGTGGCTGGGAGAGAATTCACCTGAAGCTATCCCACTTGCCACTGCCCCCCATGCACAGACCCAGGCCAACAGGCCAGCATTGGCCCCACCCTAACCTAGGCTTTCTTGCCCCCACAGAGGTCCCCATGCAAATGACATCCTACTCATTTCTGACCCCCCCCCACATGGACCCAGGTCAACAGGCTAGCATTTGCCCCACCCCACTCCAACCTCAGCTTTCAGGACCCCATGGAGCTCCACATGCTAATGCCTTCAGTCCCACTGGCTGCCAACCCCTACATGGACCCAGGTCAAGGGTTAACTACAGCTACCTCCTAAATTTGCTAAGATTCCTTCACTGTGATGGGAAGACCACAGAGCAAAAGAATAACATGAAAAACCAAATGCAATTAAATCCAACAAGATTGCACATTCCCGAAATGGATATTGCTAATCAAAACATAGAAGAAACAATAGGATCAAAACCCCAAAATCAAAACACAAGCAATGCAACCATAGCCAAGAAAATAGCAGAACTTGCAGAAAATCACAAAGGGCCAATAATTTTGTGAATGCTGTTCTCACTAGATCAGACCTAATAGAAAAGAACCAGAAAGGGCTCCAAGGACAGTTAGATGACATGAAGGAAAGCAAAGAAAAAAAGAGAGGACCTCAATAACCAGCTAGCTAAGGTCAATGAAGACATAACTAAATGCAAGGATGAATTCCAAGAAGCATTAACAAATCAGAAAATGACATGAAAAGGGAACTCGACAGAGGTATGGAAACTATACACAAAAAAGCAGTAGAAAATACAAACCAAATTGAACAAGCCCAAAACTCTATCAAAGCTCTCAGGAATAGAGTCAGCCATGTGGAGGACAGAAAGTCAGAACTGGAAGACAGAACAGAATAAACAGTTCATGAGTCCAAAAGTTTCAATAAGTTCAAAATTTTTTGTTAACAGAACATGAACAAACTGTGGGCTACCCTAAAATGTCCTAACATTCAGATCATGGAGATACCAGAAGGGGAAGAAATTCAGATCAAAGGCATGGAGAACTTATTCAACAAAATTATAGAAGAAAAGTTTCCCACTCTCTCAAAAGAAAGTCCAATCTAGTTACAAGAAGCTAACAGAATTCCAAACAGACTGGACCAAAGGAGAAATTCTCTAAGACATATTATCAGTAGACTCTAAACATTGATAACAAAGAGAAAGTCCTAAAAGCAGCTAGGGAGAAACAAAACATTACATATAAAGGTAACCCCATCAAAATTACTTCAGACTTCTCAATGGAAACCCTGAAAGCCAGAAGGGCTAGAATGAAACACTGGAAAATCTAAGAATTTATGGCTTCCAACCCAAACTACTCTACTCATAATAGATGGTGAAAGAAAAACTTTGCATGATAAAACTAATCTTTACAACTATATGAACACAAAGCCAAACCTGCAGAGAGTACTTCAGGGAATTCTACACAGAAGAATCAAACAACCAACCTCAAGTGCCTACAAGAAGCAGATCACAATAACCAAACTCAGAGAAGGCACAAAGAAAATTACAAAGTCCAAGAAAACACCAAACCACATAAACCATAACAAGATGGCAGGAATTAAATCAAACCTCACAGTTATTACCCTGAACATTAATGGCCTTAATTCACCCATCAAGAGACATATGTTAACAGGGTGGATCAGCAAATTAGACTCCTCACCCTGCTGTCATCAAGAAACCCACCTTTCCACTAAAGACAGATACCTACTCAGGGTGAAAGGGTAGAAAATGATATTCCAAGCAAATGGAAATAAGAAACAAACTGGCATTGGTATACTAACATATGATAAAATAGAGTTCAAACCAAAAGTAATCAAAAAAGAAAAAGAAGGCCACTTCTTCCTTATCAAGGGAATGATCCAACAAGAGGATATCACAATCATCAATCTTTATGCACCAAACACAGGTGCACCAAAATTCATAAAACAAAACCTACTTGACAACAAAGCAGAAATAACCACAAACACCAGCATCCTTGGGGACTTCAATACTTCTCTATCAGCAATAGATAGATCATCCAAACAGAAAATTAACAAAGAAGTAAGAGATCAACAAAACCATAGACCAACTAGATCTAACGGACGTCTACAGAACATTCTACCCAAAATCCACAGATTACACATATTCTCAGCAGCCCATGGAACCTTCTCTAAAATAGATCATATAGTGGGTCATAAAACCTGCCTCCATATATTTAGGAAGATCAACATAATCTCCTGCATGATAGCAGATCACAATGCTGTATTGCCAGAAAGTAAAAACAAAAGGTGCATCAGGAATCCCACCAGCTCCTGGAAACTGAACAACACATTTTTAAACAATAAATGAGTAGTGGATGAAATAAAAAATGAAATTGCAAAATTTCTAGAAATGAATGACAATGAGAACACATCAGATCAAAACTTATGGAACACAATGAAGGTGGTCCTCATGGAAAAACTCAAAGCACTAAATGCCTTCATAGTGCCAATTTGATCAAGTGAAAAAAAAGGGAAATGCTTCAAATTAACAAAATTAGAAATGAAAAAGGAGAGATCATAACAGACATAAGTGAAATTGGGAGAACCTCACGACTTACCTAGCTCCTTCTATGAAGCTCGTATCACCCTAATACAAAGCCAGGTAGAGATGCCACAAGAAAACTACAGGCCTACTTCTGATGTACATAGACACAAAAATACTGAACAAAATCCTCACAAACTGAATTCAACAACAAATAAAAAGCATTTCCACCTTGATCACCTTGACACCACATAAATAAGCTTAAATACAAAAACCACATGATCATTTCCATAGATGCAGAAAAAGGCCTTTGACAAAATACCACATCATTTCATGATCAAAACATTGGAGAGAATAGGCATGGATGGTTTATATGTCAACATAATAAAGGATATATATAAAGCTCCTAAAGCCCAAATAATAGTTAATGGGGAGATACTGAAGGAATTCCCATTGAGATCAGGAACAAGTCAGGGGTGTCCACTCTTACCTCTGCTCCTCAACATAGTAATGTAAGTCCTAGCTCAAGCAACAAGACAGGAGAAAGAAATAAAAGTTAAGTTAGCCCTATTTGCAGACAACATGATTCAATATATAAGTGACCAGAGAACCTCCATCTTAAAACTCTTAAAGGTGATTAACTCCTTCAGAAAAGTAGCAGCATACAAAAATCAATGCACAAAAATCACTATATGCAAAAAACAAAGATACAGAGAAAGAAATAAGTGATGTTCTCCCACTATTATATATATATATATATATATATATATATATATATATATATATATATATATATATAATTTATTTGTTATTCTGATTTTACATTCATAGAATTGATTCCATTGTCCTCCTCTCTGTCCTCCCTCTTCCAAAGGGACCCTCATCAATGGGGAATGTGAGTCACGCATTGCGGGGGTAGTCAATAGTTATGGTGGGTAGGCCAAGTCTCTGTGCATAGTACCCCAACTTGTGACTCTAACAATCTTTCCAGCCCCTCTTCTGCGAATTTCCCTGAGCCACATTGGGGTCATTTTAGTTCTGCTTCAGTGATGAGGTGATGGGAGCCTCTGTGTCTCTGGATATCTGGTTTAGTAGGAGTTGAGTGTTCTCTGTGTTTATCTCCCACCCTTAACCTGCCTCCATCCCATTCTCCCTCTTGTCTGGTCCTCAGAGTGTTTATTAGGTTTGGCCACATGTCAGGTGGATTCAGGTTAGGAGTGACAGATAAACGAGATCATGCGACGATTATCTTTTTGTGCTTGGGTGAGCTCACTGAGGATGATCTGTTCCATGTTAGACCATTTTTTTTCAAATTTCCTTATTTCATCTTTCCTTACTGCCACATAGAATTTCATAGTATAGATATACCACATCTTGGTTATCCCTTCATCTAGTGATGGACACCTGGGTTGATTCCAGCTCTTTGCTATTATGAATTGAGCAGCTATGAACATAGTTGAGCAAATGTCTCTAATCTGAGGCTTGGAGCCTTTAGGGTAAATGCCCACTAAGGGAATAAATGGATCCATTGGTAGGTCTATGGTCATCCTTTTCAGGAGTCTCCATATAGCTTTCCATAATGGTTGAACCATTTTACATTCCCACCAGCAGTGAAAACATGTTCATATTTCTCCACAGCCTCGCCAGCATTTGTTTTTATTTTATTTTTTTAATGTTAGCCATCCTTACTGGGGTAAGGTGGAATCTCATAGGTGTTTTAATTTGCATTCCCCTGATGATTAGGGATGTTGAACATGTTCTTAAATGTGCATTTGCTATTTGTATTTCTTCCTCTGAGAACTCCCTGTGCAATTCTCTGCCCCACTTTGTGAGTGGGTTGTTTGGTGATTTATTGTTTAGGTTTTGGAGTTCTTTGTAGATTCTAGAAATTAGGCCTCTGTCAGATGTATAGCTGATGAAATTTTTCTCCCATTCTGTGGGTAATATGCTGGCTTTGGTTATAGTATATTTGTCAGTGAAAAAGATTTTCAGCTTCATGAGATCCCAATGGTTGAGTGATTGTTTAATTTCCTGAGCTGCTGGGGTTTTGTTCAGGAAATCTTTTCCACTCCTATGTCGTGGAAGGTTCCTCCAATTTTTTCTTACAGTAGTAGCAGAGTTTCTGGTTTTATATTGAGGTCTTTGATCAATTTGGACTTGATTTTTTTTTTCAAATTCACAGCAGGATTCCTTTATTTCTGCCTAGGCCAGGGGCTCTCAATTTACACAACCGATGCAGCAGAGTGAGAAAGAGAGCCCTGAGTCTCAGGGGGAAGGAGTTTATATTGGGGAAGGAGTGAGGAATGGGGGTTACATCTCAGGTCAGTAGATGGTTTGCAGAACTTATCTGTTGCAAGGACCAGAGGCACCTCCCCACCCCCTGTAGTTAAGTGTCTCTGGAAGGTCCTTGAAGTGGTGGCTCCCCAGGAGCCAGGCAGGGGAGGGGGCAAGCAAGCATAGATTACAGAAGTGGAGGTCAGCACATTGTTAGCTAGTTCCTTATCTGAATCTGACCTGGGCTTCTTTGTTTAAAATGACCGTTTGTTCTATAATGGCAGTAAGCTGAGGAATTTCTAGGTGGCAGTAAGCTGAGGAATTTCTAGGGGGCTTATTAATGCAATTACAACTTGTTTCAACTTTAGAAGTTACTAGGTAACCAGCTTGAGTCATTGAGGCCAGTTGTTCCCCCCCCCATTCCCAGAGTCAACAGGGTGGGGGTTGTCTCAGAAATCAGGGGTGTTCTCAAAGGTGGGTGAGGAGTTACAAAAATGGCCATACCTGAGTCAAGCGAGCAGGCTAAATGTAGCAAGTTAATTTTTTCTCTTTTTTTGGTTCTTCATTTCCCCCTCTCTATGTACCTTGGGGAGCCTATCTAGGATCCCTACGTGGATGTTCAAATTCATAAGATTCCATCTCATCGTTAGGGACGATGGGGTGATAAGAATAAGTTCTCTGGACCATTAGCTGAATGGTGCCCAACCTTTGATTTATAAACTGAACTAACCTGTTCAGGATACGAGGTCTGAGGGTGAATAATAGGATCAAGATTATGAGGGGACCTAACAGAGTGGAGATCAGGGTCGTGAACCAAGGGGAGCTATTATACCAGGATTTAAACCATCCTTCCTGTAGCAGACAGCTTCAGGTTCGCTGAGATGAACTTCCAGACCAGGCACAGTTGTGGAGGAAGGGATATTATTTATTGAAACTTACAGATCCAGGGGAAGTTCCATAAAGGCAGGAAAAGCAGCTTGCTCTTCACCGGGCCAAACAGAGAGAAAGCCAACCAGCCACCACAGCACACAGAGCAAAACTACAGCCACAAGGTCACACAGCACACTTCAGGAACTCCTGCTAGGCACATTTGCATATCTTTACAATGGAATCTCAAACCATCACCACACCTTAAGACCGGGCCCCCAGTGACCTTGCCTCTAGCAAGGTGATTGCAGATGCAAACTAAAACTAATAAAACACTCAATATATTGGGGGACATATATTCAAACTACCACATTCCACCCCTGGCCCCCAATATATTTAGCTCCTGGCCCCCAATAGATTTATAACTATCACACATTGTAAATTGTACTCAGTCAAATTTCAAAGGTTCTCACAGTCTTGATCAACTTAAGATAGTGAGTCCTGTAAAATCAAACAAGTTAAATACTTTCAACATGTAAAGGCACAGAGTAAACATTTTAACTGTATAAGGAATAGCAAGGAGAGACTAGAACAATGCAAACTCAACCACCATCAGCAGTCATCAAACTTCTTCAGTTCAAGTTCAATATAACCATAGACTGACAGTCTCCAGGTTTTCCAATTCTTCCCCTCCAGCTGGGCAGAGTCGCCAGGGAAAATTTTCATCCCATGCCAACACTGCACTCCATGGTAGCCCTTTTGCACAGTCCTGGTATAATCCAAAACATCTTCAGGTCTCCATGCAAACCACGGTACATCTTCCAGCCTATTCCTGAGGGTCTTCATGCCCTACCTCATGCCGCATCTCAGCAGCGGCTCCTGGAACCGTGTGCAATTCATGACCACTCCATGCATTTTTCATGCTTCCAGAACTAATACCAGGTGTGCAGGACACAGACATATTCTTAATCCAGGAACAAAATAAATCATAGCCTTGAAAAGCAGGTTCCTTCTCCAGTCAGCTCTTTCCAAGAATTTTCATTTTTAACAGTCTTTCCTCAGGCATCCTCTCCATTGTTTTAATGTAAATCAAGTCAGGCCACCTTCCTTCCACCTTCCTTAAGATTGCTAATGTGTTGACAATAGCAGCTCCAGTAACGTAAAACCAATCTCAGTGCCTCTGCTTTTAACTTGCTTGAGATTTTCCAACTTAAATTCTTAAAATCTCAGTCCAATATCTTCAGCCAAGCATATCAGTCCATTACAAATTTAAGTTTGATCAATCTTTCTGGGCCTGGTTAGCAGAACGTAGCCATCCCTTATGCCAGTAGCCCAGTTCCAACAAAGTCCTCTGCAGTCTTTCCTTCCCCTTAGAAGGCTCATAAGCCAAGCCTCGAAGTTCAATACAGTCTGCACTTAACATTCTCAAACTCTCATCAGAATAGTCCATAAAACTTGGCTTACCACTCCAGAAGGCATCTTCAGTTGCAAGCACCAAGTCCATGACCATTCCTCCAAAACAAAGGTTCCAAAAGACGACTATCCACACGGTCAGGTTCATCTCACCCCACACCCCTCGGTACCACTTTACTGTAGCAGACAGCTTCAGGTTCGCTGAGATGACCTTCCAGACCAGGCACAGTTGTGGAGGAAGGGATATTATTTATTGAAATTTACAGATCCAGGGGAAGTTCCATAAAGGCAGGAAAAGCAGCTTGCTCTTCACCGGGCCAAACAGAGAGAAAGCCAACCAGCCACCACAGCACACAGAGCAAAACTACAGCCACAAGGTCACACAGCACACTTCAGGAACTCCTGCTAGGCACATTTGCATATCTTTACAATGGAATCTCAAACCATCACCACACCTTAAGACTGGGCCCCCAGTGACCTTGCCTCTAGCAAGGTGATTGCAGATGCAAACTAAAACTAATAAAACACTCAATATATTGGGGGACATATATTCAAACTACCACACTTCCTGAGCCTTATGTTTCTGGCGTTTTTTTTTTTTTTTAATAATCTTTTTTTAATTTTTGCCCTATTATCCTTAATGCAGCCTGAATGGCTTTTTTAGGGAAGCAGCATTGTTTTCCCAGAGCTGTGCAGAGGCCCCTTATTTGAAGAAATAATAGATCTAGGCCTCTCCTGTTTTGCAAGGTCACTTTTGCTAAGGAGCTTAGGGAGTCCTGCAAATGGGTAATAGAGTCTTCTAAAGTACAGTGTGGCCTTCCACTTCCAGACCAGCCAACTGTCCAGCCTGGCTAAAACCCAAGGCCAGATGTAATTAAGGAGCAGGGTAGCCCCAAACCTACTGCCCACTAGATATTTGTCCAGGAAGCTCTGAACAGGACCAAGGGAGGAGAGATTGGTGGCAGGAAAGCTAAGGGTGCAGCAACAGTTTGGCCAGAGCCCTAGCTGAGGTACTCTAAGGAAAGGGAAGAGTCTTACTCACATTCCTCTTCTAGGTCCCTAACAGCCATTTGTGTGTGCTCAACAGGAGGAAGGGGACACCACAGCCAAAGAAAAGTCTATATCCTGAGGCTCTTGACCTCACCCATAGAAGGCACATTAATTGGTTTCCAAAAGTTTCAACACCCACAGCAGCACAGTTTTGGCATCTGGGCAAGCAGTAAGAGCAGACATCAAGATTTGATCCCCAAAACAACAGTCCCAAACCCCAATCTGGAAAGGACTACATGTGGGAGGTGGTTTGAACATGAAGGGGTTAGTACTCTCCCTGCACCTAGTCTAATTTCCCCGCCACGAGTGGCAGGGAATAGCTACAGAAAACACACCACCACCTCCATCCACACTGCACACACACAGCTCCAGACAGAAATGACTAGCCCAGATGGGCTCCCTGTTCTCAGGCCAGGTGCAAAGCTGGAGAGTTAAGTACTTGGCTGACAACAATGTATAAACAGGCAACTTGGTCCCTGTCAGAGTACTAGTTAGTATCAGGAGGCCCTCCAGGTGCTCCAGGGAAGGATTCCCTCCAAGGAAGGATTGATTATCTGAAGGAAGAAATGAGATGCCATTTTGTAAGGTGATTAAGTCTGGCTAGCAATAGTCTTGCCCCAGACACTACATTTAACCATAGCTCATCCCTGCTCTGTCTTGAGAGCTAATGTTCTTGTGACTGCCTGGAGCTCCCAAAGCTAAGAGGTATGAAAATGGACAGATGGGAAAGACCCAGGATTCCCAAAGACACCTAAGTTTACATAGACTCCCCTTTTAGCAGCCCCAGCAGAGGCAAGAGGGAGAAGGGAGCAGGGAATGCCAACCAGGATAGGTTGTGCCCTGCCCAGGTCATAGTGTTCAGTGGAAGGTAGGCAGGCAGGAATAGGCCCTGTCTGGCAGCAGGTCCTTGTCCACCCTTTAAAAGTAGGATGAAGGGGGCTATTTAGGGGACTCAGGGAGGATTTGAAGAGTGTGGGTGCACTAGCAGCCAGTTCTCCAGCTCCTGCACATGCTCATCTCGCTGGCTCAGCTCTTGCTCCCACTGTAAGAGTAGACTGATGAGCTCATCATGTGTCAGGTGGTAGTATTTGGCTGACTGGTGCAGCATGTCAGAGTCCCGGTAGAGGAGGCAAGCAATCAGGAGCAGCAGGAGGCTGGGGGTTGTCATCAGCATGATATAGGGTCCCTTTCATCTGGGTTCTAGGGTCCAGCGATGGTCCCTCTGGACCAGAACTCGATCTCCAGGCTGAAACCTGTGGGGTTTGGGGGGGTAGCAGACTCATAAATGGCCCTGAGGTGTGGCCAGGCTTTTTATGAGTCTGCTGGAGACGTTTTAGTGACAAAATCAGGTCCTGGTCGTCTATCTTTGCCAGGAGATCAACCTGTAAACTGGGAATAATGGGAGGGGGTACCCCAAACATGATTTCAAAAGGAGTCAAACCCATGTGGTAGGGGGAGTTCCTGACGGGAGTCCACGCCGGTCTCTCTAAGCTCAATTTAATTAAGGCCTCTTTTAAAGTTTTGTTGATTCTTTCTATCTGTCCTGAACTCTGGGGGTGATAGGCATAATGCAATTTCCAATTGGCCCCCAGTGCAGTGGCTATTCCCTGGCTTACCTGAGATAAAGAAGCTGGAAAGCCATACCTGGAGAGAATTTCTTCCAGAATTTTCTTTGCTACAAGCTGGGCTGTCTCAGACTTGGTAGGGAAGGCTTCTACCCAACCTGAGAAAGTATCTGTAAAAACTAAAAGATATTTATATCCAGTCCTGCCAGTTTTAATTTCTGTAAAGTCCAATTTACAGTAAGCTCCAGGTATAGTTACCCTAAGCCTGGATCCTGGGTTAGAGAGGAGAGCAGCAGTGGCATTTTGTCATGCTGCACAGCTGACAATTGGAAACAATTTGTTTACTTAATTTGCTCGCTTATCTGAGTGGCATTCCAGAGCTTGAGTTGAGAGTTCCTTAGTAGTTCCTTCATCCGTTTAATCCCCCAGATGGGAAAAACGGTGGATTTTTCTTAGAATTCTTAGTCCCAATTTTTGTGGTAGGATGAGGCGACCATCAGCTGTTTTCCACCAGTCAACCGTCCGTTTTGGTTTCTGCAACTGGCTCATCCAGGAAAGATCCTCAGAAAAGTTTGGAACCTAAGGGAGCCTCCTGCCTCCTGGGCCAACCAGAACTGGAGTAATTTTAGTGGCCAAGGCCACTTGCTTAGCAGTCTGATTGGCCAAATTATTGCCCTGGGGAATTAGTCCGTCCCCTTTCTGATGTCCTGGTCAATGAATAATGGCCACTTGAGTGAGACCCCAGAGAGCCTGGAGTGAGTCCAGGATTTCTTGTTTATTTTTCCTTCTGCTGTTAAAAGTCCTCTTTCTCAATAGATGGCCCCATGGACATGCGCTGTTGCAAATGCATACCAGCTGTCCATTTATATGTTCAGTCTTTTGTTGGCCCCTAGTTGTAAAGCCTTAGTGAGGGCTATAAGTTCTGCCCTCTAGGCCGATGTGCCCATTGGGAGGGGCTCCGCCCAAATAACATTTGTCTCCGAAGTGACTGCTGTCCCCACGTACCTGTGTCCATCCTGGATAAAGCTGCTGCCATCCATGAACCAAGTCACTTCAGCGTCTCTTAGGGGGGTGTCTTTAAGATCTGGCCTTACGTTATATACATGGGCAAGTATCTCTGTGCAGTCATGAAGAGGAGTCTCAAGGTCCAGGTCAGGCAACAGGGTGGCGGGGTTCAGAGCTGTAGGAGTCTGGAAGGTTACTCTGGCTGGATTTAAAAGCAGAGTCTGATAGTGGACCATATGGGCATTGCTGAGCCAACAGTCAGGAGGCTGTTTCAATATCCCCTCGATGGTGTGGGAGGGGCTGCAACCTTAAGTTCTGTCCCAGGGTCAGCTTGTCTGTGTCCATAACTAAAATGGCTGTGGCAACTATAATCCTCAGACATGGGGGCCAACCTGCCACTACAGTGTCCAATCTTTTGACAAGTAGGCAACAAGACGCTGCCAGGGTCCTAAGCTTTGGGTGAGGACCCCCTTTGGGCATGCCTTCAGGGCTTCAAAGGCTCGTTGATGACTCTGTAACAGCACTGAATTTTCAGCCCCTTAGTTCTTACTCCTGTATTGTTTCTCCTCCGCTAGGTGGTAGGATTTCCTGTGGCCATTAAAATTTCCTTAAGTTCTTAGTGGTGCTTAGTCTGTTGTAATTCTAAAATCTTAGCTAAATTCTTTCCCTGCCTCCTTTCTCCTCTGTGTTTTTTCTTTTATCAAAGACCTTTTCTGCCACTGCAACTAGGTCCCTGATGTTTTTCTCTCCTAGCGTTTCTAACGATTGTAACTTTTTCTTGATAACAGGGGCAGCCTGATTAATAAAGGCAAACATGATGATAGTGACTGCTTCCCTTGACTCAGGCTCATATGGAGTGTACCTGAGGAAGGCTTCCTGAAGTCTTTCTAAGTAAGCAGCTGGACTCTCATCTGGTCCCTGTCTAACATCATATACCTTGGACACATTGGCAGGCTTTTTGCTACTGCCCTGAGACCTGCTAACAGAGTCCGGCGATAGACCAGGAGTCTCTCCTTACCTTGTGCCGTTTGTAATCCCAGGTGGAGCGAGTGGTTGGGAAACTGCCATTTATTATGGCAGGGTCAGTGGTGGGGTCTCCCATGGGCCCTGGGACCGGTTTTAAAGCATTCTCGATCATCCTGTTCTGTTCTTCAGTGGTGAACAGGACCTGAAGGAGTGGCTGGCAATAGTAATTAACCCTCTAGGGTTCTCAGAGAAAGAAGCACTCTGAGAATGTCAATTATACAGGTCACTAGTGGCAAAGGGCCAGTAGTGAAAAGGCTGATTTCCCTCTGCATTAATGGGTCCGTCAGGGCGGAGCTACAGAGCCACTGACCAGTCAGGGGCTTAAGGTGTAGCTACCCACCAGCTCGTGTGGCCTGTGCTGGTCCCTCCGGATTGAGAGGAGGAAGTGCATAGGGGAGAGGAAAGATGTCAACTTCTTCATTGCCCCCCCACAAGAATTGGGGCCGAGGCTTCAGTGGTGGGTTTGATGTCTCTTTTGGCTGTGGCCGCCAGCACCTGTGAAGAAGGGAGTGAGGGGGGGGGAGGAAGGCTCTCATCCAAGGGAGAGGTTCCTCAATTAAATTTTTCCAGGTCACAATGTATGGGATCTGGTCTGGATGTCCGTTCCTAGGACAGAAAACATTTTTTAACCTCTAATATAATATTTGAATGAAGGGTGCCCTCTGATAGCCATTCAGAGGAACAGAAAGTGATTCATTTGCCCTTGATAACAGATATTCCATTTTTCTGGGCGATGTCTTTCCAATGTGCAAGGCAGAGTCCTAAAGAGGAGGAGGAGATCTGTCCCATGTTATTAAGTCAAGGGAAAAGCGTCCGTCTATAGGGGCAGGGAAACAATAACACACAGACACACAAGTATGACAGAAACACAGAGAGCCCAATAACACACAGACACACAAGTATGACAGAAACACAGAGGGCCCAATAACACACAGACACACAAGTATGACAGAAACACAGAGGGCCCAATAACACACAGACACACAAGTATGACAGAAACACAGAGGGCCCAATAACACACAGACACACAAGTATGACAGAAACACAGAGGGCCCAAGAAAAAGCTATGCACGCTTCAGAACCAGATTCAGATTCAGATCCATGACGGCCAGATGACTCTGTGTCCCTAGGGGATGGCTCAATAGTTCCGAACATGGTACAGATGGGAGGAGAACTCCCCAGCAGGTTAGCTCTGTCCTCCGGGACAGAGCCCCCACCCAGATGAGGGGCAAGACGTCTCTAGCCTACTCCAGGTCTGCCCTTACGGTGCGTCCACCAGGGCGTATGACCTGTTCAGAAATACAGATGCCACAGATGTGGCTTGCCGGCAATACTGAAAGTACAGAGGAAAATAAAAGGAAACAGAAAAAGGACAGAGAGCGCTCAGGTACTCACCAGACTGGTCTGAGAAGAATCCCTTGAGTCTCAGGTTTGTTTGGGTCTTTGGGTTTCCTGGTCAGGGAACCAAATGAAGTGCCAAATCCCCCACATGAGTGTAGGGGACCCCCAGGGTCACCCAGTGGGCCAAAGAAAGCTGAGACTTCGAATGCAAATTCACAACAGGATTCCTTTATTCCTGCATAGGCCAGGGGCTCTCAATTTACACAACTGACACAGCGGAGTGAGAAAGAGAGCCTGGACTTGATTTTTGTGCATGGAGAGATATGTGGGTCAAGTTTTATTTTCCTACATATGGTTGTCCAGTTTGTCCAGGACCATTGGGTTGAAGATGCTGTCTTTCCTCCATTCTGCATTGGTAGGACTTTGTCAAATATCAAGTAGCTGTAGTTACTTGACCCAAAGTCTGGATCTTCAATTCTATTCCATTGGTCTATATTCCTGTTTTTATGCCAGTACCATGTTGTTTTTATTACAATGGCTTTGTAGTATAGCTTTAGATCAGATATGGTGATGCCTCCAGAGGTGTTTCTTTTGCAGAGGATGAGCTTGGATATCCAAGGCCTTCTGCCTTTCCATATGAGTTTTGAGATAGCTTTTTCTATCTCATTGAAGAAGGAAGTTGGGATTTTTATCGACATTGCATTGAATCTACATAGTGCTTTTGGTAAGATTGCCATTTTCACAATGTTAATTCTACCAATCCAGGAGCATGGGAGGTCTTTCCATTTTTGTAGGACCTCCTCAATTTCTTTCTTGAGTGTTTTTATATTTTCATTGTATAGGTCTTTCACTTCCTTAGTTAATGTTATTCCAAGGTATTTTACTTTCTTTGTTGCAATTGAAAATGGGATGATGTTAGTTATTTCTTTTTCTGTCTCTTTGTCCTTTGCATACAGAAAGGCTACTGATTTCTGTGTATTGATTTTATATCCTGCTACTTTGCTGAAGGTGCTAATCACCTTGAGATGGAAATTCTTGGGATATATATATATATATATATATATATATATATATATATATATATATATATATAAAATTATCTGCAAATAGGGCTAACTTAACTTCTTCCTTTCCAATTTGTATCCCTTTGATTTCTTTCTCCTGTCTTATTGCTTGAGCTAATATTTCTAGTACTATGTTGAAGAGTAGAGGAGAGAGTGGACATCCTTGCCTTGTTCCTGACCTCAGTGGGAATTCCTTCAGTCTCTCCACATTAAGAATTACTTGGGCTTTAGGTGCTTTATATATCGCCTTTATTATGTTGAGATATGGGCCATCCATGCCTATTCTCTCCAATGTTTTGATCATGAAGTGATGTTGTATTTTGTCAAATGCCTTTTCTGCATCTATCAAAATGATCATGTGGTTTTTGTGTTTAAGCTTGTTTATGTGGTGTATTATATTGACAGATTTCCATATGTTGAACCAGCCCTGCATTCCAGGATGAAGCCTATTTGATGAAGGTGGATAATGCTTTTGATGTACTGTTGAATTTGGTTTGCAAGAATATTGTTCAGGATCTTTGTGTCTATGTTCATCAGAGAAATGGGCCCATAATTTTCCTTTCATGTGGGATCCCTGCCTGCTTTTGGAATTAGGGTGATAGTAGCTTCATAGAAGGAGTTGGGGATCTCTTCCTGTTCTCCAATTGTGTGGCACAGTTTGAGAAGAATTGGTGTCAGTTCTTCCATGAAGGTTTGGTAGAATTCTGCTGAGAAACCGTCTGGTCCTGGACTCTTCTTTTTTGGGGAGGTGTTTGATTACCTCTTCAATCTCGAAGGGTGTGATGGGTTTGTTTAGGAAATTAATCTGCTCTGGGCTTAGCTTTGGTAGGTAGTATGTGTCTATTAATTCATCCATTTCCTCCATATTCTCCTGTTTTATGGAGTAGAGGTTTTTGAAATAAGTCCTAATAATTCTTTCTATTTCACTCATGTCTGGTGTGATCTCTCTTTTTTCATTTCTAATTTTGTTGATTTGATGTGTTTCTTTTTTCGCTTGAGCAAATTGGCCAGGGGTGTATCAATCTTGTTAATTTTTTCAAAGAACCAGCTCTTTGTTTCATCAATTTTCTTAATTGTCCTCTTAGTTTCCAATTCATTAATTTCTGCTCTGATCTTAATTATTTCTTTCCATCTGGAGCTTTTTGGGTTGGATTCTTCTTGTTTTTCTAATTCCTTTAGATGGATGGTTAGGTTATTGATTTGGGATCTCTCAGTTTTTGTTATGAGGGCATTTAGTGCTATGATTTTTCCCCTAAGGACTGCCTTCACTGTGTCCCATAAGTTTTGGTGTGATGTGTTCTCTTTGTCATTGAATTCTAGAAATTTTGCAATTTCATTCTTTATTTCATCCACAACCCATTTATTGTTTAAAAGTGTATTGTTCAGTTTCCAGGAGCTAGAGGGAGTCCTAGCATACGTTTTGTTGTTAATTTCTAGCATTACAGCATTGTGGTCTGATATCATGCAGAAAATTATTTCAATTTTCTTGAAAACATGGAGGCAGGCTTTGTGGCCCAGTACATGATCTATTTTAGAGAAGGTTCCATGGGCTGCTGAGAAGAATGGGTAATCTGTAGATTTTGGGTGGAATGTTCGGTACATGTCCGTTAGGTCTACTTGCTCTATGGTGTTGTTGAGCTCTCTTACTTCCCTATTAATTTTCTGTTTGGATGATCTATCCATTGTTGATAGTGGAGTATTGAAGTCCCCGACTATGATGGTGTTGGTGGCTATTTCTGTTTTGTTGCTAAGTAGTTTTTGCTTTATATATTGTGGTGCACCTGTGTTTGGTGTGTAGATATTGATGATTGTGATATCCTCTTGGATTGTTCCCTTGATAAGTAAGAAATGGCCATCTTTGTCTTTTTTTGGTTTCTTTTAGTTTGAAGTCTATTTTATCTGAAATAAGTATTGCCTGCTTTTTTTTTTTAATTTGTGTTTGCTTATAATATCATTTTCCACCCTTTCACCCTGAGGAGGTGTCTGTTTTTAGTGGTGAGGTGGGTTTCTTGAAGACAGCAGATTGAGGGGTCCAGTTATCTGATCCACTGTTAGCTTATGTCTTTTGATGGGTGAATTAAGGCAATTAATATTCAGAGATATAAATGTGAGGTTTGATTTAATACCTGCCATATTGTGGTGGATTATGGTCTTTGTGAGTTTTTTTTTTTTTTTTTTTTTGGTTAATATGGACTTCTTCTTGAGGGCTCTTGAGAGGTGTTATTTGTTTCTTCTCTGTGGAGAATTCCCTGAGGTACTTTCTGTAGGTTTGGCTTTGTGTTCATATACTTGCAAAGAAGAGTTTTATCGTGGAAAGTTTTTCTTTCACCATCTATTATGAGGGACACTTTTGCTGGGTAGAGTAGTTGGGGCTGGAAACCATGGGTTCTTAGAGTTTGCAGTGTTCCATTCCAGGCCCTTCTGGATTTTAGGGTTTCCATTGAGAAGTCTGAGGTAATTCTAATGGGGTTCCCTTTATATGTATTGTGTTGTTTTTCCCTGGCTCCTTTTAGGATTTTCTCTTTATGCTTGATGTTTAGAGTCTTAAAGATAACGTGTCTTGGAGAATTTCTCCTTTGGTCCAGTCTATTTGGAGTTCTGCTAGCTTCTTGTAATTTGATGGGATTTTCTTTTGAGAAAGCGGGAAAGTTTTCTTTAATTATTTTGTTGAATAAGCTTTGCAGTCCTTTGGTCTGTGTTTCTTCCCCCTCTGGTATACCCATGATCATAATGTTTGGACGCTTAAGGGTGTCCCCCATTTCCCTCATTTTCTGTTCACAGAAATTTTTGATCTTGTTGAAATTTTTGGACACACGAACTGTTTCTTCTGTTTTGTCTTCCAGTTCTGAGTTTCTATCTTCCACTTGACTTACTCTGTTCTTAAGAGCTTCTATAGAGTTTTGGGGTTGTTCAATTTGGTTCATATTTTCTACTGTTTTTTTTTTTATGTATAGTTTCCATCCCTTTGTCTAGTTCCCTTTTTGTGTCATTTTCCGACTTTCTTAATGCTTCTTGGATTTCATTCTTGCATTTTTTAATGTCTTCATTGAACTTAGACAGCTGGTTATTGAGGACATCTTTTTTTTTCATTCTCCTTCAGATCATTTAACTGTCTTTGGAGCCCTTCCTGGTCCTTTTCTATTAGGTCTAATCTAGCAAGGATGACATTCATACAATTGTTGGCTCATTGTTGAGTTTCTGAGAGATGTGCTATTTGCTTGGCCAGGGTTGCATAGCTTGTCTCTTCATTTTGGGGTTCTGATTCTATTGTCTCTTGTATGCTTTGACTTGAGACATCCATTGTAGGACTGGATAGTCTAGCTGGATTCACTTGCATCTGGTTTTTCATGCTATTCCTTTTTTGCTGTAGTCTGCCAATCACAATGGTTCAGAAACCTTGTGTATGAAATGCTAGCCTGATTCCCAGGGGTGGGGTGGGGTGCAGTGGTGATTGTCAGGACAGTGGTCCCTTGAGTTCTGATAGGCTGGGGTGGGGGACTCTGGCCTGCTGGCCTGTGTTCCCTAGGGAGGTGGGAGGGGTAGGGGACCACAACAACCCTAGTTGATCTAAGGCAGTGTAGGGCGGGAACACTGGCCTACCTCCCTGGGTCCCTGATCTGCCCTGGGAAGGGAAGTGATGGCACCTGACTGCAGATGGGGCTCAGGAAGGCTAGGGGGGGCACCTGACCAGTGATGGGGATCTGGCCAGTGAGGGAGGGGTCTGACTAGGGATGAGGGTCAGGCAGGCCCCCTGGGATCTGATGTGGCTCAGGATGGCCTCCCCAGGCTCTGGCCAGTAATGGCGGGGGTTTTACGGGTCAGTCAGACCAGCGGGGCCCACTGCACCTTGGGCAGGTCACGCCGGGCTCTGGCCAGTGATGGCAGGGGGTTTTACTGGTCAGTAAGACCGGCAGGGCCTGTTGCACCTTGGGTGGGTGTGCCGTGCTCTGGCTGGTGATGTGGGGGTTTTACCGGTCAGTCAGACTGGCAGACTGACCGGCAGGGTCTGCTGTGCCTCAGGCATGTCGTGCTGGGCTCTGACAGGTGATGGTGGGGTTTTACCAGTCAGTTAGACCAGCAGGGCCCACTGGGTCTCAGGCGGGTCACGCTGGGCTCTGACCAGTGATGGCGGGGGTTTTACCAGTCAGTCAGATTGTCAGGATCTTCCATGCCTCGAGCGGGTCATGCAGGGGTCTGGCAGGTTATGGTGGGGGTCTGACTGACGATTTGGGTCACCTCTGCCCAGGTGGACCTAACCTGCAGTGGCCTCTGGCCTAGAGCATGGGAATCAGTGGATTCCCTATTTTTTCATCCACCCCCTCCCTCTGGCAGCATGCAAGTGCGAGCAAACCCTTTAAAGTATCTCTTAAAAGCTTAAAAATCTTGCTTTTACTTCTCTGTAAGGTGAGGCAAGGTTAGGCAGACACCATCTTGACTGGAACTCCTCCCACTTTCAATAGTGACAAAAAAAAATATACCTTGGAATGACATTAACCAAGGATGTGAAAGACCTTTACAATGAAAACATAAAAACATTTGCAGTTATCCTAAAAGCTCCATGCCTCAGTTCAGAGAGATTTGCTCAACCATGTTTATAGCTGCCCAATAGCTAAGAACTGGAATCAACACAGATGTCCATCATTAGACAAATGGATCACCAAGAAGTGGTATATATACACAATGGAATTCCACAGAGCAGTAAGGAAAAATGACACAATGAAATTTGAAGAACCTAGAAGAGATAATTCACAGTGAATTCACATAATCACAAAAAGATAATCATCGCATGGTCTTACTCATCTGTGGCTCCTAATCTGAATCTCCCTGAGATGATGACATACCTAATAAGCATTTTGAGACAATAGAGATGGTGGGGCGAGGGAAAAGTAAGGGTAGAGGGACACAAAACTGGACCCAAATGCAAATGGCACCATAGAATCCTATATCCTGAATGAAAGACTAAAAGGTTGAATCTTCATCAATTCCTTAGAGGGAACACATGATTCACAGGGCCCTTTTGAGGGTATGATGAAGACTAACCTGAACCTTCTTGTAGAGAGCTGCGAGGTGCCGCGCCTTAAAGATGGCGCTGGTGCCGGGCGTGGTGGCGCACGCCTTTAATCCCAGCACTTGGGAGGCAGAGGGAGGAGGATTGCTGTGAGTTCGAGGCCACCCTGAGACTACATAGTTAATTCCAGGTCAGCCTGGACCAGAGTGAAACCCTACCTCGAAAAACCAAAAAAAAAAAAAAAAAGATGGCGCTGGCTTCCGCCTTCCGCCTTCCCGATGGCGAGTGCTCTGCTGGATAATTAAGCCCTTATTTGGCTTGGGCCGTGATCTAGGCTTGCTTCCGCATATGTGGACCTATCTGCATTCACCACGTGGCTTACCAGGGTTGGCTGTCCAAAGGCTTCTTAAGTTTCGGGTGGGCTTTTCCCCGGGTCAGAAGATTGTTCAAGGTTCCTGAATAAACTGTTGAAAGAAGAGTCCAAGCGTTGCGTCTTCCTTGCTGGTCGAGGCGGTCACGACAAGTGGTGGCCCGTACGGGGAACCACTCAGCGAAAGACTCAGAACTTTCTGCAGTCAGGGCAGTGCACTGGTAAGTTCCCAGGTAAGGTGGGAATCCGCGACAAAAGCGGGTATTTTGCTCCTCTCTGTAGACAAAGAGGGAGCGGGAAGGGTTCGCGGCGTAGCGAACCTAAAGTAAAAGTTTTAAAAGAATCTTTTGCAAGTTTAGTCATGGGCGCTTCTCACTCGCACCCAATTTTTTTGGCTCTGAATGAGCTGCTTCGTTCAAAAAACTTAAAGATAAAGGGAAGTACCCTGGAGAGGTTCCTGGAGGAATGTGATGCCATAGCCCCTTGGTTTGCGTGCTCTGGAAGTCTTACAATCCCTTCATGGGAAAAATTGGGCGAAGATCTTGATTTTGCCGCAGACCAAGGCACGCTTAAGGGCGGGGTAAGACCGATCTGGAAGTTAGTGAGGAACTGCCTCAAGGACCAACGATGCAGTGAGGCAGTGGAAAATGGACAGGCGGCCTTAGAGATGCTACAGGAAGAAAGGTCGGAACAGGCAAACAGTGAAAAAGGGGCTAAAACAAAGAACAACTTATACCCAACACTTGAGCTAGAAGATTCAGAGTCTACGGATTCTGAAGAGGAGCTGCAGGCTCTCATAGAACAAATGGAAAGATCAAAATTAAGAAAAAGGGAGAAAAAGAGAGGGGGGGATCCCGGAAGCGGAGACTGATGCGGAACGTCTCAATGCAAAGTTATGCCGTCTGCCCCCGTACCCAGAGGGATGGGGTAGCGGCACGGGGCGTTCCTCTTGTCCGGAAGTCTGGAAAGCGGTGAGGACGGAGTTACAGTTAGCCTACCCAGTATTTCAGGATCAACAAGGGAATAGATATGAGGAGCCACTAGACTTTAAAGTAGTTAAGTCTTTAGCTGAATCCATGAGAATTTATGGGATTACAGCCTCCTTTACCGTGGCTCAAGTGGAAGCATTGCAAAGACACTGTATGACACCTAGTGACTGGTCAGGGTTAGCGCGCACCTGCCTGAGTCCAGGCCAATATTTAGACTGGAAAGTGTTCTTAATTGAGTACGCTAATGAAGAGGCTGCTGCTAATCAGGCCGCAGGTAACCTGGCCTGGGACAGGGACATTCTCTTGGGACAAGGACGCTTTGCAAATCAACAGACAGGCTATCCAATACAGGTTTTTGAACAAATTAATAGGATAGCCATAAAAGCATGGAAGTCTCTGCCTAACAAAGGGGAAGTGAGCGGCAACCTTACTAAGATTCTACAGGGTTCTATGGAACCATTCTCAGACTTTGTTGCTCGCATGGTAGAAGCTGCAGGGAGAGTGTTTGGGGATCCTGACACAGCTATGCCTTTGATTAAACAACTTGTTTATGAACAATGCACCAAAGAATGCAGGGCCGCTATTACTCCCTATAAGAGTAAAGGCTTGGAGGTATGGATGAAAGTCTGCAGAGAGTTGGGAGGGCCATTGACCAATGCTGGCCTCGCAGCCACCATGGTTCAGTTAACTCAAAATAAAAGAGGAAACTCAGGGGCTTGCTTTAAATGTGGTAAAACAGGGCATATAAAGCGACATTGCCCTGAAAGAGGAAGTATAGCTAAGGCAGAAGAAGGACAACGCCCCAGGCAACCTGGCCTATGTCCTAAATGTAAGAAGGGAAAACACTGGGCGAATGAGTGCCGCTCAGTGAAGGACATTAATGGGCAGCCTTTAACTCAAGGCTATGATGGTGCTCGTCCAAAAAATGGCCAGCGGGGCCCCCGCCCTCAGGGCCCACAAATATATGGGGCAATGGAGAATCAGGACAGGGAGCAGAGCCAAGAGACGTGGCTGACTCTCCATCATCCCAAGACCGCGGAGAGCCACTGCGGGTTCAGCAGGATTGGACATCCGTTCCGCCTCCCGACTCGTATTAACTCCTCAGATGGGGGTCCAATTAATAGAATCAGATTTTAAAGGACCCCTTGAGCCAGGCACTGTTGGGTTGCTCTTAGGAAGGTCATCATCAGCGCTGAGAGGACTCAGAATCCACCCGGGAGTTATTGACCCAGACTATACTGGGGTCGTGAAAATCATGGTGGAATCCCCTAAGGGGATCTCAGCCATTTCCCCCGGAGATAGGATTGCCCAATTGATACTTTTGCCTAGTTTGCATGATCGCTTCCCTGCGCAGTCCAGAGAGAGAGGAAAAGGAGGGTTTGGATCCACGGGGACCGACTTAACATTCCTGTCTTTGGAATTGGATCAGAGACCAGTTTTAGAACTTGTTGTGGATGGTAAAAGGATTTTAGGCTTGCTGGATACAGGTGCAGATAGAAGCATTATTGCCAAGAAAGATTGGCCTACTGGCTGGCCTATACAGACATCTTCTCAGACTTTGCAAGGTCTGGGTTATGCTAAGGCGCCAGACATTAGTGCAAGGCAGTTACAATGGAAGGATGGGGAGGGACACTCGGGAGTTGTGCAACCTTATGTGTTGGAACTTCCTGTTTCCCTGTGGGGCAGAGACCTTTTGAAAGATATGGGTTTTAGATTGAGTAATGACTATTTTCCTACCTCTCAGAGGATAATGAGGGATATGGGTTATCATCCTAATTTTGGCCTGGGAAAATTTTTGCAAGGAAGAAAGGACCCCATTGCAACTCAGCAAAGAAGTGCTAGGCAAGGCCTGGGTTTTTCCTAGGGGCCACTGAGGAGGGTATTCCTATCACCTGGATGACTGAGGAGCCGGTGTGGGTTCCTCAGTGGCCGTTGTCCTCTGAGAAGTTAAAAGCTGCAAAACAACTTGTGACTAAGCAATTATCCCTAGGGCACATCAAGCCGTCAGTGTCACCATGGAATACACCCATTTTTGTGATTAAAAAGAAATCTGGAAAATGGCGTCTATTGCATGATTTGAGAGCAATTAATAGTCAAATGCAAATTATGGGCCAGGTGCAGCGAGGCTTATCGCTGCTATCATCATTGCCGGCTTCTTGGCACATAATTGTCATTGATATAAAAGACTGTTTTTTCTCCATTCCCTTATATAGCAAAGACTGTGAGAGATTTGCATTTACTGTCCCATCTTGTAATCATGAAAAGCCAGATCAGAGGTTTGAGTGGGTGGTGTTACCCCAAGGTATGGCCAATAGCCCCACCATGTGTCAACTTTATGTAGGGGAAGCTATAAAACCATTAAGGGAAAAATTTCCCACCTTAAGATGCATTCATTATATGGATGACATCTTATTGGCTGCAAAGAAAGAACTGATGCTAGAACAGGCCTATATATATTTAGTTAAATTACTTGGAAGGAAGGGGTTTTTTATAGCTCCTGAAAAGGTTCAGAAGGATAAAGTTGTAAATTATTTAGGAGCTAAGATTAGTGAGAAACAGATTATTCCACAAAAGGTAGAGTTAAGAAAAGATAATCTGAAAACCCTAAATGACTTTCAAAAGCTGTTAGGAGATATAAATTGGATTAGATGTTATTTAAAATTACCAAATTATGATTTAAAACCTTTGTATAATGTTTTGAATGGAGATTCTGCCCTAGATTCTCCTAGACATCTAACTGTAGAAGCAAGAAAGGCTTTACAGAAGGTAGAAGAAAGATTACAGAACGCCTTTTTGCAGAGGTTTACAGAAGGTCAAAATATTGTTATGTGCATTCTTCCTACATATTATCAACCCACAGGCTTGCTATGGCAAGAGGGACTGCTACTTTGGATTTATCCCAAAATATCTCCCACTAAATCTATAGAACATTATCCTACTACAGTGGCTCAGTTGGCACTGAATGGAATTCAACAATGTGTGCAGTTTTTTGGTCTTGTTCCAGCTGTGATTGTGGTGCCATATTCCAGTCATCAGGTTAAAATTCTGTGTGCCACTGTAGATGACTGGGCTATTTTGAAGAGTGGATTTGAAGGAGATATAGACGATCATTTCCCTAAGCATCCTTTGTTAGGATTTTTTAAAGAGCATCCTGTTATTTTTCCCAAAATGACATCATCAGTTCCCCTTCCAAATGCGGTGAATGTATTCACAGATGGCTCTAAGACAGGCTGTGGGGTCTATATGATAGATGGATATGAGCCCGTTATGCATCAGTTTCAGCCTGGCTCCCCTCAGATTGTGGAGTTGAAAATAGTTGTAGAAGTTTTTAAAGCCTGCCCTTTTGAGTTTAATTTGCTGTCTGATTCTGCTTATGTTGTAAATGCTCTTAAGATTATAGAGGTAGCCGGACCAATTAAAACTACCAGTCCGGTTTGTCTTTTATTTCAACAATTACAAAATCTGATTTGGCAAAGAAGATGTTGCTTTTTCATACAGCATGTTCGAGCTCATTCAGGTCTTCCAGGCCCTTTGAGTGAAGGTAATGATAAGGTTGATCTATGGACCAGGATGGAATGCATATTTCTGAGCTCTACTTTAGATAAAGCAAGAGAATTTCATAAAACATTTCATGTGAATGCAAGAGCCTTACAACAAAAGTTTAAACTTTCTCGAGCTGATGCTCGACAAGTGGTCTTGAATTGTCCCCAATGCATGGTTCATCATCATCCACCCAGTCTTGGAGGTAACCCACGAGGACTGCTCCCTCTAAAAATCTGGCAAATGGATGTGACGCATATTTCCAATTTTGGGAGCCTGAAATATGTACATGTGTCTGTAGATACCTGTTCTGGCATTGTGCATGCCACCCCTTTAATAGGAGAAAAAGCACACAATGTTATAACCCATTGCCTGGAAGCTTGGGCTGCCTGGGGAAAGCCCCAGCAACTGAAAACAGATAATGGACCAGCCTATACGGCTTGGAGCTTTGCCTCCTTTTGCCAACAGATGGAAGTACAGCTCCTCCATGGCTTGCCGTATAACCCTCAAGGCCAAGGCATTGTGGAAAGGGCTCATCGCACTCTGAAAGAGTGCTTATTAAAACAAAAAGGGGGAATAGGCCACAGCCGTACCCCTAAGGAAAGACTTTCCCTTGCCCTATTTACTATTAATTTTTTAAATTTGGATGCTCAAGGCTGATCTGTGGCTGATAGGCATCACGATGGCCATGGATCGGTTAAGGGAATGGTTAAATGGAAGGATATTCTGACAGGCCAATGGTGTGGGCCTGATCCCGTGCTAACATGGGCATGAGGATCTGTTTGTGTCTTTCCACAGGACCAACAAGACCCGGTGTGGGTGCCTGAACGATTGGTCAGGAAATCCCATCATGAAAAACATCTCAAGTATCAGTGTGATGATTCTCCTGCTCCTTCCCATGATGAGCCAATTGGGGATGGCAGCACGGAGATGGGGAATTCTGTCAGTGTTCCCGAAACCAATGCCGGTGATGTATAATGCTCAAGTTTTTCCTCGCTTTTTTGCTAGCAATAGGAGCTTGGGTGTTGCATATTTGCCCTTTGATGAAGAGATAAGCCCTATAGAAGGGAATAGGAGCATATATTTAAAAGGTAGCTTATGCTTTGCTTTGATTAAAAATATTAGTGAAGAATTTCCTTGTGTGCAACTCTATAATCAATCTGCGGCCTGGTTTGAAGCTCCGTGGTCACCAGGTCGATTTTCTGTAAACGCCTCCTGGATGTCGGGATGGTGGCCTAGTAAGGTAGGAGAGGGTAGAGAAAGTGAAAGTGGCACTCCTTCCCCACAGCCTATGTGGGCCCCCTTTTGCTCAGGGGACATTGGAGAAGATGGTCGTTTCCCTTGGACGGGATGTCAGAGTAGATATACTATCTGGGTGGAGAAAAACCATTTTTCTTTCTCTCCTGCTATAAGTACTCAATTCAATAAATCTTATCCAGGCACTAATTTCACCAATCAAGACCCTAATTTCCTTAATGCTGTTAATCCTTTTGATTTATGGCTGCTGTGTGGAGTAAATGGAAGCTGCACAGATTTGGCCCTCTTTGCTATGGTTGGAGGAGGCATTCGAGGATTGGGACAGTTTAATTGGTCCTCTAATACCCAGTTTGGGGATTTCTTTGATCAATCTAGTCCACAAGAGTCAAGTTCTTCCTCCAAAGGAAAGGGTAAGGCAACGGGTGGCGGAGGACAGGCGAGGGGCACTTTTAAGAAATTTTATGATATGACCTTCTCTCCTACTCCTGTGTGTGTGTGTGGCCTCCATTTGTATGGTTGGTAAGTAATGGCAGTGTGGAAGGGAAATGGTTAAATTGTACCACGGCAACATGTTTCTATGCTCTGTGCTGGAATGCAAGCACTCACCCGATAGCGGTGGTGACACGCATGCCTCGATATGTGCCTATCCCTGTGGAGGCGCCTAGCAGTATGACTTTGCTTAGACCCCGAAGAGACTTTGGCATTACAGCTGCCATTGTGGCTGCCATTTCCCTCGCAGCTGTTGGGGCTACAGTGTCTGCTATTGCCTTATCTAATACGGTCCAGACTGCCTCTGCTTTGAATAACCTATCAGCTAATGTGGCTCATGCCTTAGATTTACAAACATCCCTTAATTCTCAAATAAAAGGAGGGTTGATGATTGTCAATCAGCGCATCAACCTGGTTCAAGAACAAGTAGATACACTTTGGCAGTTGGCACAGTTAGGCTGTGAATGGAAAATGCAGGGTTTGTGTGTGACATCTGTTCAATATATAAATTATACTAGGGCTGCAAATTTATCCAGATCTTTGTCTAGTTTTCTATTACAGAATTGGTCACTTGAATTTGAAGATACCTTAAAAGAATTGAGGCTGGCCGTGGTTAATGTGAATTCTACCCGCATGGCCTCTCTTTCGCATCCAGATTGTCATCTTGGCTGATCTCCGCTATGAATCATCTGAAGGAGTGGGCGGGCATGGGGGCTTTAGCAGGCCTTCTGTTACTGGTCTCCTTGGTTTGCTTGTGGTGTCTATGTAAGATCAGAGTAACACAAAAACGGAATGCAGTCATGATCATCCAGGCCTTCTCGGCTATTGAGGCAGGTCAATCTCCCCAGGCATGGTTAGCCACCATAAAAATGTAAACACCAGGCACAGGCTGCGAGGCAAAGCACTGCAGGGAGAGTTAGCTGTGAAAGACTCTCTGAAGGGCAAGTCTGATTGCATGTGGGTTGGCATCCATGGTCCCACCTCCAGGGAAAAGATGCAAGACGGTTCTACGCCTATTTTAAGAGTTACTGGAGGTCAGACCTCTACCCTTGCCTGTTGCTTTGCGTGTTTTAAACAAAAAAGGGGGAACTGTAGAGAGCTGCGAGGTGCCGCGCCTTAAAGATGGCGCTGGCTTCCGCCTTCCGCCTTCCCAATGGCGAGTGCTCTCCTGGATAATTAAGTCCTTATTTGGCTTGCGCCGTGATCTAGGCTTGCTTCCGCATATGTGGACCTATCTGCATTCACCACGTGGCTTACCAGGGTTGGCTGTCCAAAGGCTTCTTAAGTTTCGGGCGGGCTTTTCCCCGGGTCAGAAGATTGTTCAAGGTTCCTGAATAAACTGTTGAAAGAAGAGTCCGAGCGTTGCGTCTTCCTTGCTGGTCGAGGCGGTCACGACACCTTCTCCTGCTTCAGTCTCTCTCTCTCCCTCTTCACTCTCTTCTCTCATCCTCTTCTATATTACCTATCTTTTTCTTCCTTCTTTTCCCAGTACCAGAATGTAGTTAACATCCACAATGAGCTGTTGATCAGATTCTTACAAAGTCTCCCAAAACAAGACAGATTTTTGTCAGAGTACTTGATGACCCATGAAAGATTAATGGTAAGACCTTACTAACAAAGACACCATATGCTGTTGGTATGGAACATGGAGTGACCTGGCTTGAATCTTGAACAGAGTCATTCCCCAGACAGTTAGCTTGTCTAGTGCCACAAAGGGCTGCATGAGCAACTGGGAAAAAGTGAACAAAAACTGTCCAAAGAATGTGTGATCTAAGCTTCTCAGCAACAAACAATCTGATGTGATGCATACATAAGGGCAGTAGTGGCACACAGCCAGAGAGGGTAACCAACTGCTCTTGATTTAGCTAACAGATATACTCAGTGGAACAGAACCCATAACTGGAACTGGAAAACATGTCAGAACCATATACAAAGAACAAGCCCACTCCCCAGTATCAAGCTCCCACCAACCATGGGATACAAGACCTACACCTATGAAATTCTCTCTAAAATAATTGTTATCCCATTTATCTGGTTCTGGCCTCTATTTGTTGAAGAATTTGCTTTTCTTTTTCAGATGGCAGAGAATATGAGGAGAGAATCAGCCCATCATACCTCACCAGGGCCACAGCTGAAACCAAGAGTAATGGGGAAATGAGTAAGAGTGCTGTTTTCTTGATGAATCTGGTACCAACAGAAGGGTGAAGGAGATAGACACAGAGAATACTCAACTCCTACCAAACCATATATCCAGAGACATCAAGGCTCCCTTGACCTCATCACTGAAATAGACCTAAAACAAACCAAACATGGCCTAGAGAAATTCAGAAGAAGGGTGAAAAGATTGTTAGAGCCATACGTTGGGACATTATGTACAAATGCATTGCCTTTTCCCCATACTAATGGCTACCCCTACAATGTACAACCCACATTCCCCAAAAAGGAGATTCCCTTCAGAGGGGGTAGGACAGGGAGGAGAACAGGCGGAGGATGGTACCAGCATGACTATATACACATGATCTACATAACTAATAGAAATAAATTGAGGAGGACTTGAGAAAATGGAAAGACCTCCCATGCTCTGGATAGGGATAATTAACATTGTGAAAATGGCAATCTTTCCAAAAGATTCAGATTTAATGTAATACCAATAATAATTGCAACATTTTTCTTCACAGAGATACAAAAAAAAAAAAGATCTCAAAATTCACATGGAATGGCAGAAGGCCTCAGATATCCAAGCATATCCTCAACAAAAGAAACACTTCTGGAGGCATCACCATACCTGATCTAAAGCTATATTACAAAGCCCTAGTAATAAAAAAACATGGAACTGGCATAAAAATTGGATTATAGACCAATGGAACAGAATTGAGGACTCGGACTTTGGGTCAACTAACTACAGCTACTTGACATGTGACAAAGGCCCTAACAATGTAGACTAGAATAAAGACAGCATCTTCAACAAATTGCTCTGGACAAGCTGGATAACCATATGCTGGAAAATGAAACTCAATCCACTCATCTCACCCTGCAAAAAAAATAAATAAATAAAATCCATATGGATGAAAGACCTTAAAATAAGACTGGAAACTCTAATACTACTGGAAGAAAAAATAAGAGAAACATTCCATGATATAGGAGTGGGAAAAGATTTCCTGAACAAAACCCCAGTAGCTCAGGAAATTAAACAATCACTGAACCACTGGGATTTCATGAAGCTGAAAAGTTTTTTCACAGACAAAGATACAATAAGTAGAGCCAATAGATTACCCACAGAATGGGAGAAAAATTTTGCTGGCTATACAACTGACAGAGGCCTAATTTCTAGACTTTACAAAGAACTAAAAAACCTAAACAATAAAAATTCAAACAACCCACTCACAAAAATGGTGAAGAAAACTGTACAGGGAGTTCTCAGAGGAAGAAAAACAAACAGAAAACACACACTTAAGAAAATGTTCAACATCACTAATCACCTGGGAAATGCAAATTAAAACAACTATGAGATCCCACCTTACCCCAGTACGGATGGAAAACATTAAAAAAATCTAATGAAAACAAATGCTGGCAAGGTTGTGGAGAAATAGGAACCCTCATTCTCTGTTGGTGGGAATGTAAGCTGGTACAACCACTATGGAAAGCAATATGGAGCTCCTAAAAAGGTTGACTATAGAGACCCAGTTATTCCCTTACTGGGCATTTACCCTAAAAGCTCCAAAAAAAGTTCAGAGAGATTTTCTCAACCATGTTTATAGCTGCCCAATTCATAATAGCTAAGAACTGGAATCAACCCAGATGACCATCATTAGAAAATGGATAACCAAGATGTGGTATATCTACACAATGGAATTCTACACATCAGTAAGGAAAAATGACACAGTGAAATTTGAAGAAAAGTGGTTGAACTTGGAAGAGATCATTGTCAGCAAACTCACCCAATCATAGAAAGATAACCATTGCATGGTCTCACTCATCTGTGGCTCCTAACCTGAATCTGCCTGAGATGCTGACATACCTATTAAGCATTTTGAGGACCAGACAATAGGGAGGGTGGAGCAGAAGGGGGGGATGGGGATACACAAAACTTGACCCAAATGAAAATTGCATCATAAAATCCTATATCCTGAAAGAAAGACTGCAAGATTGAACCTTCTTTAGGTCCTTAGAGGGAACACCTGATTCACAGGGCCCTTGAGAGGGTATGATGACGACTAACTGTATTCTTCTCTTGCTTCTCTCTCTCTACTTCTTCTTTCTCTTCTCTCATTATTTTTTATATTACATATCTTTTTCTTCCTTCTTTTCTCTTGGTGCTGGCCTGTAACTCCCAGAACCATCATGCAGTTAACATCCACAATGAGAGACCTACAAGTTTTCCCAAAAGAAGACAGATTTCTGTCAGAGTACTTGATAACCCACTAAAGGTTAATGGTAAGACCCTACTGCCAAAGACACCATATGCTGTTGGTATGGAACATGGAGTGACCTGGCTGGAATCTGGAACAGAGTCAGTCCCCACACAGTTAGCTTGTCTAATGCCACAAGGTGCTACATGAGTGACTGGGAGAAAGTGACTAACAACTGTCCAAGCAATGCATGATCTAAGCTTCTCAGCAGCAAACTACCTGATGGGATGTTCACCCAAGTGCAATAGTGGTACATAGCCATAGTGGGTAACCAACTGCTCTTGATCTGGTTATCAGATCTGCTCAGTGGAACAGAACACATAGCTGGAACTGGGAAATAAGTCAGCACAACATCCAAAAAATTAGCCCCCTCTCCAATATCAAGCTCCCACCAATTGTGGGCTAAAGAGGGCCTACACCTATGAAATTATCTCTAAAATAATAATGGTTAGCCCATTTTTCTGGTGCTGACTTCTCTCTCCATTGGAGAATTTGCTTCTCTTTTTCAAACAGACACAGAACCTGAGGAGAGAATCAGCCCATAGCATCTCACCAGGGTCCCAGCTGAAACCATAGAGTAATGGGGGAAATGAGCAAGAGTGCTGCTTTCTTGGTGAACCTGGTACCAACCCAAGGGTGAAGGAGATAGACACAGAGAATACTCAACTCCTACCAAACCAGATAGCCAGAGACACAGAGGTTCCCAAGACCTCATCACTGAAGTATACCTAAAATGAACCCAACATGGCTCTGGGAAATTTGCAGAAGAGGGGGTAAAAAGATTATTAAAGCCACAAGTTGGAACATTATGCACAAAGACATTGCCTCTTCCCCATAACTGATGGCTACCCCCACAATGCATAACCCACATTTCCCAAGAGGAGGGTCCCTTTGGAGGCAAGGACAGGGAGGAGTCTAATGATGGTACCAGCATGACTGCATGCACACTAACTAACTGCATAACTAATAATGGTCTGTATGGCACAATGATTGGTCAGCAAAACCCTTTAAACCCCCTACACTTCCTTGAATAAATGAGTTTGTAGCAGCTCACCCTCTGTCTGCTTCTACCCAACTCCAGGAGTCTGTGTCGTAACTCTGTGCCTCTCACCTCTTACTTGGCCAAGACCCTGCCATCCCTCCTGGGCTGGCCCTAGGAGGGACCGCAACATCTGGAACCTGAACATGGACCCTCTGCCCCCTTGGAGTTGGTGAGATGCCCCCTCCTTGATCATCGGCAAGTAGGCCTCTCGGCATTGGCAAGACACCCCCTTCTTGATCGTTGTTGAGTAGGCCCATTTCTGTTCTGTGTGCTGACAGCTGCCTGAGGGTGAGCAGGCAGCCCCCTCCTCCCCATTTTCCTTTTCTTTGTCCTTTTCCCCAGCAGGAAGGCACACATCACTGCACGGTCCCGAAGCCCATGTTGGCCCCTCCACTCTTGGTTCATCCTGGCAAAATCACATAAGGGTCTGACCCACCCGATTTCAGAACCAAGACGAGGCGATTGGGTGAGCTTCCCTGGAGACACTGTGTGGGCATATGTCCATGGAGTAACAACCCATGGAAGTCCCTCACTAAGCACAAGACACGTGGGTCCCAAACATTCTATATGTATGTTTCAGCTGGCCCTGACAATAGGTGTTGTGGTTTGCATGAATATCCTTTGGGCTATCATTTTTTATCTGGGTCATCATTTTCTCAGTCTCCTTGATTCAGGAGTGTCCCAGCCTATCCCCCCCCTTCAAACACCACCATGCCATAATGGGCAACCTCCCTTGCCATCAGAGGATGCCAGAATTGCAGGCTCTTAAGGCCCTCCTCCTGCAATGTGGCTTAAAAGTGAAACAAAAGGGCCTCCATGGCTTTTGGGATGAAACTCTTGTTTTAGCCCCATGGATTAGTCCTGAGAACATCTGGGACACTTCCATTTGGACGCAAGTTCTCTTCCTCATCAGAAAACATGAGGTTCATGAAGGACACACACCTCCTGCCCCATTCTTTCCTATCCTCCTTGCCATAATTGCCAGCCTTAAAGGCTCCTCCCTGGAGGAAGTCCTCTCTGCCATAATGAAAGTTGTAAGGAGGAACCAAAACTAGATCTTAAAACCTTGTCCCTCCCAGCCCCCTCTTATGATGATGAGGAGGAAGACCAACCCTTCAATGATAAAAGACCGCCACACAAACAGCCACCTGTGGCAGCCACACTCACAACCACACCTCCCCCTCTTTACTCTTGGAAGGACCTCTGCCAGCTCCATGCTGGACACACCCTGGCAACTGCCAGTTCACTGACATGCTCCATTGCCCCACCCTTTGCTGCCTTCCCCATTAACATTGGGCTGGATACAACAGTTAGGCCCTGGTACCCCACCCCCTCTCTCTGATCTGGCTCTCATCTGCAAGGCAGCTCAGGAATCTGGCATTGACTCCTACTTTGAACAAGTCCTTTTACAATGGGCCATCCACCTTCAGATTTATTGAGCATGTTCGCTTGCACACTGGTCTGCCTGGCTTTATTGCTGATGGGAATTTGCAGGTAGACAAGTTTATTACTGTCTCATCTTTGCCACATTTAGAACAAGCTAAACGTTTACACCAAAGGTTCCATCTATCTCCCACTAACCTAAGAACCCTATACCCTGAGCTCTCACTTAGCGAATGCAAAAATTTAACCCATACTTGTAAGGCATGCACCCACCTAACCCCCTTGGGCCCCCTACAGTCTCAATGAGTCAATCCTAAAGGCCTTACCCCAAATTCTATCTGGCAGACAGATGTTACCCACATACCTTCCTTTGGTAACCCCAAATATGTCCATGTCATTGTGGACACTTACTCTAAGCTTACTTTTGCTATTACTCTCTCAGGAGAGAAGGCGTCCCATGTCATTAAGGTGACAAAAACCACCATGTTGGTCATGGATGTACCCTGGTCAATTAAAACTGATAATGTCCCTGCATACACATCTGCCCAATTCACATCCTTCATGGAATCTTGTTGAATCAAACACTCCCTTGGGATCCCCTACAACCCACAAGGACAAGCCATGGGGAGAGAACTAACTGGATCCTAAAGGAACTAATAATAAAACAAAAGTTTTAATGCAGGGCCAAGAGTATGCTTATGTCTTTCCAGAAAGTTCACAGATCCCGATCTGGATCCCTGCCAGAAACATCTGTCTAGCCACTGACTCAGGGATCAACTTTGATGAAGAAGATGATGCCAAACCCCTCAGTCTGGATATGGGACTGTAAACTTGTTCCCCCTTTTTTTTTTTCGAAGTAGGGTTTCATTCTAGCCCAGGCTGACCTGGAATTCACTATGTAGTCTCAGGGCGCCCTTGAACTCATGGTGATCCTCCTACCTCTGCCTCCCGAGTGCTAGGATTAAAGGCATGTGCCACCACGCCCGGCTTCCTTTGTCTCCTTTTATCTCCTTTCCTTCCTACTACCACTTCCCAGAAACCATTTCGGACAATTCTTCTTAGGCCATATTTGTTTGGTGTGGTGGGCCCAGATTCCCATGCTTTTCCTAGGCTTCATTTTAGCCACTCTATTTCGCTGTATTCCTCCCCCTTCAAGCAAGTACTTCTCCTTAGCCATACCTTTGCTTTTTTGCTTATTAATGCCTCTTATGGTAATGCTACCCTCCAACCAGTCATAAATTCCCTTACAACTCCTTTGATTGTATTGATCTGCTACCATTAAGGACACTCAATGCTACATGTTAAACCCCCCTATTATTTGGTATTGGTCCCAACACTCAATGCCTCCACCTTTTTATTCTTTTCCGGGGGCTTTCTCAACTGTTCCCTCCTTAGTTGTAGACTGAGCCCTTGCATGACTATTCATGCTGACCTCCATGTCATTGTTAGGCACCAATTGGCTTTGCAGCTGTTTCTCCTGATGATAACTTTATATTTCTTTCTTCAACCCATTCTCCCTTCTTATCCTGGTGGGAATACTGATAATTCTAGCCACCATGCTGATCCTTTTCAGATATCTCAGAACTTTTGCTCAGCAGATCCCCGCCATCCAAACAAACCAGGTTCTACTACAGGGAACCATTTATCAATTGGAAGAGGCAACCCCACACAAACCATCATATAATATCTTATCCACCATTTCTCATTTGTAAACCTGTCCTATCCCAGTCTTTTTCAGGCTCTATACTTGATTCTTGCTTGCTTGGACTGTTCTCACGCCACAGAGCACCCACCACCTGGCCCCCCCATGCCTCCTAGGTGACAGCCACACCCCTCGGGTTTTACCAGGATGGTGGGTAGTCAATGACGGGTAAGACCCCATGACATGGGGCAACCTAAGACAGGCACCATCACATGTGATGATCCCTTGGGGTCTGGGGTCAACAATGTCTTTGCAAAGAACCATGCCTCCCAGGATCACTAATAATAAAAACAAAAAGGAGGATATGTATGGCACAATGCAGGTCGGGCCCTAGCCAGACCACATGCCAGAAGAAACCAGGAAGTGGCTTCTGTGGATGCAGCATCCTACATAGGCCTGGCGTGACAACAGCTATAGTTCCGTGCTCGCGAGAAACCTGCTGCGAGATGATCTGTCCAGAGACAGGCTGTCATTGATCACAAGAAGGGGACCACCCCATACAAATGATTGGCCAGCCAAATCCTTTAAACCCCGTACACTTCCTTGAATAAATGAGTTTGCAGCAGCTCGCCCTCTGCCTGCTTCCACCAAACTCCTGGAGTCTGTGTCGTGACTCCATGCCTCTCACTCCCTACTCAGCGGAGACCCTGCCTTCCCTCCTGGGCTGGCCCTAGGAGGGACCCCAACAATGGTCATCCCATTTAAGCAGGTCTGACTTCACTCTCCATGGGAGAATCTGCTTGTCTTTTTCAGACTAGAGCTGGACCTGAGGAGATAAATGACCCAGTGGTCTCCTCCCCAGCCCCAGCTGAAACCATAGAGGAATTGACAAAATGAGCAAGAGTGCTGTTTTCTTAGTGAATCTCACATCAGCACAAGGATGAAGGAAATAGACACTGAGGACATTCAACACCTACCAAACCAGAGATCCAGAGGTTCCTAAGTGCCCACCATTAAGGTATATTTAAAATGCTCCCAGCATGGCTCAGGGAATTTTGTGGAAGAGGGAGTGGAAAGATTAGTAGGGTGACATGTTGGGACATTTTGCATAGACCAATTGCCTCTCCCCCATAACTGACTGCTGTCCCCATAGTGCAGGACCCACAATCCCCATCGGGTTGACCTGCATGCCCAGTGAGGAATGCCTCTTCAGAAAAGGGACAGGGAGGAGGAAGAGAATATTACCAACATGTGTTGTTTACATACTAAATATATCCATATCTAATAAAAAGAAACAAAAAATACTGAACTGGGGAAAATTCATCCCAACTATAGTTCTATTTTCCATCATGGTGTTTTATAATTTTGATTGTGATTACACTGAATCATAAAATAAGATTGAATAGAATTATGTGTTATCTCATATTGAGTATTTCCAACAAGATAGAGTTTTTCCATTTATAACTAAAAACTTACTTTTCTTAATCATGTTTTCTATCTTTATGTGCATATAATTTTAGGAATTGTGTAGGCATGTATTAGTTATTTTATATTTTAAAGCTATAAATTTCACCTTATGTTTACAAATGGGAAGAACAGACTCAGAAATGAAAAATATTGGTGAACTAGCTCTTGTTTCATACAGAATTAGAACATCTTCAAGAGATGGTAATGCAAATTCAGACAAGCAAGTCCATTGTATACTTCCTTTTCCAAAATTCTTAAATCATTGAAAAGGCTTTCTAAACAAATCGAGTTACATGCCTTGTGTCATAGAATATGGCCTTCTCCATACATTATTTTACTCAACTGAGTGAGTGAAAACAGTAAGGAAATAATCTTCCAAAATTCTGTTAGCAAGAACTGAAGAATGACTTTAAATCTTGTTCTAAGTCATAGCTTGGAAAGAAACTAACACATTTGGAATATGTTTATCCAGTGCATTTAAGGGAGCACTTCTAAAAACACAGCTTACAGTCATTGTTCCATACTATAACATAATGAACTATAATTTGTGTGTTACTGAAGTTGGAGAAAAAAACTCAGAAATGAAACTTACTTAGACTCTGCAAGGTTCAACAAACAGTATCGTGTTGGGGAATCATCTTACATTATGTAGCAAGCTAGACCAATAAAGAACAGATCCTACAAAATATTTTCTAGTATTAGAAAGATCTAATTTGATCCTTGTTACACTCACTGTCAGAACACTGAGAGAACTAGTACATTTGGAAAACCTTTACTCACTTTTGTTAAATGAGCAATTCTATATGCAGTGACAAAAAATATTAGCTCCATGAGACAACATGAACTACCTTTTTTATGTTGCCCAATGTGCATAACTAATTCTGAAATGAAATGAAAGAAAATTTTCCTAAAGACTGAGCTTCAAACTCAAATGACTTAGATTCCCCTGTGCCATACAATATGTTATTCCCCCAATTGTAATGTTATATTATTTACTTAAGTAGAAGAGAATTGAAACTAATTTGCAAAGTAATTTCTAATGTGAGAGAAGTACATAATCACTTAAGACTTGTTACACTTCAATTCATATGTTCTCAAGGTACTAGTATATTTTGAAATACATTTGCACAGTTCCATAAAATATCTAAAAAATATGGCTACATGTTTCCCAGTATAACATGAACCGCAAACTTTACATCTTTAGCTTGATGTTTTACGTTTACACACTGGAACGACTAACTCTGACATGAAAGTTATTTGTGAACTAGCTCTTTGTTTTATAAAGAACTGCTATCTGTCTTCAAGACATGGCAAATCAAACTAAAACAACCACTACTGTATACTTTTCCAAATCTCTTACGTCATTAAAAAGGCTTTCTAAACAACTCTACTTACATTCCAACTTTCAAACAATGTAGTGCTGGGAAATCATTATCTTAGCGAACTAAAAAAAAAAAAATGCAAGGAACCTACAGAATAACTCCTAGTATTGGGAAGATCTAAGGAATGACTGGGACCCTTGTTACACTCAAAGTTAGAATGTTGAAAGGAACTTGTACATCTGGAACTCTTTAGATCTCTTTGGTTAAATGAGCATTTCTTTTTTTTTAATATTTTATTATTTATTTATTTATTTGAGAGAGATACAGAAATAGGCAGGTAGAGAGAGAGAGAGAGAGAGAGAGAGAATGGGTGCGCCAGGGCCTCCAGCCACTGCAAACGAACTCCAGATGCATGCACCCCTTTGTGCATCTGGCTTACGTGGGTCCTGGAGAATCGAGCCTTGAACCGGGGTCCTTAGGCTTCATAGGCAAGCGTTTAACCGCTAAGCCATCTCTCCAGCCCAAAATGAGCATTTCTAAAAGAAATGGCAAACAATTTTAGCTCTATACAAAAAGATTAAATGAACTTGTGTATGTTACTGAATATGGAGAACTCATTCTGAAATGAAAGTTACTAACTACCTTGTAGATTTATACCCAATTTGAACATATTTCCTAGAGATCGTGCTTCAAACTCAAACAACAAAGTTGTAAATAAAAAAAAAAGGAAGAACAAGGGCTGGAGCAATTGCTCAGTGGTTAAGGTGCTTATCTGTAAAGCATATATTCTCCAGGACCCATGTTAGCCAGATTCACAAGGTGGCATATACATCTAGAGTTTGTTTGCAGTGGCTAGAGACCCTGGTGAGCCCATTCTCTCTCTTTGTCTTTGTGTCTGTATCTCTCTGTTTAGAAATAAATAAATTAGCCCCATGCTGGTGCCTGCTTCAAGGAGCTGGTCAACGCAGTGGCTGTCGGGCCCAGCGAGGATGTGGAGCCCTCTTCGCAAAGCTGCGAGCAAGCGGATGGGAGCAGCAATCCCGGGGACCCCCGACTCAGAGGTCTGCCCACCAGAACTTCCGGGACTTGGTGATGGGGAGCTCCCCACAGGTCGTGTATGGGTGGCTTTGTCCTCAGCCGGAGAGAACAGCAGCCCTGGGGCTCGGTGACGCTGGACCCCCTGGAGCATGAGTGGATGCTTTCAGCTTCAGATGGCAAGTGGGACAGCCTGGAAGAGCTGCTCACCTGTGTGAGCCTGGCCTGCTGAAGAAGCGGGACTTCATCACTGGTTTCAACTGCCTGCACTGGGCTGCCAAGTACAGAAAGCAGGAGCTCCTGGCCATGTTGGTCAACTTTGCCAACAAACACCGGCTACTGGTGAACATCAAGGCAAGGTCCAGTGGAGGCTACTCTGCCCTTCATTTGTCAGCCATGCACAGGCATATAGAGGTGGTGAAGTTACTGGTGGACGCCTAAGGAAGCAGACGTGTACATCAGGGACTACAGTGGGGAAAGACCTCTCATTATCTGAGTCAGAGCATGGTGAAAGAAATCAAGAACCTGTTTGGAGCCCTGGACGAGGAAGACCGGGAGAGCACCAAGGGCAGCTGGGGGTGGGCGCTGAGACGTTGAAAGGTGCTTCCAATCACACCTCATCACATACAAACTCTCCCATGTCCCCGAGGATGGGCCCGACCACCACCTGGCTGAAGGATGGGCTAGAAACAAAACAAAAGAACCAAGTGGTAAAGCATTTGGCAGTTCTAGTGGACGTATAAAACCCCGACTCAACAAAATTCACTTCATTCATACCACCCCATCTGTCAGGGATGCCCACCCAGAAGCCAATGGAGGAAGAGGAGGATCAGCCTCTTAAAGGCCACTCATCCTCCTTCAAGTTGAGACCAAAGTCTAATGTATTTGGGTAAAAATAATGACTGTTTCAAGGGAGCTGTTCCATGTGAAAAGCACTCTCCACATGGAACAGCTCCCTTCAGAGAATTCTGTGTTGAGAGTACAAGTGCTGTTGCTCTTTGGATACCATGGAGGACAAATAAAATCTGTGATTTTCCTCTTTCATTTCACAAAACTTTACTGAACACCAGCCTTTTTCATGAGCTCCAAGAGAATATATAAAGAAAACAGATGAATGAGGAAGACTTAGGGAATCCCAAGCAACCTATTATCTGTTGTCACTTTAAATCAATGTTCTTTAGCTATTTGAAATTTATTTAAAGGTGATGGAGATTAAATGATTTAATAATTATCATGTGCAGAAGTCAATTCATCTAGTTTACTTCCATTGGCTAAAATAAAATATTCCAACAATTAAAAACATAATTACTGTTTGAAATGCTAAGATTTACTTTCATGAGCTTTCAGGATGGGTTTGGAGGAATTCCTTTCAGGCAAGCATTCTAAGGGGGAGTGGTATATATATATATAGGATTCATCATACTTTGATCTATGCCTCTTCCCAGCTCCACCCTTGGAACCTGGACTTTGTTTGAACTAGAATTGATAATGGAGAGCATCTTTCCTGTTTTAACCATTACTGGATACCATGCAAAGTAAGGAATACTGAATTTTTATATGTCTGTTTTTCTAAGTGATTACTCTTCCAAGGGTGTCAAAAATGCAAAGTGTAGGGGCTGGAGAGATAGCTTAGCTTGTTAAGCACTTGCCTGTGAAGCCTAAGGACCCCAGTTTGAGGCTCAATTACCAGTACCCACGTAAGCCAGATGCACATCGTGGCACATGTGTCTGGAGTTCGTTTGCAGTGGCTAGAGATCCTGGTATGCCCATTCTCTCTCTCTAATAAATAACTAAATAAAAATAAAAAAAATGCAAAGTGTAATGAAACTGGTGGTATTTGTAAATGTGAACAAAACTAAATTCTGTTCGTGTTTTATTAATTGCATTTGCTTTTTAAGATATTACTGAAGGTCAGTCAGAGTTGAAATGCAAAAATACTAGAGAGAATAATGTGAATTAAAATGGGAGTCTGACTGGTATCCTATTTGTATTATAAGTAGCAGTTCAGTTTTTTTGTTTTGTTTTTAATCACTCCCATTTTAATTACTGAACTGAATAAGCAACATTTGCTTTTGAGTTGCTGTTGTCTGGTTTGCACCTATGTAGCACCACTATATTTTGGTACACTATAAGTAGCTAAAATTTTTTATTTATGGAGAAAAACACTTAGCAACCTATGGCACTTTTTTAAAAATAAAAATTGGCATTTTCTTAATTGTCACTAACTTGTTTTGCTACTTTAGGTGTAACTTTTTTGGAATTTCAACTCTAAGGAACATATAAATATGAGTTCTATTTGGTGTGACTCTTAGATACTTAGGCAGAATTTATCACTTACATATTTTATTGTTTAGACAATTAGCAAAAGTCAACTTAAGTATTAATAAGCCTGTGTTTCTGTGGTGGTTAGACAGGCATTAGCAGGCTTGGAGGCCATTAAGGATGAACCTCTCCCTCACGATCAGTTTGGACCCTATCTCCTCTTTCCCCATAAAGGGAGAAGATGGAGGTACCTACTTTGTTTAGAGAAAGATTCTTCCTCCTGGTCACAAGAATAGAATTTGAGTTTTGCTGTTCTAAGCTACCCCAGACTTATAATCACCTCCTCCCTTAAGAGTTAATCTGTCTGAGCCTGCCCATCACCCCACTGGGCATATACCACCTCTCACCTAAAGATGCGTGGGAAGTATAATTCTCCCCTTAATCAGATTATGTATTTAAACTAACAGAAGCCCCGCCTTCACTGAGGTTGCTTGTAGATCCTCACTGCTAAGGTTGCCCACTTTGAGTTCTAACTCAAAAAGCCAACTTTCCCTTTTCTCCCTTGCTATCTCTTTGGATAATTGCCAAAAATCCTAAGCATGCTTATCCAGACACTCTGGGTTTTCCATTTCTCTCAAGACCACCTCTACCCAGGCCCAATCCATTGTTGAACCTGCCTGCTTTCTTGACCCTACTGCAAAAGGCATGACTTAACTTTCTTCCTTTATTCTATCTCCCTCCTCCTCCCAGCAGTTGCTGAGATTAACTGCTTGCTTTCCCTAGGTTTTTTTTTTTTTTTTTTTTTTTACTCAAGTGCTATTGTCTTTGAGCTTGCTTCTGAGTCTGTTCCTAAATTTGTTTAAGAATAAGAACCTGGGATGGAGAGATGGCTTAGCATTAAGGTGCCTGCCTGCCAAGCCTAAGAATGCCCATTCAAACCTCCAGGTCCCATGTTTAGCCAGACGCAAAAAGTGATGCAAGGAAGGGATTTATTGAAGCTTACAGATCCAGGGGAAGGTCCAAAATGGCAGAAGAAGCTGGCCTACTCTTAGAGGACCAGGAAAGAGAGAGAGAGGGCCAAAAGCCACAAGCCACAACCCACAAGCCACACAGCATAGCACACTTCAGGAACTCCAGCCAGGCACACTTTGCATATCATTAGATTACAATCTCAAACCCACCACATCTTAAGATCCACCCAGTGACATGGCCTCCAGCCAAGTGACTGCAGATGCAAACTACAAACTAATAAAACACTGTATATATTGGGGGCCATCTATTCAAACTACCACATTCCACCCCTGGCCCCCAATAGATTTATAACTATCACACATTGTAAATTGTTCTCAGTCCAATTTCAAAGGTCCCCACAGTCTTTACCAACTTAAGATAGTTCTAAAGTGCCAAGTCTCATCTGAGATTTAATATCATCTCTTAGCTGTGAGTCCTGTAAAACCAAAAGTTATATACTTCCAACATATAAAGGCACAGAGTAAACATTTTCAACTGGTATAAGGTATAGCAATGAGAGACTGGAACAATGCAAACTCAACCACCATCAAGCAATCATCAAACTTCTGCAGTTCAAGTTCAATATAAACAAAGATGACAGTCTCCAGATTTTCCAATTCTGCCCCTCCAGTTGGGTGGAGTAGCTAGGGAAACCTTCCATCCTAGGCCAAAAGTGCATTCCATGGTAGCCCTTGCATAGTCCTGGTATATCCTCTTGGGTATCCCATGCAAACCATGGTCCGTCTTCCAAAGGCCCTTCAGCCCATCAGGGCATCACACCCTGCCTCATACCACATCTCAGGAGAAATTCCTGGAATCATGTGCACTTCTTGACCCACTTCATGCATTTTTCATGCTTCCAAAACTAATACCAGATGTGCAGGACACAGGCATATTCTTAATTCACGGACAAAATAAATCATAACCTTGAAAATCCGGTTCCTTATCCAGTCAACTCTTTCCAAAAGAGTTTGTATTTATAACAGTCTTTCTTCAGGAATCCTCTTTGTTGTTTTAATGTAAAGCAGTTGGGCCATCTTCCTTAAGTTTGCTAATATGTTGACAGTAGCAGGTTCAGTAACCTAAAACCAATCTCAGTGCCTCTGATTTTAACTTGCCTGAGGTTTTCCAACTTAAAATCTTAAATCTCTCAGTCCAATAACTTTAGCCAAGCACATCAGTCCATTATAAATTTAACCTTAACTAAACTCTCTGGGCCTGGGCAGCAGAACTCGGCCATCCCTTATGCCAGTAGCCCAGTTCCAACAAAGTCCTCTGCAGTCTTTCCTTCCCCTTAGAAAGCTTATAAGCTGTAGCAGACAGCTTCAGGTTTGCTGAGATGAACTTCCAGACCAGGCACAGTTATGGAGGAAGTGATAGTATTTATTGAAGCTTACAGATCCAGGGGAAGTTCCATAATGGCAGACAAAGCTGGCCTGCCTTCACAGATCCAAGCAAGAGAAAAAAAAAAAAAAACACCAGCCACACGGCACAGCACACTTCAGGAGCTCCCACTAGGCACACTTTACATATCTTTACAACGGAATCTCAAACCACCATCACACCTTAAGATCCGCCCACATTTCCTCCAGCAAGGTGGCTGCAGATGCAAACTATAAACTAATAAAACACTGAATATATTGAGAGACATCTATTCAAACTACCACATTCTGCCCCTGGCCCTCAATAGATTTAGCCCCTGGCCCCCAATAGATTTGTAACTATCACACATTGTAAATTGTACTCAGTCCAGTTTCAAAGGTTCTCACAGTATTGACCAACTTAAGATAGTGAGTCCTGTAAAATCAAACAAGTTAAATACTTTCAACATGTAAAGGCACAGAGTAAACATTTTTAACTGGTGTAAGGCATAGCAAGGAGAGACTAGAACAATGCAAACTCAACCATCAGCAATCATCAAACTTCTGCAGTTCAAGTTCAATATAACCTGAGACTGACAGTCTCCAGGTTTTCCAATTCTGCCCATCCAACTGGGCAGAGTAGCCAGGGAAAACTTCTATCCCATGTCAACACTGCACTCAATGGTAGCCCTTGCATAGTCCTGGCATATCCAAAACATCTTCATGTCTCCATGCAAACCATGGTCCATCTTCCAAAGGCTCTTCTAGCCTATTCCTCAGGGTCTTCATGCCCTGCCTTATGTCGCATCTCAGCAGCAGCTCCTGGAACCGTGTGCAATTCATGACCACTCCATGCATTTTTAATGCTTCCAAAATTAATACCAGGTGTGCAGGACACAGCCCTATTCTTAATCCAGGGATGAAATAAATCATAGCCTTGAAAAGCAGGTTCCTTCTCCAGTCAACTCTTTCCAAAAGAGTTTGCATTTCTAACAGTCTTTCCTCAGGCATCCTCTCCATTGTTTTAATGTAAAGCAGTCAGGCCACCTTCATTCCACCTTCCTTAAGATTGCTAATGTGTTGACAATAGCAGCTCCAGTAACCTAAAACCAGTCTCAGTGCCTTTAATTTTAACTTGCTTGAGGATTTCCAATTTAAAATCTTAAATCTCTCAGTCCAATATCTTTTTCCAAGAACATCAGTCCATTACAAATTTAACTTTCATCAAACACTCTGGGCCTGGGTAGCAGAGTGCAGCCATCCCTTATGCCAGTAGCCCAATTCCAACAAAGTCCTCTGCACTCTTTCCTTCCCCTTAGAAAGCTCATAAACCAAGCCTCGAAGTTCAATACTGTCTGCACTTAGCATTCTCAAACTCTCATCAGAATAGTCCATAATACTTGGCTTACCACTCCAGAAGGCATCTTCAGTTGCAAGCACCAAGTCCATATCCATTCCTCCAAAACAAAGGTTGCAAAAGACAAACATCCACATGGTCTGGTTCATCTCACCCACACTCCTTGGTACCACTTTCTGTAACAGGGAGCTTCAAGTTCGCTGAGATGAACTTCCAGACCAGGCACAGTTATGGAGGAAGGGATGGTATTTATTGAAGCTTACAGATCCAGGGGAAGTTCTGTAATGGCAGAAAAAGCTGGCCTGCCTTCACAGATCCAAGCAAGAGAGAACTCCCACTAGGCACACTTTACATATCTTTACAATGGAATCCCAAACCACCATCACACCTTAAGATACACCCACATTGCCTCCAGCAAGGTGGCTGCAGATGCAAACTATAAACTAATAAAACACTGAATATAATGGGGGCCATCTATTCAAACTACCACATAAGCCAAGCCTCAAAGTTCAATACTGTCTGCACTTAACATTTTCAAATTCTCATCAGAATAGTCCATAAAACTTGGCTTACCACTCCATAAGGTGTCTTCAGTTGCAAGCACCAAGTCCATGTCCATTTCTCCAAAACAAAGTTTCCAAAAGATAAAAATCCACATGGTCAGGTTCATCTAGTAGCAGACAGCTTCAGGTTTGCTGAGATGAACTTCCAGACCAAGCAAAGTCATGGAGGAAGGGATATTTATTGAAGTTTATAGATCCAGGGGAAGAAGCACAAAAAGCTGGCCTGCTTTCACAGGACCAAACACAGACAGCAAAACCACAAGACACACAGCACAGCACACTTTAGGAACTCCAGCCAGGCACACTTTGCATATTTTTAGATTGAAATCTCAAACCTACCACCACACCTTAAGAGCTGCCCAGTGACGTTGCCTCCAGCCAGGTGGCTGCAGATGCAAACTACAAACTAATAAAACACTGAATATATTGGGGGACATCTATTCAAACCACCACATCATGAAAGGGAACCCCAATTTCCTAATAACACTTCTATGAAGTAATTATTAAATCAGTGATTCTTATCTAAGAGACAATTTTATTGTGCTAATAACAGTCACGGTCTAAGCTTTGTAGCAACATTTTTCAAATGTTTCAAGTGCTAAATCTTACAATTTTCCTGTTTTTTGTTTGTTTTGTTTTTTGTTTTGGGCATGTACTTAAGGCCCTATGTTGTAGTTACTGAAAAGCTAGGTAATCTGCCCATTTAAAAATGGCACTTTATAAAAAGAAAAGGGAAAGAGATGGGACTATATCTGTATTTCAGTGCTGCTAATTATTAAATTCCCTTGTGCATAAATGAAACACAGTTCATTAAAATTATATCACTATGATTCTTAATTACATTCCATTCATTTGTGTTAGAGTAAATGACTTTATAATTACTTTAAAATTTAACTCACAAGCATATTAAACCACGTTTAAAAAAAAGCTAGAGGGCTGGAGAGATGGCTTAGCGGTTAAGGCGCCTGCTTGCTAAGCCTAAGAACGCTGGTTCCAATCTCCAGGTCCCACGTTTAGCCAGATGCAGTGACGCGAGGGCGCAATGCCGCACTTGACCACAAGGGGGCCCACACATCTGGATTTCATTCACAGTAGCTGAGAGACTGCTGGTGCGCCCAGCTCTGTCTTCCTCTCTCCTCTCTATCTGTTTCTCGCTGTGTCTCTCTCCAAAAATAAATAAAATAATTAAAAAAAATTTTTTTTTAAAAGCTAAAAACTTGTGTGGAAGCAGGAAAGGAACTGCCACAAACGACAAAGATCCTTCTTGTATCACACTTTATTGAGAGCCCTTGGTTAACAGGAAAGCTGATGGCAGCAAGGGGGCTAGAAAGGGGCCCAAATCTGCAGCTGCTTTTATAGAGTGTGCTTTTATAGAGTGTAAGGCGTTTACTGATTGGTTGCGACCAGCTTGCCATCACCAGGCGCCACGGGATAGGCTTGGGACAGGTTGCGCAAGCACATGCGCATACCTTAGATACGGTTGGCGCCAAGGCACTGCCTAATATGGAGGAGCCAGCGCCATCTTGTAATGGCGACTGCTTACAGCTCCCTGCAGTTCCCCCTTCTTGTTTAAACGCAACAGGCAAGGGTAGAGGTCTGATCTCTGATGCTCGAGAGGACATTGTGATGACCCCAGACCTAGTGGCCAGCCAGGCTGGTGTCACACCCGTCCAGTACCTTTCCTCAGAGATGGGATTACAGTACCAACCCATATGCAATCAGACATGCCCTCCATGAAGCTGCTAAGAGCTCGCCCCACGTGCAGTACTTTGTCTCGCATCCTGAGCGTGATGAATGCCGTGCTCCCAACACCAATCCTCTGCCCATCCTTGTGCAATGGGCACTTCAAGCCCTAAGGGTGCAAGGGCCAGGGGAAACTAGGTGCTCTTTAGGGCCGACAGCCAAATCTGGGGGGAGGACCCACACTCCAATGCAGCTAGTGCCTGAGAGATACCTTGTCCCTCCTAGCTTGGGCTCGCATTTTGCAAGTCAACCATAGGCAGAGCAGACATCCTCCTATACAGCAGGCAGCAAACAGTCCCACTCCAACCCATTCCTTAAAAAAATTAAAAGCAGAGGAGATCCAGGAAGTAAGGCCCTGTGTAAGACTAAGATCCACTCGTGGAATTAATAGCAATAAGCAGAAAAGGGGGTGCACACAAACCGGGCAGGGGGAATGTCTGATTACGAGCATAATGTTCACAAGGATGACCCAGAGTGAAAACTCCCCCCGAGATATTCAGGAGGCTCCAGTCCGCTGAGAAATCCCCCTCCGCTTCCTCCTTCTTTTTTGACGTTGAGGTCTCATGCCCTGACACATTGTTGCAAGCAATTTGTCCCCCCAACAGCAAAACCAATGGAGACACATCCGTACAGGAACCATTGACCCCACACAGCACCCACTTTGAAAATGGATTAATTCTGGAATCTTGAAGAAAGAGTCCCTCCGACCATGCCCCTGACCTAGGCGGGGGACCCCTCATAGCTGGTGATATGGTGAAGAGATGATTTGCATCAGCCCAGGTGACCGAAGTGCTCTGGCACTCTGACCATGGCCAGAGTTCCCCTTCAAACCAGGCAAAACTCTGCTGACGAAGTCTTATACAAGAGTCATCAGTCTGATTCCACTGCAAAGTAAAACAAAGAGTTCCTTTTTCAACAAAGGAGCGGGACTCCCCCATGGGGACCACCTGTTGGTCCTCCTGAAGGGAAGGGAGGCCCAGTTCCTTATTTGTGGTGAAGAAACGTGGAAACACAGACGCTTGATGAGGAACTGGCATCGGCTTCGGGAAGGCTGACAAAATTGCTCTGCTTTACTGAGTGTCAAGATCTGGATGACCATCCGGTTTGGAATCATTATGAATCTCCAAACTTTCTCCTGAGGAAGGATGGACTGTTCTCACCAACTGGCTTGGAACCCAGTGGAGCGACTCCTGGTCCTGTGGAAAAACACAAACAGCTCCCCTGGATCTTAACAAGATCCAGTCCTTTCCATTTGTTATCTAGGACATCTTTCCACATCACTACTTCTCTGGGTGCCTGGGCCACATCTTGACTGTGCCTGTCAGCTGCAGACTTATCATTATTGTCCAAAATTAAAAAATTAAGGGTGAAGAGGGCTAAGGAAACCCTCTCCCTAGGGGTTGCATCTTCTGCTATCCCCCTCTTTTGTTTAAATAAAATGGCTTTGATACTCTTATTGGCTCTCTCCACAATGCCTTGGCCTTGTGGGTTATAAGGCAGGCCAGTGGTGTGGGCAACTTGCATCTGCGCACAAAAGGCCTGAAAACCAGTAGATGTATATGCCGGGCCATTATCAGTTTTTAGACGGCGCGGCTTTCCCCACGCTGCCCAGGCTTCCAGGCAGTGGGTTTTTACATGAGAAGCCTTCTCACCCGCCAACGGCGAGGCGTAAGATAACTCCCGAGCAAGTATCCACTGAGACATGTAAATATTTCAACCTTCCAAACTCAGGGAGATGAGTTACATCCATTTGCCAAAGATCACCAGGACGGAGGCCTCGGGATTAACACCCACATGAGGGGAGGGCAGAAAAGTAGTCTCAGCCTGACCTTGAACAATGATCCTCCCACCTCTGCCTCCTGAGGGCTAAGATTAAAGGTGTGTGCCACCACACCCAGCCCTACCTCATTCTTGACCTTCTTTGTGATCTATGTATACAGAACTTTACTCATCCCCAGCAGAGGGCGCCGCGGCGACAACAAATGTGCCTGCCAGCCCCCGCCCCTGCGGATCACCTCTGGTTGAACTTTTCTTTTTTTTTTTTTTTAAATATCTCCTCCTCCTGTTGTGATTTAGATTCTGAACTATTCTCATCATCTGCCTCCAGCCACTGTTTACATGGGTACTGGAGAATTGAGCCTCGAATCAGGGTCCTTAGGCTCTACAGGCAAGTGTTTAACAATTAAGGCATTTTTTTATCTTTATGTTAATGGGAAGGCAGCGAAGGGTGGGACAATGGTGTGTAGGATATAGCCATATAGACTTGAAAAATAGGATTTTTTACCTCTAGCAGGGCAATATGAATGTCTCCAGCTGTTTTTTTTTAATTTTTAAAAGTAAATACTTTGGGCCCCGTGGGACACTTAGTTAAGAGCATAGAGGGAGTGTCTAGAGGCAAAAGGGGCGGAGACGGCAGCAGCTCGCCTCATGGCCTCATGGCGGATTGCCCGCCCATTCCTAAGATATTTTTAAAGCAAGTTAGAGTCCGCCCATCTGCCTCTTTTTGTTGTTTGGTTTTTTTTTTTTTTTTTTTTTTTTTTTTGACAAAAGTGACCAAAAGTGACGCCTGAGGTGCGGGCAAGGCGCAGCCAGTGAGGCTCGGGCAGTGCTCGGGCCCGGGCTGGAGTAGGACCATCCCATTCGGGTCGGCCCGCATCCTCAGGGATGTCGGCGGAGCCTGGCTGTTGTCCCTCTGCTCAAAGCGCGCAAGTTTTGTTTTGTGGACCAGTGACTTGTCTTTTACGCCTGTGAGGAAAGTTAACCTCGGTTTGTATTTGATCACAGTTTACATTCACAGAAAGCTACATGGAGGAGCTGTCCTCCACCAGGGGTTTGAGCACATTTGCCTTAGGCAGTAGTTAGGGGCTGAAAAGAGCTGAAAAGATAGCTGCCTGGTGGCGGCTTGGGTGGCGGCCTTGGGAGAAAGGAGATTTTAAAAGTCAGTTTTAGTTTTTTCTTACAGTTTTTAAGGGCAAAATGAACTTTTCCTGGAAGAGCCTTTAAGGTTGGCAATTAAGGCAAGGAGGACTGAATTAATCCATGTGGCTAAAACCAAAGTTTTGTTCCAAGCGCCATGGAGGTTTTTTTTTAGTTTATATATGAGTTAAGCATAAAGTTTTAAACATTTTTTATTTTTTTTTGGATGGCCCCATTCCAATGAGGGGCAGGACACTTTGAGAGTTCTCCAGGTTTGCCCACGTGGTGAGCCTCCTCTAGGTTGTCCACGTGGTGAGTTTTTTTTTAGGTCTACCCACGTGGTGAGTTTTTTTAGGTTTGTCCACGTGGTGAGTCTCTGCCCACGTGGTGAGTTTCATTTTTAGGTCTGCCCACGTGGTGTTTAAGATGGCGCCCCATTCAAATGGGGCAGGACAAAAATGGCGGCACCGCAGAAGCGGTCTGTCGGAAACCCAAAAATGAGAGGAAAGAGAAAAGAACAAGAGATGTTGAAGTTTGGGACGGAGTTTTTATTTAAATGAGGAGGCAAAACATTTAAAGTCTCCTCTAATGGAGGATACGATCCTCCGGGGCCTCTCTGCCCCTTCCGAGGGGGCGGGCATGAATGAGCCTCGCCTATCTCCTCAAGTTCTTCCTTTAGACTTTTTTCCTTTTTTTTGTCTCTTTTGTTCTATTTTTTCTAACTGTTTCTTTTTAGGCCTATTATGTGATTCCCCACTTGTAAAACAAGCCCGGGGATGACTTACCAGCGCCTTCCTCTCCGTGTGTCAAGTTCTGGATCCTCTTCGGCCCCCCGCCTGGCGACCGCAAGACACCCGGCATCCCGGGTTTTTCGGCACCACTTTGCAGCGAACCTTCCCAACCAGCAGGAAAGGAACGGCCACAAACGAAGATCCTTCTTGTATCACACTTTATTGGAGAGCCCTTGGTTAACAGGAAAGCTGATGGCGAAGGGGGCGGGGCCCAAATCTGCAGCTGCTTTTATAGAGTGTACTGCTACAAGGCGTTTACTGATTGGTTGCGACCAGTTTGCCATCACCAGGCGCCACGGGATAGGCTTGGGACAGGTTGCGTCAAGCGCATGCGCATACCTTAGATACAGTTGGCGCCAAGGCACTGCTTAATATGGAGGAGCCAGCGCCATTATCTCCTTCAGCTTGTTCTGGAGTCAGGTTCACCAAGAAAGATGCACTCTTGCCCATTTTCCCCGTTACTCTATGGTTTCAGCTGGGGCCCTGGTGAGATACAATAGGCTGATCCTCCCTTCAGGTTCAGCGTTCATCTGAAAAAGAGAAGCAAAATCTCCAATGGAGAGAGAGGTCAGCATCAGATAGATGAGATGGCTATTGTTATTTTAGAGAGAATTTTATATGTATAGGCCCTCTTATAGCCCACAATTGGTGGGAGTTTTATATTGGACAATGAGTTCATTTTTTGGACATGGTTTTGACTTGGGAGAACTGGTTTTAACACCCCAAGTCTGCCTCCAGTAATACATCTCCTTCAGCAAAGCTTCACCTACCAAATTGCCATCAGCTGGGGATCAAGCATTCAGAACATATGATTTTACGGGAGATGCCTAATTCAAACCACCACACTACAGAATCTTTGTCTCACAAACTCAAGAATGAAGCTCACAGACAAGGATGAAGGGTTTTTTTTTTTTTTTAAGCTGGATGAATTTTAAAGGTAACACTATTACAGAGAGCAAGTTAAAAAAAAGATGCTTAAAGCCGGGTGTGGTGACATACTCCTTTAATCCCAGCACTCAGGAGGCAGAGGTAGGAGGATCACCATGAGTTCAAGGCCACCCTGAGACTACAAAGTGAATTCCAGGTCAGCCTGGGCTAGAGTGAGACCCTACCTCAAAAAATAAAAAATAAAGATGCTTAGTGCAGAGAGGAAGCTGACTTTTATTATTACAGAAGAGTGACACTAAGAAGTAAAAGCCTTGATCTCCCTGGAGCAAGGAGGGGACCTGATCAGGTTGCCAAGTAGCACTCTGGACTGGAGGTTTATGAATTAGAAAACAAAGAAATCATTTGATTGGTCTAAAGGAGAGAGCCCACCAATCTGGATAGGGCTCTCAATTTGATCTGGTGTGCTTCTTCTCCCCTTTCCACTAAACAGGAGGAAGTGGGTCAGCTTTGCATATTTGTTTCTATATTCCAGAATTTTTCTTATGTGGGCTGGCAGTTTGTGTCCCCAGAGCTTTCTTATCAGGCAATTCCACTGGGGGTGGGGGTCTCAGGTCTGCCTCTTTACTATAGAATTTCCTTCCACAAGGTTTCTGTGAGATATTGCTAATATTTTTCAGGACATGTACATGTTTTTTCTTAATTTGAGCCCTGACTGCACACAAAATAGGGGCTGCCTTGTTCCTAATTCCCATTAGCTGGACCCTTTAAAAATCATGTTAGGTGCTTGCTGCAGGCAAACACTAAGTTAGGGGCTCCTCCTAACTTGGCACTGGGCAACTGGATTACCTGGGCTGCAAGAAAACATTTGATGTTCATAAAACAAAAGGCATGCTAATTGCAATGTAGCATGGGAAACAATACAAAATTAGCTTCCTCATTTGAATGCCACATAACTGTCTCTCCAAGAAATTACAGCTATATTCAAAATAAATGCAGAGGGCAGGTGTGATGGTCATGCCTAACCCAACACTCAGGAGGAAAGGCTAAGTTGAGGATCACAGTCCTAGGCCAGACTAGGTTACACAGTAAGATCATATCTCAAAAATGAAATCAAATAGATATTGAGGTTATGGAGTTAAATATGAAAAATGATTTTCTTTAAAGAGAAGAGATAAGCAATTACTTGCATAAGAAGTCACACCCTATCCTGTCAGGTCTTCTTATTGAGCATTATGCCCAGCAGAGTTCACTTTCATGAACTCATCCCTTGTAAACCTGATGAGCTATATGAATTCAGGGGCTGACTGGTGACATCTGGACTGATTTTCTTTCCCACTCAGTGTGAACCACTTACAAAACTCCCTATATTGCACTTCAATATCAGGCTTGAAGCCCTTTTCTCACTGGTTTGGAGGATTAAAAAAATATCATTATTAGTTTCATAGAAATGAAGGTGCTGAGTGCCAAGGTCAGGGCTCCAGCCCAGAGAGTATTCTGAGAATGGGCCACCTCCATAATCATTCCACTCCTGCTTGCCTGTGAAGGGTTAATAGCCTTCCCTGAAAGCTAGAGGGGTCTAAAGGGTTAATATCACTTCCTAAAACTAGCAGGCAATAAAAAAGTCACAGAGACATACAACCTTGACAGGATACGCCCAATAGATTACCTTCCCTTAAATCAGAAAACCTTGAGGGAACAGAAACTGGTGGGTTATCCTCCATAGAAAATTTGACTTAAAAAGCTTATTGTGAGCAAGGACACAAATAACTTCAGTTCCTTATCTACTTCCCTTGGACTTGAAGCTGGTACAGTCTGTTTTTCTTATGATCCTCCTTATAAGCTTCCACCCCAGCCTGGTCCAGTGCTTCAACCTCATCCTGCAGGAAAGCTGAGGCCCCTCACTATTTCTCTCAATAAACAGTCTGTCTGTAGAGATCAAGTCTGGTGTTCTCTTTTGCTTTTCTCTTACACTTTCCTTACATTTCTGGTGCTGTGTCCTGGGTAGCCCTCCAGGGCTTTCGGGCTGCACATCCCACCCCTTCTCTCTACCATCCTGCCAATGTTTCACTCTTTTAGGAATAGAAAAACTCACTGTGCTCATTACTCTGAACTAATAAATCAAAGTTAAATTGAGCTATACCTATATTTCCTACTGTTAAACTGATTACTGAAAAAACAACTGTTTAACAAAATCAAGATTCATTTTAAAATTTTTTTATTATTTTATTTATTTTTTTGGAGAGAGACAGACAGACAGAGAGGGAGAGGGAGACAGATAGAGATGGGCGCGTCAGCAGTCTCTCAGCTGCTGTGAACAAAATCCAGTGGCATGCGTCCCCTTGTGGGAAAGTTCGGCATTGCACCCTTGCGACACTGCATCTGGCTAAACGTGGGACCTGGAGATTGGAACTGCTGGAGAATGGAACCAGCGTTCTTAGGGTTAGGAGGCAGGCGCCTAAACCACTAAGCCATCTCTCCAGCCCAAGATTAATTTTTAATGAGTTTGTTTGTTTAGTTAAACCTCATCTATATGTAACATAAAAGTCAAAAATATGAAATTAATGTAACTGACCTTCTAAATATTCAGAAAAAGGGAGAACATACAAAAACTGCTGACCTGGGGAAATGGGAAGACAGACAATCAGAATTATGTCTATTTATAATTAACTACAAGGACAAAAGAAAACATAAAAGCAGAAGTAAAAAGAAAAAAACTTAAAATGGTCATACTAAAAGTCTTAAGATAAGGACAGTAAAAGTTTTTGTTGATAGTTAGGAGATGAACTGACTAAGGAATATAAACTGGAGAGGAAACTTTAAATGTTGATAAATGTTTGATGAAAAAGATTGTTACAGAGTGGTTACATAGATTGTAAGGTAAAAGTATGTAGATGAAGATATGAGTAAAGTATGTAGATAAAGGTATGAGTAAGCTTAAACAGAAGGTTAAAAACAAAGTTGATTAAGTCTTAAAGACCTTGATCAGATTACAGACTCCTTGAGATATGTAAACTGACTATTAACCTAGGGCTTATATCAGACTAACAAAGGATGGCCCTGGCTGGTAACAATATGCTATGGTATGCAGGGTGTAAACTTAAAAAACTTTAACTCATTGATATTAATTTGGTCATGATAATGGTTGTGAAAAACTAACTTTAAAGTTCTCAACCAAGTTTGCTATGTTAGTCTATTTGTCAACCTTTTACTATTTAATAAGATTATTATATCTTTAAAAAAACACTATTAGAGCCGGGCGTGGTGGCGCATGCCTTTAATCCCAGCACTTGGGAGGCAGAGGTAGGAGGATCACTGAGAGTTCGAGGCCACCCTGAGACTACAGAGTGAATTCCAGGTCAGCCTGAGCCAGAGTGAGACCCTACCTTGAAAAACCAAAAAAAAAAAAAAAAAAAAAAAAAAACCACTATTAAAAAAAGGTGTAGCTTTAAGATGGTTCCTGTCTTGTTCATGCTGTTTTACTGGGTGATTATCACTGAGATTATTGTCTAAATCTTATAAAAGGCGATTTAGTCATTGTAACTTTGTTTTTAGGAAAATTGAAAAAACTCCTCCTATCTTAGGAAAGCCTGCAATATACAAACAATGTTAATATGGTTTGTCTAGGCTTCATATATTCTACCATTTGTAACTATTGCCTTATGTTAAATTTAAAAAATGGTTCAATGATTAAAGGTAGTTGAAGAAATCACTATATGTCTGTCATAATGTCTCTAATGTATGTTAAAATCAGACTAATTTAGCTCAACAATGACCAGGTTTGGCTTGATTCTTAAACTGTGTATACTCAGTTTCAGTCAACGTTTTACTTAAGTAATTGTTTCATTTCTTGTATCTTAAGTTCATTGCTTATAGATATATTGATACTTAAGACATGTTCCCTGTTCTAGAAAAATGATCTTAAGTACTGCTGTTATGCTTCCAGTTTGTGGGATTATTGGTACCCACACAGGTAATCAAACTAATCAAAAATGGTACCAAATATAAATGCCAAAACTTTATGCTGTCTTACTTGACATGCTCTGCCTGTACTTATAACTATTAGATATTTAAAAAATAAGATGTGCCTACCATCTAAAAGGCTAATTCGCTGTAGTTCTCTTGCCTTGTTTACATAGTTCAAACTTAATTCTCTATAATAAGGTGATAAAGTTATTTATAATGTCATACCTCATATTAGGATAAAAGAAAAGTTATATCTTGTACTGTAATAAATTTCCATACTAATTATGACCCACATGACAAAGGCTTTTGTACTGACACTGTAATTTTTGTATTGTTTCAAGGCCATAGTTTGTAGTACAGCTTTTGGCCAGTACCAAAATTTTATTATGTTTTTTCTTAACTCCAAATACAGCTACAGATGTCTCGCTATTAATTAACCATTTTTTCAGGCTTTGGAAGAGATTCCTCTGGACTCATACTGGTGTAAAAATAGACTGATTCTCCACTCCATCTCTGGTGCTGATTCTGTAAGCCTTAGTTTCCTATATCAATAAAGGTTAAGAAGATCAAGATATTTTAGCTAGTTTTGTCTATTTATTTAAACTCTATCTGAATGTGACATAAGAATCAAAACTAAGGGGCTGGAGAGATTGCTTAGTGGTTCAAGTGTTTGCTTGCAAAGCCAAAGGATCCCAGTCCAATTCTCCAGGACCCATGTAAGCTATAAACTAAAAACTCTCATAGCTCTACTCCCTATAAGTTAAACTTATCCTGTCTCTGACATGTACTTTATTCCCTTGATTATGATAATGTTCACCCTCTCTTTTGATCCTTACAAACTCAGAGGCCTCACTGAATTCCTCCAAGATGGAATCTTTGCCTTTACTTCACAACAAGTCACTGAATTCATCATGACCACTGATTATCAGACCCTGAACATCCAACCTCCACAGGGCTGTGTGGGACACTCCCAGAGAACTAATGCCCCCCCCAGCTTGAAGTAGTTGGAGATGAGTCATCTTCCTCCATTCCAGCCCACACAGTCCTCCCCTAGATACCTCACCCCTCCACAATTCTCCCCAATCTTTTATCCTTCCAGAGTCCAGAATGAAGGATTAATAGCCTTCCCTGAAAACTAGAGAGAACTAAAGAGTTAATAGCTTGCCCTAAAACAAGCAGGCAATAAAAATGTCACAGAGACATGTAGACTTGACAGACTACTCCCATAGATAAAATTCCTTTAACTCATAAAACTTTGTGGGAACAGAAACTGTCTGGTGTGTTATCCTCCCTAGACAATTTGGCTAAAAAAGCTTATTGTGAGCAAGGACATAAATAACTACGGTTCCTTATCTACTTCCCTTGAACCTTCAGCTGGTACAGTCTGTTTTTCTTAGGATACTCCCTGTAAGCTTGCACCCCAGCCTGATCCAGTGCTTCAGCCTTCATCCTGCGGGAAAGCTAAGGCCCCTCACTGTTTTGTTCAATAAATAGTCTGTCTGTATAGATGAAGTCTGCTGTTCTCTTTTGCTTTTCTCTTGCACTTTCCTTACAGCCTGGACCCTGTGACTATAGGCAGGCAGATATACCGTGCTTCCCAAGTGTCTTTCCTGGCAAGCATTTGTTCCAGGTCAAGAAGACCATTCCATAGCAAATCCCTTCAGCAACTACAGGCATTGAATTTTTATTTATCTCTCTCTCTTCCTTCCTTTTCTTTCTCTCTCTCTCTCTTACATTCATTTTTTTTTTTTTTTTTTTTGAGGCAAGCCCAACAGACTTTTTTAAGTGCAAGAGTGAGAAAGAAAGAGAGAGAGAGAATTGGTGCACCAGGGCCTCCAGCCATTGCAATGTACCTCCAGCTGCTTCTGTCCCCTTGTGCACATGTGCAACCTTGCGCATCACTGTGTGTCTGGCAAAAACATGTGGAGGGGAAGATTTAGGGAGGGATGAAAGGGCATGCCATCAGTGTCTGCATCCTATGTGTTGTGCTTGATGCTTCATGTGACCACAAGGTGGTATACTCCCCATCTTACAAAGTAGTTTGTAGAGATGGTTAGTGAGTGTGGGTGCCAATGGGATGCATGCATGGCCTTATTACAGTCACTTGACAATATTTCAGGTCAGTTTCATATTAAAAGACATGAGAACAGAGCAATAAAGGCTATGCATCCAAGTTTTTCTATTTGCCTAAATCTTGTCTTCTACTTCAGGAAGGTGGTATTCTGCCAGCAATGAAAGCACAGAGTCTCAGGAGTCATGTGAGAGTGGTTCAGATGCTGCTTGACCATTTTTGGCAGTGTGGCTTCTGGGTTTCTTACTTTTCTTTCTCATAAAATTATATCAAGAAACAACATGAAAATCATTAGTCTGTTCTTATGATTAAAAGAAGTTACACAGTTATATACATAAATCAGATTTTACCATAGGAGACATTTATTAAATATTACCTATCATTATCACTATTCTTAGGACAGTATCTGCATTAGAGCAGGATAGGACTCATTAATAAAACTGTAGTTTATGGAGTTTACTTAATTTGCTTGGTAAGTGTGACTGACCCCCAAATAAGGATGACTATATTCACATTGTACACTGTACCTTCTTTTATTAACTGACATTTGCTGTTATAACAAACCAACCACAAAATGTCAGTGGCTTAGTACAATACATATTCCCTGCTCACACAATAGTTCTGTGTCTGGCTGTCCTTCAGCTGGCAGGAATGTGGTCATCATGCCCTCACAACCATACCCCAGGGTCTGGAGTCTTCTGCATCTCCCTGGGAAAAGAGCAAATAAACCTCCCTTTACTCACATTCTCCTGGTGAAGTTATCTGGATGCAAAGGGCTAGGAGAGGTTGTCCATGCCTGGTAACTCCCTGGTATTAGCAACAGTACACTATGAAAGTAAGAACATGATTCTTGAACTTCCGTTTAAGATGGCAACATAGGAACCATGCCAAAAAAGGGTAGGGGATAAAAGCAAAACAAACCCCAGCAAAATACACTCTTCTACTAAAAAGTTAGGTACATAGTAAACTATCAAGCACAGCAGAGAAGTAGGAGAGATCCAGAGCGTCTGGAGCCCACAGAAGTGGGCAGAAGTCACTCCACAGCTGCCGCGGCAGCTGCGGAAGCACCGCTAGGCTCCGCCTGAGCCGGCTGAGCTGCAGGATTTTAAAGCCAGGTGAGGAGATTTTTCCACTCACACCGCCTCCTCACAAACTCAAGAAACGTGGAAGGAGGAAGGCAGAGACCAACAGAGAGGCTTGTGAGGAAGAGGATCACGTGGAGGAGCAGACGGACTTTAGCCACCATTCACAGCCTCCCCTCCCCCACCACGAGTGCAAGCACGGCAAGCAACAGAGACCTGGGGAAGAGAGCTCACCAGCAGCATCGGGCACAGCGAAAGACGCAGCCTGCCTTCCTGAGCCCATAACACAGCAAAGGACCCAAGCAGCCGTGCAGCATAGCTGTGATCAAACCCGTTCCAAAAGGTAACTTGGTTTACACCAGGTTAGTAGCCACCAAATAAGCCTGGTATATAATCCTGACAGATGGTCAGATCTGACATTCCTAAATAAGCTATATTTTAGGCTGCTAATTTGTTGCTTCCTGATTTGTTTCCTCCTCTGTCATTCATTGGGGAAGGGTCTCACTTGATCACAAGCTGACCTTGGAACTCTCTACAGATCAGAAACCTTAGCCTCCCAGTTGATAGGATTAAGGGCGTGGGCTAACACATATCCTTAGGGACTGTGACTTTGTTAGAGGATCTGTTTGTCATAACACCTGCTTTCGCACAAATACTCTGTGCTGTATTTCATTGAAGGTACATTGTTGAGTTAATTTTTTAGATTTTGACTGTATTCTGTTCCATTCACCCCACTTGATACTCTCATATCAGGCAAGGGTCACTTCTGTGATTACTTTGAGAGCCTTAAGAACCACACTTAACACCTTAAACTCCTACACTGAAGATATATAATATCAGATTGATTGATACATCTAATATTACTGCAGACATTTAGAAAACCCAAGCATTAAATTAATTCAAGATGCAAAGATCTCTACATTACAATACAAGAAACACAAAAAATCCAGACAACATAAATCCACCAAAAAGTATTAATATATCAGAAATGACCTTCAGTGAGGCTGACTTAGAGGAAATCCCCGAGAAAGATTTCAAAAGAATGATTATAATTATGTTCAAAGAACTCAAAGAGGAAATAAAAGGGTTCAAAGAACTCAAAGAGGAAATGAAAGGGTTCAAAGACCTCAAAGAAGAAATCAAAGGATTCAAAGAACACACAGAAAACCAATTTAATGAAACAAGGAGGTCAATACTAGACATAAATACGGAAATAGAAAGAATAAAGAAAACCCACTCAGAAATGCTAGCAATAAAGAACACAGTCAGTGAAATAAAAACCTCTGTAGAAAATCTCTCTAGTAGAATGGATGAAGGAGAGAACAGAATATCTAAACTAGAAGACCACATAGCTGATCTAATACAGTCCAACAGAGAGAAAGACAAAATAATAGGAAGGTATGAATGGGAATATCAGGATATTCGGGACACTATGAAAAGATCAAACATAAGAATTCAAGGGATAGTAGAAGGAGAAGAATTTCACTCCAAAGGCATAGTAGGTGTTTTCAACAAAATCATAGAGGAAAACTTCTCCCAAATTGGGAAAGAGATGCCAATGCAGATACAGGAAGCCTTTAGAACACCAAACAGACAAAACCTGGAAAGAACCTCTCCCCGCCATATTATAATTAAACTACCAAACATACAAACTAAAGAAAATATATTGAAAGCAGCTAGAGAGAAAAAGCAAGTGACATACAAAGGGAAGCCCATCAGACTCACAGCAGATTACTCAACACAAACTTTAAAAGCCAGAAGGGCCTGGAGTGATGTATTCCAAGTTCTGAAAGATAAAAACTGTCAGCCAAGATTACTTTATCCTGCAAAACTATCTATCCAAATAGATGGAGAAATAAGGACATTCCACAACAAAGACAGGCTAAAGGAATTTTTGGCAACTAAACCATCTCTACAGAAAATACTTGCAGGAATCATTCACGCTGAGGAGAAAGCAAAGCACACACAACAGGAAATAGGAAAAAATAAATCATACTCAAATAACAGTTAAAACAAGTGAGTAAAGGGAAAACAGGAAAAACTAAAAACTAAGAAGAATGGTGAGAATAAACACATATATGTCAATAATAACTCTTAATATCAATGGCCTCAATGCCCCTATCAAAAGACACAGACTTGCAGACTGGATTAAAAAGCAGGATCCTACCATCTGTTGCCTCTAGGAAACTCATCTCTCAATAAAAAATAGAAACCTTCTTAGGGTGAAAGATTGGAAAAAGGTATTTCAAGCAAATGGGCCTAGAAAACAAGCAGGGGTTGCTATCCTAATTTCTGACAAGATAGACTTCAATCCAACATTTGTGAGGAAAGATAAAGAAGGTCACTTTATACTGATTAAAGGAACACTCCAACAGGAGGACATTACAATCCTAAACATATATGCCCCTAACATGGGGGCTCCCAACTTCATCAAACAAACACTATTAGAATTAAGGTCAGAGATATCTCCTAACACAATAGTAGTGGGTGACTTCAATACCCCACTCTCATCACTAGACAGGTCTACCCAGTAAAAAATAAACAGAGAGACATCTGCATTAAATGATATCATGGAACAAATGGACCTAACAGATATATACAGAACATTCCATCCAAATGCTGCAGAATATACATTTTTCTCAGCAGCACATGGGACATTCTCTAAAATAGACCATATACTAGGACACAAATCAAATCTGAACAAATACAGGAAAATTGAAATAATCCCTTGTACACTTTCTGACCACAATGGGATTAAACTGCAAATCAGCAACAAGAAAAACTACAGAGCATACAGAAACTCATGGAGACTAAACAGCACTTTATTGAATGATGTATGGGTCATTGAAGAAATTAAAAAGGAAATCAAGAAATTCGTAGAATCAAAGGATGATGAGAATACAACATACCAAAACCTTTGGGACACAATGAAGAAAGTCCTACGAGGGAAATTTATAGCTCTAAGTGCCTATATTAAGAAATTGGAGAGTTCGCAACTAAACAATTTAATGCTTCACCTTAAGGCCTTGGAAAAAGAACAAGGCAAACCAAAAATTAGTAGACAGGAAGAAATAATAAAGGTTACGGCAGAAATTAATGAAATGGAAACCAAAAAAACAATCAAAAAATCAATGAAACAAAGAGTTGGTTCTTTGAAAGGATAAACAAGATTGACAAACCCTTAGCAAATCTGACCAAAAGAAAGAGAGAAGAGACAAAAATTGATAAAATTAGAGATGAAAAAGGCAACATCACAACAGATACCAAAGAAATTCAGAAAATCATACGGACATACTTTAAGAATATATATGCCTCTAAGTTTGAAAACCTGAAAGAAATGGATGATTTCCTTGATTCATATGACCTACCAAAATTAAATCAAGATGAGATAAACCATTTAAATAGAACTACAACAACCACAGAGATTCAAGCAGTTATAAAAAGTCTCCCAACTAAAAAAAGCCCAGGCCCAGCCGGACGTGGTGGCACACACCTTTAATCCCAGCACTCGGGAGGCAGAAGTAGGAGGATCGCCGTGAGTTCAAGGCCACCCTGAGACTACATAGTGAATTCCAGGTCAGCCTGGGCCAGAGTGAGACCCTACCTAGAAAACCAAAAAAAAAAAAAAAAAAAAAAAAAAGCCCAGGCCCAGATGGATTCACTGCTGAATTTTACCAGACATTTCTGGAAGACCTAACACCAATGCTTCTCAATCTTTTCCATAAAATAGAAAAGGAAGGAATTCTACCAAAATCCTTCTATGAAGCCAGCATCACCCTGATACCCAAACCGGACAAAGACAGATAAAAAAAAGAAAATTATAGACCAATCTCCCTCATGAACATAGATGCAAAAATTCTCAACAAAATACTGGCAAACAGAATACAAGAATTTATCAGAAAGATTATTCACCCTGACCAAGTAGGCTTTATCCCAGAGATGCAGGGATGGTTCAACATACACAAATCCATAAATGTAATACACCATATAAATGGTCTGAAGGACAAAAATCACATGGTCATCTCAATAGATGCAGAAAAGGCATTTGACAAAAGCCAACACCCCTTCATGGTGAAAGTATTACAGAAAATGGGAATAGGAGGAACATATCTCAACATAATAAAAGCTATTTATGACAAACCTACAGCCAACATAATACTAAATGGGGAAAAACTTGAAGCTTTTCCTCTAAATTCAGGAACAAGACAAGGGTGTCCACTTTCCCCACTACTATTTAATATAGTACTGAAAGTCTTGGCCACAGCAATAAGGCAAGAGACACTCATAAAGGGGATACAAATTGGAAGGGAAGAGATCAAATTATCATTATTTGCAGACGATATGATTCTATACCTAACAGACCCTAAAGTCTCTACCTGCAAACTGTTAGAGCTGATAAACACTTTTAGCAATGTAGCAGGATACAAAATAAACACACAGAAATCAGTAGCTTTTCTATATACTAACAACAAATGTGCAGAGGATGAAATCAGGGAATCTATCCCATTCACAATTGCCTCAAAAAAAAAATAAAATGCCTTGGAATAAACTTAACCAAGGAAGTGAAGTATCTCTACAATGAGAACTTTAAAAAACTCGAGCGACAAATTACAGAAGACACAAGGAAATGGAAAGACATCCCATGCTCCTGGATTGGAAGAATCAATATTGTGAAAATGTCAATCTTACCAAAAGCAATCTATACATTTAATGCGATCCCTATTAAAATCCCAATAGCTTTCTTCACAGAAATAGAAAAAACAATCCTAAAATTCATCTGGAAACACAAAAAAACCTCGAATAGCCAAAACAATTTTGCGTAACAAAAATCAGGCAGGTGGTATAACCATACCTGATTTTAAGTTATATTACAAAGCCATAGTAACAAAAACAGCATGGTACTGGCACAAGGACAGACAGGTAGATCAATGGAACAGAATAGAAGACCCAAATATTAATCCAAGCAGCTACAGCCACCTGATTTTTGACAAAAATGCCAAAAATATTAGTTGGAGAAAAGATAGCCTCTTTAAGAAGTGGTGTTGGGAAAACTGGACATCTGTAGGTAAAAGGATAAACATAGATCCTTGTCTCTCTCCATGCATGAGAGTCAAGTCCAAATGGATCAGGGACCTTGATATCAGACCTGAAACTCTGAACCTGCTAGAGGAAAAGGTAGGCAAAAACCTTCAACATATTGGCATAGGTAAGGACATTCTGAATATAACCCCAGTTGCTCAGGGAATAAAACCACTAATCAACCAATGGGACCTTATGAAATTACAAAGCTTTTGTACAGCAAAGGACACTGTGAATAGAGCAAAAAGACAACCTACAGAATGGGAGAAAATCTTTGCCAGCTATACATCTGACAGAGGATTAATATCCAGAATATACAAAGAACTCAAAAAACAGAATAATAAGAATTCAAACAACCCAGTTAAAAAAATGGGCTATGGAACTAAATAGAGAATTCACAGAAGATGAAATACAGATGGCATATAAACATCTAAAAAAGTGTTCCACATCCTTAGCCATCAGGGAAATGCAAATTAAAACCACGTTGAGATTCCATTTCACTCCTGTCAGAATGGCTACCATCAAGAAAACAAATGATAATAAGTGTTGGCGTGGATGCGGAAAAAGAGGAACACTTCTACACTGTTGGTGGGAATGTAATCTGGTCCAACCATTGTGGAAATCAGTGTGGAGGTTCTTGAGACAGCTAGAAATAGATTTACCATATGATCCAGCTATAGCACTTCTAGGCATATATCCAGAAGACTCTTCTCACTACCTTAGAGATACTTGCAAAACCATGTTTATTGCTGCTCTATGCACAATAGCTAGGAAATGGAAGCAGCCTAGATGTCCCACCACAAATGAATGGATAATAAAGATGTGGTACATTTACACAATGGAGTTCTACTCAGCGGTAAAGAAAAATGAAATTATGAAATTTGCAGGGAAATGTATGGATCTGGAAAGGATTATACTAAGTGAGGTAACCCAGGCTCAGAAAGTCAAACGTCACATGTTCTCTCTCATATGTGGATCCTAGCTACAAATATACAGACTTGTGTGTGAACTGGAACCAAAACTTGGTACCAGAAACCAGTGAGCTGGTAAAAGGCTATAAGGGAGGAAGGAAAGGGAAGGACTTAAGTGTATGGTATTGCACATATGTAAGTGGAAGAACTGATTACAAGGAGGGGAATGGCCTAACCGAGGCCATGGGTAGAGAATGCATAAAAGAAGGGCAGGGGGAGGGTCAATCTAATTTCAAAAGATTGTGAATAAGACTTATGTAAAATTACTTTTTTGAATAATGGTACATCTAGAAGCTGTAGACTGTTACCAGAAATTTTTCAGTGCCTGGGATGGGATACCTTCCAGTGAGTTGTTGGCCAAGGAGGTCCTGGTAGCCTCCAAAACATTAAAGGCGTTTGCCAAAGCCCTTGGTTTCCCTCGAGAAACAGATAGTAAGACCCTATTGCTGAAGACATCTCTTGCCTGAGAGGCAAGGTCACTGAGAAAGCAAGCTGGTGCTGAGCAGAAAACCTTCTCCCTGTTGACTAGCCAACTGAAAGCTGGAAAAAGCTGCACTGCATGCAGAGTATAGGAGGCAGAAGTCATCAGCAGTCAAAACAGTGGACGCTGAATATTCAAATTTGGCCAGACAGGCCCAAAGACTGAACGGGTGCAATAGTGGCATGTCTACTCGTGGGGTAACCAACTGCTCCATAATTGGACTGAAGGCCCTCTCTACAGGAGGGAATACATACCTGGTACTGAAAAACCTAAGCAAAAGTCTATGATAGGTAAGGTCATGAGCCTTAAGGGTATAAAGCATGCTCTTGTCTAAATGTATATGCTATTCCCACCAAGCTGCCCGGAAAATAATACACTTAATGTTCATATTCACATATTAATGCTACTCTCACTTCTGGTTAGAAAAGCTTCTCTTTTCAGATGGCGATGACCACTGGGATGATCCAAAAGGCAACATAGTGCTGAGAAGAAGAGATGGAGGAGTGCCCTTCACTGAAACACCTTTGTCGCACCCTCCAAGTCTCAGGGATCATTGCAGAAGAGGGGGCGGATAGAATAGAAGAGCCAAAGGAAGGGTACGACTCCTTACAATGCAACTGCCCAGACAGAAATTGGCCTTGATATCCATGACCTTGCTGTGCCTAGCAATACCTCCGCAAGACCCTCATAATAGAAGTAAAAGATGATGACATCAAATTAAAAGAGAGACTAATGGAGAAAGGGAGGGGATATGATGGGGAGTGGAGTTCTAAAGGGGAATGGGGGAGGGGAGGGAAATATCATGTACTTCTTGTATGTAAGTATATTTTGTTGTCAATAAAAAAAATTTTTAAAAAAAGAACATGATTCTTTTGGATGCTGGTTGTCTATGTCTTACTACTTCCTACTGTCATGAACAATATCATGAAGGCTCAGACATGAAAGCCTTGGCCCAGAATCTCCTGAAAAGTGGGGGTATTGGGACTGTATTTCTCTTCTCAGCCTCATACCCATCTTGCTCCCACACTGTTATATCTAAGGACTTTTCCCAGAAGGTTTAGCTGCACAAGATCCCATCATCCAGGGACCTTGATTATTGATTCTAAATGACAGCAGGAGCACAGGGTACAGAGCCCAAAGCCCCACAGTCCTGTACATCACCATGTACTAAGAAGGATAATAATCTGTGTGTTTGTGAAGTGTACTGTGACAAAGTACCACAAACTGGGTAGCTTAAGCAACAAGTTATTGTTTCAGAGTTCTGGAAGCCATAATTCCAAGATTGAGGTGTCAGCAGGATTTGGCCCTTGTGAGGAGTGTGAGAATGTTGCAGCCTTGCTCCTAATTTCTCATGGTTCACTAACTATCTTTGACATCCCTTGGCTAATAGAAGGATCATTCTGGTCTGTCTTTGCTTTAAGTTTGAGGGGTTGAGAACTAATTTTATGCTCAATATGCTCAAGTCCAGTCAAGTACTATAATACATGAACACTAACACTATGGCCCAATAAGAATGTGATACCCTTATCGATCATGTAGAGGAGACAGCTATGTGTATGTGACCATATAGGATATAGGTTATTCCAAACATGGACTATGGGAAACTCCATGTTTAAATAGCTTCACTTTTCACAGATGTACATACTAAATTCCAAGATAGAAATCTTAGAGTGATCATTTTTTATTTTAAGACTAATAGAGAAACATGAACATTTCCTAGGCTGGGTGCTTCCATGTGGATTGTTAACTAGTCCTCATAGAAGTTCTTGAGATATGACATGGAAACTGAAGTAAGAACTGGCAAAAGAGTAGAACACTTTACTATACCAATTATATCTTAAAGTGTTTTTTTTTTTTTTAGGCAAGCCTAACAGACTGTCCCTTTTTTATGTGTGTGTGTGTGAGAGAGGGGGGGGGGAGAGAGAGAGAGAGAAAGAATTGGTACACCACAGCCTCCAGCAACTGCAATCAAACTCAACATGTGCACCCCCTTGTGCACATGTGCAGCCTTGGATGCTTGCATCGCTTTGTTTGTCTGGCTTACATGGGACCTGGAGAGTCAAACATGAGTCCTTAGGCTTCACAGGCAGGCACCTTAACCACTAAGTCATCTCTCCAGCCCTTAAAATGTTTTTAATTTTTGTTTAGAATATGAGCCACTGGAGTTCTCAGATGCTTAATCTTGAGGCCCATATGCAATACATGAAATCTGACTCAGTTGCTTTTGCAAAAATATACAACAGCTAAAACCTGACACATAGCTATTGCAATCTATGTTTTTTTGTTTCATCCTACAGATTAATTCACAAAGGTACTTGTTTTTACTGTCTTCTTGTGAAGCTAAATTGTAATAGGCAGATATTGAATACTGACAAGGAAACTAGGTGCCAAATAATTACCCAGTAAGACCAGATGAAACAAAACACAGAGGATGTAGAAGTTGCCTGAAAATATTTTGCAACCAAGCAAGTTCATGAGCTCTTTTTCCTGATTGTTGGGTCAGTGATCAACCTTTCATTGGCCTGGCCACCCCATGCTGCCAATGTATTTCTTGTGTTCTCAGGGCCATCCCAGAAATGAGCAAGAAGCACTGTTTAACCTGCTAATGCCATAGTCAGGAAACACGCACTGAGAGCACCAGAAAGATCCTTCTTCCTAGTGGGAGGCATATGAATGTCCTCAACTCCATCTATCTCCTCTAGTGTAGTGCTGGCTTTGTGTGTAAAGGTGCCAAGTTTTCATCTAGGCACCTAATTGCCTGACCTGATTGCTCTGATTGCCTTCTTAACCCAAAAGTCTCTCCCATTCTCAGATATCTATTAAGCTTCTCTTCCTCCTCTGCTATTTAATCTGGCTATTTCCCAGTGATGGTACAGAACCAGGAGTTTCATGCAAAAGCACAAGTCTGCCAGCTCAGTTCTTAGGAGGCAAAGGCAAAAGAACTGAGTTTGAGACCAACCTGGCCTATATAAGGAGACCTTGTTGCAAAAAGGGTGGGGTGGGGACCTTCCGGTTAAGATGGCAGCATAAGAACCATGTCAAAACAGCCTAAGGGAGAAAAAGAAAAAAAAAAAAACAGGCAAAGCACACTCTTCTACTAAAAGGTGAGGTGTAATATAATAAATTATCAACCACAGCAGAGAAATAGAAGAGATCGAGAGTGTCTAGAGCCCACAGAAGCAGGCAGAAGTGGCTCCAGCAGTGGCAGCATGAGATCCATGTGGTCACAGCCACCAGGCTTGGCCTGAGCCATGGGGGGGAGGAGGGGTGGAAACAGGTAGCCAGGCATGGTGGTGCATTCCTTTAATCCCACCACTCGGGAGGCAGAGGTAGGAGGATCGCCATGAGTTTGAGGCCACCCTGAGAGTACATAGTTAATTCCAGGTAAGCCTGGACCAGAGTAAGACCCCACCTCAAAAAAAAAAAAAAAAAACAGGTGAGGGAATTTTCTACTCATACTGGCCTCCTCGCAAACTTAAGAAACATGGAAAGAGGACAGTAGAGACCAATGGAGCAGCTTGTGAGAAAAAGGATCATGAGAGCCAGTGGCAAGACTTTAGCCTTCCCTCCTGCACAGCCAGCACAAGTGCCAGCAAGTGCCAGAGACCTGGGAAAGGGAGCTCACCTACACAGCATCCAGCACAGGTGATCAGAGCAGCGACACACAGACACAACCAGCCTACCTGAGCCCACAGCACAGCAAAGAGGGACCCAAGCGGCCATGCAGCATAGCTGATAACAAAGCCATCCCAAAAGGTAACTGGGATTACACCAGGTCAGTACCTACCAAATAAGCCTGGCTTGCAGTGGAAGTGCTAATTGTACCATCCACGTCAGGGTAAATTATATGTTAAAGCTGATGGATGGTCATATTTGACATTCTTAAATAAGCTATATTTTGGGCTTCTCATTTGATGCTTCCTGATTTATAGTGCCTTTGTTTCCTCTTCTGTCATTCATTGGGGAAGGGTCTCACTCAGTCATAAGCTGACCTTGGAACACTCTACAGACCAGAAATCTTAGCCTTCCAACTGACAGGATTAAGGATGTGGGGCAACACACATCCTTAGGGACTGTGACTTGGTTAGAGGATCTATTTGTCATAATATAATATCTACATTTGCATAAACAATTCCTTGCACTCTATCTGATCACAAGGGGTCAAACTACAAATCAGTAGCAAGAAAAGCTACAGAGCATACATAAAATCATGGAAATGAAACAATACACTAAGAAATCAAGAAGGAAATCAAAAAATTCATAGAATCAAATGATAATGAGAACACAGCATACCAAAACCTTTGGGCAGTCCTAAGGGAAATTTATAGCTTTAAGTTCTTATATTAAGAAATGAGAAATGTCTCAAGTAAAGAACTTAATGCTTCACCTTAAGGCCTTGGAAAAGGAAGAACCAGGCAAACTGAAACTCAGTGGGAAGGAAGAAATAAAGATAAGGGCAGAAATTAATGAAATATAAGCCAAAAAATCCAAATAATCAATGAAAGAGTTGGTTCTTTGAAAGGATAAACAATATTGATAAACCCTTAGCACATTTGACCAAAAAAAGAGAGAAGAGACACAAATTAATAAAATTAGAGATGAAAAAGGCACCATCACAACAGATACAAGAGAAATTTTAAAAAATCATAGGGACATATTATAAGAACATATACTCCACTAAGTTTGAAAATCTGAAAGAAATGGATGATTTCCTTGATTTATATGACCGACCTAAATTAAATCAAGATGAGATTAACCACTTAAATAGACCAATAAAAAGTATGGAGATCCAAGCAGTTATATATAAAAAAAAAGTCTCCCAACTAAAAATATCCCAGGCCAAGATGGATTCACTGCTGAATTTTACCAGACCTTCATGGAAGAACTAACATCAATGCTTCTTAAACTTTTCCATAAAATGGAAGAGGAAGGAATCCTACCAAACTCTTTTTATGCAACCAGCATCACCCTGATACCAAAACCAGACAAAAAATAGAACAAAAAAATAAAATTACATACAATCTCCCTCATGAACATAGATGCAAAAATTCTCAACCAAATATTGGCAAACAGAATACAAGGACTTGCTTTCAGAAAGATCATTCACCCCAACCAAGTAGGCTTTTCCCAGAGATGCAGGAATGGTTCAACATACGCAAATCGATAAATATGATACATTTTAATCAATGGACTGAAGGACAAAAATCACATGATCATCTCATTAGATACAGAAAAAGCATTTGACAAAATCCATCAGCCCTTCATGATAAAAGTCCTACAGAGACTGGGAATAGAATGAACATTTCTCAACATAATAGAGTCTATTTATGACAAACCACAGCCAACATAATAATAAATGGAGAAAAATTTGAAACTTTCCCACTAAAATCAGGCACAAGACAAGGGTGTCCACTGTCCCCATTCTTATTTAATATAGTACTGGAAGTCTTAGCCATAGCAATAAGGCAAGAGACACACATAAGGGATACAAGTTGGAAAGAAAGAGATCAAGTTATCATTATTTGCAGATGATATGATTCTATACATAAAGGTCTTTAAAGACTCTACCAGCAAACTGTTAGAGCTGATAAACACCTATAGCCATGGGATACAAAATAAACACACAGAATCAGTAGCCTTCCTATACACTAACAACAAACACACAAAGGATGAAATCAGAGAATCACTCCCATACACAATTGCATCAAAAAAAAAAAAAAAACCCTTGGGATAAACCTAACCAAGGAAGTGAAGGATCTCTACAATGAAAACTTTAAAACATTCAGGCAAGGCATTTTAGAAGACACCAAGAAATGGAAAGATATCCCTCGTTCTTGGATTGGAAGAATAAATATTGTGAAAATGGCAATCTTACCAAAAGCAATCTACACACTTAATGCAATCCCCATCAAAATTCCAATGGCATTCTTCACAGAAATAGAAAAAACAATCCAAAAATTTATTTGGAAGCACAAAAAACCTCTAATATCTAACACAATTTTGAACAACAAAACTAAGGGTGGTGGTATTACCATACCTGATTTTAACCTATATTACATAGCCATAGTAATAAAAACAGCATGGTACTGGCACAAAAACAGACATGTAGATCAATAGAACAGAATAGAGGACCCTGAGATAAGTCCAGGTAGCTATAGCCACCTGATCTTTGACAAAAATGCCAAAAATACTCACTGGAGAAAAGACAGCCTTTTCATCAAATGGTGCTGAGAACATTAAATATGTATCTGTAAAAGGGTGAAAATAGATGCTTGTCTTTCTCCATGCACAAGATGTAAGTCCAAATGGATCAAAGACCTTAATATCAGACCTGAAACTCTGAAACTGCTAGAAGAACAAGTAGGGGAAACCCTTCAACATATTAGTCTTGGCAAAGACTTTCTGAATATAACCCCAATTGGTCAGGAAATAAAACCACAGATCAGCTGCTTGGACCTCATGAAATTACAAAGCTTTTATTTTTGTTCTTTCTTTTGTTTTTTTTGAGGTAGGGTCTCACTCTAGCCCAGGCTGACCTAGAATTCACTAGGTAGTCTCAGGATGGCCTTGAATTCACAATGATCCTCCAACCTCTGCCTCCCAAGTGCTGGGATTAAAGGAATGCACCACCACACCTGGCAATTACAAAGCTTTTGTACAGCAAAGGACACTGTGAATAGAGCAAAGAGGTAACCTACACAATGGGAGAAAATCTTTGCCAGCTATACATCTGATGGGATTTAATATCTAGGATATACAAAGAACTCAAAAATTAAATAATAAGAAATCAAACAACCCATTTAAAAAATGGGCTATCAGGCTGGAGAGATGGCTTAGTGGTTAAGGTGCCTGCCTCCTAAACCTAAGAATGCTGGTTCCAATCTCCAGTGGTTCCAATCTCCAGGTCCCACGTTTAGCCAGATGCAAAGTGACACAAGGGCGCAATGCCACACTTGCCCACAAGGGGGCACACACATCTGGATTTCATTCTCAGCAGCTGAGAGGCTGCTGGCCCACCCATCTCTATCTGTCTTCCTCTCCTCCCCCCCCTCTCTCTGTCTCTCTCTCAAAAAAAATGGGCTATGGAACTAAATAGTGAGTTCTCAGAAGAATAAATACAGATGGTATATAAACATCTAAAAAATGTTCTACATCCCTAGTCATCAAGGATATGCACATTAAAACTATGTTGAGATTCCATCTCACTCCTGTCAGATTGGCTACCATTATGAAAACAAATGACCACAAATGCTGGTGGGGATGCAAAAAAAGAGGAATCCTTCTACACTGTGGGTGGGAATGCAATCTTGTTCAGCCATTGTGGAAATCAGTGTGGAGGTTTCTGAGACAGATAAAAATAGATCTACTATATGACCCAGCTATACCACTCCGAGACATATATCCTAAGGACTCATCTCACTACCTTAGAGACACTTGCTCAACCATGTTTATTGCCACTCTATTCACAATAGCTAGGAAATGGAACCAGCCTAGATGTCCCTCAACTGATGAGTGGATAATGAAGATATGGCACAACAGAGTTCTACTCAGCAGTAAAGAAAAATGAAGTTATGAAATTTGCAGGAAAGTGGATGGATCTGGAAAGGATTATACTCAGTGAGGTAACCCAGGCCCAGAAAGCCAAATGTCACATGTTCTCTCTCATATGTGGATTCTAGCTACAAATAATTGGACTTCCATGTGAGTAGGAATAAAACTTAGAATCAGGATCCAGTAAACAAGAAAGGGGATATAAAGGGAATAGAAAGGGAAGGAGTGGGGACTCAATAGGGTGGTATTGTATATATGTAAGTAGAAGAACATATTAATGGGGGTGAAGAGGCCTAAGTGAGGTCAGGAGGGCTAATCAAAATCTAAAAGGATATTATTTATATATGTCATATGTAAACCTACTTTTCTGGACAAGGGAACACTCAGAAGCCATAGATTGTTACTAGAAAATTTTCAGTTCTAGGGATGGGATACCTTCCAGTGAGTTGTTGGCCCAGGAGGTCACAGATACTCCCAAAACATTATAGGCCATTGCCAAGGCCCTTGGTTTCCCACCAGGAATAGATGGTGAGACCCTATTGCTGAAGACTCCACATACTTGGGCTACAAGGTCACTGAGAAATCCTGCTGGAGCTGAGCTGAAAGCCTCCTTCATGTGGACCAGCTGACAGAAAGCTGGAAAAAGCTATGCTGCATGCAGTTCAGTGGGGGAGAGAGAAAACACCACTGAAGATACTTAACAGTGGACACTGCAAGCTTTAAATTTGGCCAGCCAGGCCAAATGAGCCAACGGGTGCAATAGTGGCATGTCTGTTACGGGGGAACCAAACTGCTCTCTATTTGGACTGGAGGCCCACCCCATGGGAGGGAATTCATCTCGGATACTGAATACCTACAACAGGAGTAGTCATGAGCCCTAAGGGTGTAATGTCTGCTGGTGTATGGCTAATTGTATAAACTATGCTGTGGTCGTTTGAATAGATGTCCCCCAATGTATTCAGTGTTTTTTTAGTTTATAGTTTTCATCTGCATCCACCTGGCTGGAGGCAACTGGGCAGATCTTAAGGTGTGGTGGTGGGTTTGAAATTTCAATCTAAAGGTATGCAAAGTGTGACTATCTGGAGTTCCTGAGGTAGGCTATACTGTGTGGCTTTTGGCTTGTGGCTTCTTTCTCTGAATTTGGTCCTGTGAAGGCAGGCCAGCTTCATCTGCCATTATGGAACTTCCCCTGGATCTGTAAGCTTCAATAAATATCCCTTCCTCCATAACTGTGCCTGGTCTGGAAGTTCATCTCAGTGGACCTGAAGCTGTCTGCTACATATGTTCACCAAACTGCCCAGTAAGCACTTCGCTTAATGTCCATACCCATATATTAATGCTACTCTCACTTTTGGTTAGAAAAACTTCTCTTTTCAGATGCCAGTGACCTTGAGATGACTCAGAAGGAACCATGGTGCTGAGAAGAAAGGACAGAGGAGTGCTCAGAACTAAAATATCTCTAACACACCTTCCAAGGCTCAGGCTCCATTGCAGAAGAGGTGGCAGAAAGAATGTAAGCGACAAAGGAAGGATAGGACTCTTTACAATGTGCTCCTCCAGACACAAAATGGCCTGGATATCCATGACCTCACAGTGCCTGAAACTACCTACATAATACCATCATAATTAAAGAGAGACTGATTGAGAGGGGAGGGGATATGATGGAGAGTGGAGTTTCAATGCAGAAAGTGGGGGGAGGGAGGGAAGTACCATGGAATATTGTCCACAATTAAGGAAGTTGTCAGTAAAAAATAAATTAATTTAAAAAGGGGGGGATTGGTGAAATGGCTTAGCCATTAAGGTATTTGCCTGCAAAGCCAAAGGACCCAGGTTCAATTCCCCAGTAGCCATATAAAGCCTGATGCACAAGGTGGCACAAATGTCTGGAGTTTGTTTGCAGTGCCTGAAGGCCCTGGCATACCCATTCTCTCTCTCTCTCTCTGTCTCTCAAATAAATAAATGAATAAAATACTAGAAAAAAAAGAGAAAAATTGCTAAAGAGATGGTTCAACAGTTGGGGTTCAGCTTCAGTTCCCCAGAGCCCATTCAAAGCCAGATTCATAAAGTGGTGTATGCATCTGGAGTTCATTTGCAGGAGGTCCAGGCATACCTATTCTGTCTGTCTCTCTTGTTTCTCTTTTCTTGAAAATAAATAAATAAATAAATAAATAAATAAATAAATAAATAAATATTTTAAAAATAAAGAATTTCATGCAGTCCTTCCTTTGGTAGGGCAGTGTTTTATTTTTCTTATCCAAAACAAAATCTATTTTTTTTCTTCTCAGTGTGAACAAAAGTTCCTAGAAAGAATTTGTAGCTATACCATACATCTAAAAAGGCTGAGACTGATTAGAACTTCAGTGATCGTGGGAAGTTGAAATATTGCAGGTGCAGATGCACATCTTGAGCCTCTTAATAGCCATTTATTGCCCACCTGGGTGTGTGACCTAATATCCTGTGACTATTAGGTAAGTCTTTTAGAATATAGAGACCAACTCCAAAACTAAGAATATCATCAGATAGCATCTGAGGTCACAACAAAGATTTCCCCCATTTTTCAGTAACCCACCTACTTACTATTACCACCAATGTACTTTTAATTTAAATATTTTATTTATTTGAGCAAGAGAAAGAGAGAGAGAATAGATGTGCCAGGTTCTCTAGCCATTGCAAATGAGCTCCTGATGCATGGGCCAATTTGTGCATCAGGCTTTATATGGATCCTGGGAAATCAAACATGAGTTTCTTGGCTTTGCAGGCAAACATCTTAACTGCTAAGCCATCTCACCAGCCCCCATCAATATTTTAAAAGTGTTTTATGATTTTATTTGTTGTTATTATAAAATCCTCATAAAGTTATTAACATGCTAGAACATGTAATTTAGGGTAACCTAAATCTGTATTCTCAAGACATGATTACTCATATTCGGTTCCAGAATAGACCACAAATAATTTTTTCTGTCGCCACTAACCTAATTCAAACACCAGCCATTCCCTGCAGACTATGCCACACTGAAATCCCTGAACCCTTACTCTTCTACCAACCTTTGGCCTGGAATTGTAACAGGGAAGTAAAACAGGTTGTCCTCAAGTACCAGGCACCCAGAAGCACCCTGGGGGTGTGTATATGTGAGTGTTGACACAAAAGGCATAGCTCTCACCTCAAAGGGAACAAGAGATTATTCTGTAGCCAAATATGAGTGACCATGGCCCATGAATACAGATTTAGGTTACCCCAAATTCCGTGTTCCCACATGTTAATTTCATAAGGTTTTATATTTACAGAACAAAAGAAAGTCAAATCAAGGCACTTTTCAATATATTGGTTGACCATCAGGTAGGTGGGGTATAGCAAAGTAGGGAAATCTCCACAATAGGCTTCAGATGCTATCTCATTCTTAGCCCTTGGGTTGGTGGAAGCTGGTAGTCTGTTGATACATTTCCAAGAAGGTTACACCTGATCAGTTGATAGTCATATGGATGTTAGGTCAGACACAGAGGTGGACGATAACTGGCTGTTGAGGGACTAAAGCCAGCCCAAGGTAATTAGGCTTTAGTTTTGCAACATTCCATCTTGTGATCAAAAGAGCTATATCAGTCCATTCAGCCTTGCTAGAAGTAGGTGCAGTAGATATAGCATTTTTCTGGGAACCTTAGTTCACAGTTTTTCCTCTTGGCCAAGCATCACATTTTGTGCATGCAGAGGCCAAATGTTCTATTTAATATAACCGATGTAACTATAAAGGTTCATTCCTAGGATCTAGTCCAGATGAGGCTGAGTAGTCAAAATCAGGAAAACCATCTTCAGGAGAGAGGATTTGCTGCTAAAGCCATGAAAGAAGAAACACTTGGATCTGTTAGCCATCATGATCCAGATATAATTATTTTTTTTGTTTGTCTTTTGTGTTGGATACAACATGTACATGTGGCATATAATGGGAATGTTATATTTAAAGTTAAATATAATAAAGAATAAATCTGCTTTAACAAACTTAAGGCAGCAGATGATGGAAGTAGACATTTTTTTTGTGTGTGGAGAGAGACACACAGAGAGAGACAGAGAGAGAGGGAGAGGAAGACAGAGATGGGTGCGCCAGCAGCATCTCAGCTGCTGTGAACAAAATCCAGATGCAGGCGCCCCCTTATGGTCAAGGGTGGCATTGCACCCTTGTGTCACTTTGCATCTGGCTAAATGTGGGACCTGGAGATTGGAACCACTTGAGATTGGAACCAGCATTCTTAGGCTTAGGAGGCAGGGAAGTAGACATTTTTAACCAGCTAGACATTATATATTTTAAATTAGATAGACCATATGTTTCCCTGTTTTTATAGTTATTTTTATTTTATGAAATACTTCATTTGACTTGAACTATATAATGCTTAAAATAACTTATTCTTTTTTTTTTGGAGAGAGACACAGAGAGAGAGAGAGAGAGGGAGAAGAAGACAGATATGGGCGTGCCAGCAGTCTCTCAGCTGCTGAGAACGAAATCCAGATGCGTGCGCCCCCTTGTGGGCAAGTGAGGCATTGCGCCCTTGTGACACTGCATCTGGCTAAATGTGGGACCTGGAGATTGGAACCGCTGGAGATTGGAACCACTGTTCTTAGGCTTAGGAGGCAGGCACCTTAACCACTAAGCCATCTCTTTAGCCCAAGATAACTTATTGTCTTTTAATTTTATTTCTTCTTTTGGCTATCTTGTTTTTATTTCTATAAACTTTTGTCAAGGGGCTAATTCTAATTCTAGGATAAATTAGTTTTTTAAATACAAATTATTACAACTCTTATTTGTACATAATAACTTGATCTGTCCTATTATCTTAGTATTGTACCAGGTCCCCATGTGGAAGTAAATGGACAGTCAAATTACAGAAGAAAGCAGATAACAATATAATATCTTAAAACAATTGTCTTTTTTGGACCAAATATTTTAGTAACTGGAATAGAAATGAATATTCTAGGAGAAATTAGTTTTTAACATACAAATTATTACAACTCTTATTTGTACATAATAACTTGATCTGTAACATTATCTTAGTATTGTACCAGGTCCCCATGTGGAAGTAAATGGACAGTCAAATCACAGAATAAATCAAATAACAATATAATATCTTACAACAATTGTCTTTTTTTGGACCAAATATTTTAGTAACTGGAATAAAAATGAAGTCAGCTATGTTACAAATAAGGATTTGTAGGTTTTGTGGACATAACTAAATGCTATTTATTAATTTGAAGCCATAAAAGGGAAATGGAACTCTAGTAGGAGTCACTGTTAATTATAGGACACATTAAATATTAATTTAAGACATATCAGCTCTTAGTTGATTACCCACCAGAGGTTAACGGTAAGACCCTATTGATGAAGACACCGTGTGCTATCAGCACGGACCATGGAGAGAACTGGTTGGAATCTGGAAGAGAGCCAGTCCCCAGACAGTTAGCCCAGCTAGTGCTGGAAGGTGCCTCATGAACTACCAGGGGAAAGTGACCAACATCTGTCTGAGAAACTCAAAGTCTAAGCTACTCAGAAGCAAACAACCTGATGTGATGCTCACACAAGTGCAATAGTGGCACATAGCCATGGTGGATTGGCTAACAGATCGACTCAGTGGAAAGAAAACCATATCTGAACTGGGAAACGAGTCAGAATCATATCCAAATAATGATTTTGCTTTCCATAGTCAAGCTCCCACTAATCTTAGGCTATCAGAGGATCTACTTAATTCTCTCTAAATTAATAGTGGCTATCCCACTTAATGGGTGCTGACATTACTCTCCATTGGAGAATCTGCTTTCTTTTTCAAATGGGAGCAGGACCTGAGGAGATAAACAACCCAGCACACTTCACCCTGGCCCCAGCTGAAACCACAGAGGAATTGGGAAATAAGAAAGAGAGCAGTTTTCTTTAGTGAACCTGATTCAGCACAAGGGTGAAGGAAATAGACACTGAGGACAGTCAACACCTACCAAAACAGAGATCCAGAGCCTCCTAAGAGCCCATCACTGAAGTAGTCTTAAAATATACCCAACATAGTTCAGGGAAGTTTGCAGAACAGTGGGTGGAGAGATTGTTAGAGCCACAAATTGGGACATTATGCAAAGAGACATTGCCTCTCCCCCATAACTGTCTGCTGCCCTCACAATGCATGACCCACAATCCCCATGGGTTTGACCTGCATCCCCAACAAGGAGGGCCTCTTTGGAAAAGGCGCAGGGATGAGGGAAAGGATGGTACCAACATGTATTGTTTACATACTATGTCCATATCTAATAAAAATAAATTTAAAAAAAGAAGCCAGGCATGGTGGTGCATGCCTTTAATCCCAGTACTTGGGAGGCAGAGGTAGGAGGATCACCATGAGTTCTAGGCCACCCTGAGACTACATAGTGAATTCCAGGTCAGTCTGGACTAGAGTGAAATCCTACCTAGAAACCATATATATATGTATACACATATGTGCTCTCAAGTTATAAAACACCATTTTAATATTGTTATTATTAGAGATTGATGCCTTTTGTATAATTTGGATATAAAGAATTAACCCAAATCTTTGGGTATATCTAATAGTAAATGAAATTAAAATTACATTAAAGCCAGATTTTGAATACATCATAGGGCCTCTGGAAGTCTTTAATTAGTTTTCTCTTAATGTTTGTAAACACAGTAATCTATTTGGCTAGACACAAATAATATATATGTGGAATATATAGAGAAAATGTCTATTTATTTTTGTTCTAAGAATTTGGATTTAAAAAACAGAGGTACTCCAGAATGGGGTTCTTTTAGAAAGTTGAAGTAAATCTTTGTTAATTTAAAGTTAGGAGCTTGTTTTGCATCCAAATTATAGTGAATAATGAGAGAAACTTGAATCCCTTTAAATATAAAATCTTGGTTCAAGTAAGGTAGCAGTCTGGATAAGCAAGTATAACAAAACATGATTACCAAAAGAACACAATATCATTCTCATTTGTAGCTGTACCAAAACCAACATTAGCATTATCTTCATCACTTAAAATATACCAAAGAAAAATTTGAATATCTTAGATAATTTTTAAAAATATTTAAATGTGGGCTGGAGAGATGGCTTAGTGGTTAAGGTAGTTGCCTGACAATGACCCAGGTTCGACTCCCCAGGACCCATATAAGCCAGATGCATAAGGTGGCTCGTGCATCTGAAGTTTTTTTTCCAGAGGCTGAAGGCCCTGGCACACACACCTATTCTGTCTCTCTCTCGTAAATAAATAAAAATAAAAAATATTTTTAAAATGTTTAAATGTAAAAAGATTTATAAAATAGAAGAGTTAGCAATATTTAGTTACTTGGAGTACTTAATTGTTGATGCAATTGAAGATCAGTATCACCCACTATGGTAGTTTGAATAGATAGCCCCCAATATATTCAGTGTTTTATTAGTTTGCATTTTGTAGCACCTGGCTGGAGGCAGTGTCACTGGGTGGATCTTTAGGTGTGGTGTGGGTTTGATATTTCAACCTAAAGATATGCAAAGTGTGCCTAGCTAGAGTTCCTGAAGTGTGCTCTGTTGTGTGGCATTTGGCTTTTGGCTTTCTCTCTCTCTTGCCTGGTCCTATATGAGCAGTCCAGCTTCTTCTGGATTATGGATCTGTAAGTGACAATAAATTCCTTCCTCCATAACTGTGCCTGGTCTGGAAGTTCATTTCAGTGAACCTGAAGCTGTCTGCTACACCCACCATTTCAGAAGTCCATGTAGATGTACACTCAGATGATTTAAGAGAGAAATATGAATCTGAGAGTCCATTCCTTACAATTCTGTAGCATAGAAGTTGGTTAGAAGTACTTGATAGAGTCCTAACTCTGTAGCAGAAGTGTTTGATGTAATGTCTTTTCTTCTTTATCTCCCAGTAGCTCATTGTGGAAAGACTGTAAGCAATTCTGAATTTTTAGTTATTATTTTAAGATTACTTTAAAACTTTCTTTTAGAGATGTCATATACATATAACATATATTTATATATATATATTTAATGTTTATAGGATGCTTAGTACTTATTTTATAAGAAGATAGATTAAGAAGAAGTAAATGGTAGTGTCTTAAGAAAACCAAATATTTTGGTAAGTTTTGAATTTAACTATAGACTATTAAAGGCTTCAGTTAGTAAAAAATGAAACATAAAATTCATTTAAGCTACTTTTATGAACATTGGTAAAATAGAATATTTAAAAAACCTTGTAAGTGTCTGTGGTGGTTTGATTAGGTGTCTCCCATAAACGAAGGTGTCTCAATGCTAGATTCCCAGCTGATGGAGATTTGGGAATTAACACCTCTTACAGGCAGTGTATTGTTGGGGGCAGGCTTATGGGTATTATAGCCAGTTTCCCTTTGCCAGTGTTCAGTGCACTTTCCTGTTGCCATTGTCCATCTGATGTTGGTGAGGAGGTGATGTCCACCCTCTGCTCATGCCAGATTTTTACCTTGCCATTATGGAGCTTCCCCTTAAGTTTGTAAGGCAAAATCAACCTTTTTCCCCACAATTGGCTCTTCGTTGGGTGTTTTCTACAAGCAATATAACCTGACTACAACAGTAAAGTTGGTATCAGAAGGATGGGATTATTACTGCTTGAAACCTTACTGTGTGCTTTAGCATTTTGGAGCTAATTTTCAAGAGAATGTGGAAGGATTGAAATCTTGATCTAAGAGACACCTTGTGGTAGATAGAGTAAGTACAGCTTGATGGACTATTCTGGTCAGACTTGAAAGACCTGAATGTAGTAAGAACTGCCTGGATTGGGCTAGAAGCAGCTTGTGTGAGAGGCTTGCTGTTATGCCCATGTCCTGAGAATTTGTGCAAGGTTACATAGTATGTGCAGAGGGATTTGACACAGAAAGAAATCTTTGGGCTGAAACTTCTGCCTGTTCAGCTGCAATTGTATGAGAGATTACAACCATTGGGATTGGGCTAGCTGGCCTGCATTGGGACAACAGGAAGAATTCAGATACTTTTGAAGGGGGCTGAGTGCTCAAGGAATGCCCTGTTCTTCAAAGTCAGCTTATTTCCACCCCCCCCCCAGATTAACAAATTGGCACCCCATTTGGTATTGTGGAGTATGAAAATGCAGGAAAGAGAGGGTCATTGAATTTGCAGCATGGTCTTGTGTTTTGGAAGTGGCCATGGGCAGTGTGTAGCAGGTTTGCTGGTTTGCCGGCACAGAAACCTGATGGAACTGTGATAATGAACCGTGGCTTGCCATGGAGACCCAGTGGAGGTGCTGGGACCATGAGACAGCTGCTAAGGAGAGATTCTAGGCCCAGATGAAGTTTTCCCAGACTGTGAGTAGCCTAGATGGAGGGGCAGAATTGGAATCCTAGAGACTTGTTGCTGGTTAGAATTATTGGACTTGGAGATGTGTCAGTGACTATAGTTGTTGGACTTGTAGACAGAGTTTGATATTTGCCCTGTTAAAATATTGTATTGGTTGAATATTTCTTTGCTATGCCCAGTGCCATCTTTTGCAGCATGAATTATGGGTTTTGGGGGGGGGGTTGGTATTATGGCTCAGTTAAAAGATCTTGGATTATGGTGATGTTTGAACATCATTAGGATTGATAATAACTATGGGGACCTTTAAAGTTGGGCTGAATGCATTGTATTTTATATCATGCATGGATATCAGTTTATGGGGTACAGGGACAGAATGTGGTGGTTTGGTTCAGGTGTCCCTTATAAATTTAGGTGTTCTGAATGTTAGTTTCCCAGCTGATGGAGATTTGGGAATTAATGCCTCCTGGAGGCAGTGTATTGTTGGGGATGGGCTTATGGGTATTATAGCCAGTTTCCCCTTGCCAGTGTTTGGCACACTTTGCTGTTTCTATTATCCACCTGATGTTGGCCAGGGAGTGATGTCACCGTCTGCTCATGCCATCCTTTTCCCCTTCCATCATGGAGTTTCCCCTTGAGTTTGTTAACCAAAATGAGCCTTTTTTTTCCACAGGCAGCTCTTGGGTGTTTTCCTCCAGCAATGTGAACCTGACTGCAACAGTGTCTAAGTAGATGCTATTCAGCTAATGATAAAGGCTTACTTACTCTAATGGAAAACATATAAACTTAAAAGTTTTGGTTGTAAACCACTTAGTAAGCATTACTAAAAGTATAATAATACCTAAGAAATATATTGTTGGAAACAGAATTAGGCATCTTAAAAATTACTAAAAGCAAAATTATTTCAGCAAAATTTGAATTTTTCAGTGTAAAATTTAATAATCTTTATTTGTAAAAAATTATCTTATTCAGGAACTTCATAACTTTTGATCTAGACATTTTACTTAATATTTTAAATCTAGAAATGTATATTATTTCCTCTATATCTCTAAGACCAGTTCTCTGGATAGGAGGAAGTGGCTTTCTCCTTTTCAGTATTACCATGGAAAAAGAAAACTGTTATCAAAGACAACCAAAATAAGATAACATCTTGGCATCTCTGTTTTAAAACATTTTTAAAAATTTATTTATTTGCAAGCAGAGATAGAGAGAAAAGACAGTCAGACAGAATGGCTGTACTAGGTCTCCAGCCACTGTAAACAAACTCCAAATGCATGAGCCACCTTGTGCATCTGGCTTTATGAAGGCACTGGGAAATTGAACTCTGGTTGTTAAGCTTTGTAGGCAAGAACGTTAACTACTGAGCAATCTCTTTAGCCTTAAAACATTTTTTTTTTTTTTTGGTTTTTGCAAGGTAGGGTCTCACTCTGGTCCAGGCTGACCTGGAATTAACTATGTAGTCTCAGGGTGGCCTCGAACTCTCGGCAATCCTCCTACCTCTGCCTCCCGAGTGCTGGGATTAAAAGCGTGCACCACCACGCCCGGCTGTTTTTTGTTTTTTTGAGGTAGGGTCTCACTGTGGTCCAGGCAGACCTGGAATTGACTATATAGTCTCAGGGTGGCCTTGAACTCATGGTGATCCTCCTACCTCTGCCTCCCAAGTGCTGGGATTAAAGGTGTGCCACAACACCTGGCTCTAAAACATTTTTTAAATGATTAATCTATAGAACTCTGTAAGAAAATGTATTATTTGCTCAAGTATGTTAAGTACTCAAGGAAGAAGAAAGGCAAGATAAGTTACTATCTCAATTTTTGGATTTCAGGTCTAAAGGAAACATTCTGCTCTTCAATTCCCCAAGTGAGAGCAGTTGTGCTAAGAGAGAGGCTAGGATTCTAAGAGCCTACTAAGCAATAAGGACTTTTGTGTGATTTGAATTAAGGCAAGGACTTAATCAAATAAAATCTTGATTGAGATTGTATAACTATGTATAACTTTTTATTTAATATTTTAATTGCATTATTTTGCCTAACTTAACAGTCTTTACACATATGACCATTTACTTGTAAGTCAATTTGACATTATATAAGCATTATAAAATTATAAATATATAGACAACAGATTTTAACTATAACCATATAGAGAGACACACTAAATAAAAACCAAAGATTTTGTAGCTTTTATTTAGACCTATCATTGGTAGTTTCTATTTTAGATATCAGGGTCTCACTCTAGTTCAGGCTGACCTGGAATTCACTATGTAGTCTCAGGGTAGCCTCAAACTCACAGCAATCCTCCTACCTCTTCCTCCTTAGTGCTGGGATTAAAGGCATGTTCCACCACACCTGGCTAACACAGAGCCTTTAAAATGACTTCTTAAACATAGATACATTTTTTTAAACCTTAAAAAACTGTTTTGAAGGAGGAGAATACAGACAGGCAAGCAATAATTTTCCTCTTAATGTCACAACTGTAAGTTAAAATTCATTTTAAAAATTATAAGCTATTAGTTTAAGAATTAACAACATGGCCATCATCACTACACACAACTAGGCCTACTCAGATTATGAATGCCATTGTTTTCTGGGATTGCATTTCTGTAATCTCTACTATAAAAAAAGAAATTTAAAGATTACTAATGAGCACAGAAAAATGAAAGGTTTTATATTTGGCACTTGTATATCAATCCTGAAAAAGAAATTGTAATCAATCTAAATAAAGGACCTTTAGTGTATACTACTTAGAGATATTTTGATGTCTTTGTATTAGCTATGGCCATTGAAAAACAATTAAATTGAATTGTAAAATTTGGTTTGGAAGGAAATTATCACAATATATGCATCCTCTATAACCTAATGAAATGTAGATTCCATTGAATATTGCATCACCCAAACAAGTAGCACTTAATATTTTATAAATATTTTATAAATCTAAAGGTGACATTTTACAGATTTTTAACAACCTTAAAGTACTTAAGTTTATTATTATGTACCCATAAGGCCTTTTAATAGATCATCAAAACATTCACACTGAGACACATTCACACTTTAAGTTGGTATAACAAAAGAATATTAAAAGCAAAAGTAAAAATAATGAAAAATTGAAGTGGCCACAAGGTATATGTATGTCTTGAACTTTATATTGTCACTTTTTTGAACAAAATGGAAATGGAATATAAAGGGACACAATAGATCTGATTAAACCTCCTCCTGTACAGCCCTTGCCTTTAGGCACACAAAACGGAGGCTACCACCCAAGTTGAGCTTCCTTGACAGATAAAGGAAAAGTCCCAGGAATCATTACCACAGGCCTTATTGCAAAATGCAGGTGTTTTCTGTTATCTAAGGAATGGGATGACCCCACTGTGCAATGTACCATGACCTTCCTATACCTCTCTGTTTCTAAATACCTTTCTGATTACATAGAATACAATGTTTCTTGCCTGAGTTCCACCTACATGACCTATGTAATGAATACCTTATGACTTTTTTTTGGTAATAAACCCCCTTGTTTAACAGTAACTTAATGTAACTTTGTGGTTTAACTTCCATCCTGTTTCTGCAATGAACATCTTGTGATTTTCTCCAATAAAAACTGACACTCCCCGCAGTTCAGGGCTACATCCTGAGATTCTGACCTCTGGTATATTGGTTTCTTTTTTCTTTTTCTTTTCTTTCTTTTTACCCAATAAAATTTTGCCTCACAATCCATGAGTCAATGTTCTTACTTGTATGACACCAGACCCTGTATGGCACAGTGTAGGTTGAGCCCTAGCCAGGCCATCTGCTAGTACCAGGAAGTGGTTTTTGTGGATGTGGCATCCTGCACAGGCCTGGCATGACAACAGCTACAGCCCCATGCCTGTGAGCAACCAGCTGCGAGATGATCTGCCCGGCGACAGGCTGTCATTGGTCACAAGAAGGGAACCACTCTGACCAGAGACAGATTGTCATTGATCACAAGAAGGGAACCACCCCATACAATGAATGGCCAGCCAAACCCTTAAAAACCCCTACACTTCCTTGAATAAATGAGTCTGCAGCAGCTCACCCTCTGCCTGCTTTCACCCGAGTCCCAGTGTCTGTGTCTTGACTCCATACCTTTCACCCCTTGCCTGGTGGAGACCCTGCATCCCCTCCTGGGCTGGCCCTAGGAGGGTTCCCAACATCTGGTGCCTGAACAGGGACCCTCTGTCCTCTCAGCATTGGTGAGACTCCCCCACCTTGATCATCAGTGAGTAGGCCCCTTTCTGTTCTGTGTGCTGAAGGCTGCCCAAGGGTGAGTGGACAGCCCCCTCCTTCCCCCTTTTCCTTTTGTTCATCCTTTTCCCCAGCAGAAAGGCACACATCACCACATGAGCCTAAAGCCCATGCTGGCCCCTCCATTCTTGGTTCATCCCAGAGAAATCATATAAGGGTCTGACCTACCCGATTTCAGAACCAAGGTAAGGCCATTGGCTGAGCTTCCCCAGAGACACCATGTGGGCATTCGGCCATGGAGTAACAACTCACAGAAGTCCCCCACTAAGCACAAGACACTTGGTTCCTAAACATTCTGTCCATATGTCTCAGCTGGCCCAGGAAATAGGTGTTGTGGTTTGCATGATTATTCTTTGGGCTATCACTTTTTATCTGGGTTATCATTTTCTCACTCTCCGTGATTCAGGGGTGTCACAGCCTATCCCCCCAAACACCACCATGCAATTGGCAACCTCTCTCCCCATCAGAGGATGCCACAATTGCAGGCTCTTAAGGCCCTCCTCCTGCAACGTGGCTTAAAAGTGAAACAAAAGGACCTCCACAACTTTTGGGATAAAACTCTTGTTTTAGCACCATGGATTAGTCCCAAGGACATCTGGGACACTGGCCCTGGGTTCTCTTCCTTGTGAGGAAACATGAGGTTCATGATGGAGACACACCCTCACCCCATTCTTTCCTATCCTCCTTGCCATAATTGCCAGCCTTAAAGGCTCCTCCATGAAGGAAGTCATTTCTACCCATAATGAAAGCTGTAAGGAGGAACCAAACTTGCTCTTCAAACCTCATCCCTCCCAGCCCCCTCTTACTATAACTCGAATAAGGAGGAAGACTAACCTTTCAATGATAAAAGACTGCCACCCCAACCGAAGCCTGCAGCAGCTGCGCTCACACCTGCCTTCAATGATAAAAATCTAACCATCCCTCCCATATTTATCCTTGGAAGGACCTCCACCCTCTTCATCCTGGACACACCCAGGCAGCTGCTAGTTCACTGACATGCCCCATTGCCCCACCCTTTGCTGGAACGTAGGGCCGGATGCAGCAGCCAGGACCTGGTACCCTACCTCCCTCTCTGATCTGGCTTTCATCCAGAAGGTGGCCCAGGAATCCAGCGTTGACTCCTCCTACTTTGAACAAGTCCTTTCAAAATGGGCCATCCAAGCCGGGCGTGGTGGCGCACGCTTTTAATCCCAGCACTTGGGAGGCAGAGGTAGGAGGATCGCCTTGAGTTCAAGGCCACCCTGAGACTACATAGTTAATTCTAGGTCAGCCTGGGCCAGAGTGAGACCCTACCTCAAAAAACCAAAAATAAAATAAAATAAAATGATAAAATAAAATAAAATAAAATAAAATAAAATGGGCCTTCCACCTTCAGTCTTATTGAGCATGTTCATTCACTCATACACTGGTATGTGTGGCTTTATTGCTGATGGGAATTCGCAGGTAGACAAGTTTTTTTTGCTGTCTCCTCCTTGCCACCTTTAGAACAAGCTAGAAGTTTACACCAAAAGTTTCATCTATCCCCCACTAACCTACAGACCCTATACCCTGAGCTCTCACTTAGCCAATGCAAACATTTAACCCACACCTGTAAGGCATGCTCCTCCCTAGCCCCCTTGGGCCCCCCACAGCCTCAAGGAGTCAATCCTAGAGGCCTTACCCCAAATTATATCTGGCAGATGGATGTTACCCACATACCTTCCTTTGGTAACCTCAAATATGTCCATGTCATCATGGACACTTACACTAAGCTTACTTTTGCTATTGCTCTCTCAGGGGAGACGGTGTCACATGTCATTAAGGCGACAAAAACTGCTATGTTGGTCAAGGGCGTACCCTGGTTAATTAAAACTGATAATGGGGGCAGGAGAGATGGCTTAGCTGTTCAGCACATGCCTATGAAGCCTAAAGGACCCTGGTTTGAGGCCCAATTCCCCATAACCCACATAAGCCAGATTCACAAAGGGGCACATGCATCTGGAGTTTGGTTGCAGTGGCTGGAGGCCCTGGCATGCCCATTTTCTCTCTCTCTCTGCCTCATTCTCTCCTTCTCTGTCTGTTGCTCTCAAATACATAAATAAAAATAAAAAACAAAAAATTTTAAAACTGATAATGGCCCTGCATACGCATCTGCCCAATTCACATCCTTCATGGAATCTTGGGGAACCAAACACTCCCTTGGGATCCCCTACAACCCACAAGGACAAGCCATAGTGGAGAGAACTGGACCCTTAAGGAAATAATTATAAAACAAAAGTCCACTATGTTGTCCAAGGATCCCCACTTGGCCCTGGTGGAAGCTCTCTTCACCCTCAATTTTCTCATCTTTGACAAGGCAGGACTCTCCCCGGCCTATAAACATTGGAGATCCCAACCAACCACAACACCCTTACCCTTATTCGTCTGGAAGGATCCTCTTATTAATATCTGGAAGGGAACTCTCCCTCTTTTAACACAGGGCCAAGGGTATGTTTGTGTCTTTCTAGAAACTTCACAGATCCCAATCTGGATCCCTGCCAGAAACATCGGTCCAGCCACTGACTTGGGAATTGACCTTAATGAGGAGGAGGATGCCAAACCCCTCAGGCCAGATACGGGACTGTAAACTTATTCTCCTTTTCTTTTTCTCCTTTTATCTCCTTTTCTCCCGACTACCACTTCCCAGAAACGATTTTGGACAATTCTTATTAGGCCATACTTGTTTGATGCGGTGGGCCTAGATTCCCACACTTTTCCTAGGCTTCATTTTAGCCACTCTCTTTCACGGTATTCCTCCCCTTCAAGCAGGTACTTCTCCTTAGCCACACCTTTGCCTTTTTGCTTATTAATGGCTCTTATGGTAATGCTACCCTCCAACCAGCCATAAATTCCTTTGCAACTCCTTTGACTGCATTGATCTGCTACCATTAAGGACACTCAATGCTACTATTTATGGCACTAAGGGTGAGCTCACGACAGTCACCCAACAACCTGTTTATGTTAAACCCCTCTATTATTTTGTCTTGCTCCCAATACTCAATGCCTATGCCTTTTTACTATTTTCTGGGGGCTTTCTCCTTAGTTGTAGACTGAGCCCTTGCATGACTATTCATGCTGACCTCCATGTTATTGTTAGACAGGTGCCAACTGGCTTTGCAGCTGTTTCTCCTTATGATAACTTTACATTTCTTTCTTCAACCCTTCCTCCCTACCTATCCTGGTGGGAATCCTAGTTATTCTCGCCATCCTCCTGATCCTTTTCAGATGTCTCAGAGCTTTTTCTCAGCGCATCACCGTCATCCAAACAAACCAGGTTCTACTACAGGGAGCCATTTATCAATTGGCAGGGGCAACCCCTCGTGAACCACCATATGATATCTTATCTGCCATTTCTCATTTGTCAACCTGTCCTACCCCAGTATTTCTCAGGTTGTATAGTTGATTCTCACCGGGACCATTCACATGCCACAGAACCAGCCCCACATGGCCCTCCCATGCCTCCTACACAACAGCCAACCCCTTGGGCCATCTCACCATGATGGCGGGTAGTCAATGATGGGTAAGACCCCATGAGATGGGGCAACCTAAAACAGGCACCGCCACATGAGGTTATCCCTTGGGGCCTGGGGTCAACAATGCCTTGGCAAAGAACCATGCCTCCCAGGGTCACCAACAATAAAACCAAAAAGGAGGATATGTATGGTACAATGCAGGTCAGGCCCTAGCCAGGCCACCTGCTAATATTTATGGCACAGTGCAGGTCGGGCCTTAGCCAGGCTGCCTGCTAGTAGGAACCAGGAAGTGGCTTCTGTGGATGTGGCCATCCTGCACAGGCCTGGCATGACAATAGCTACATCCCCATGCCCATGAGCAACCTGCTGTGAGATGATCTGCCCAGAGACAGGCTGTCATTGGTCATAAGAAGGGAACCACCCTGGCTGGAGACAGGTTGTCATTAGTCACAAGAAGGGAACCACCCCATACAATGATTGGTCAGCCAAACCCTTAAAAACCCCTACACTTCCTTGAACAAACGAGTCTGCAGTAGCTCGCCCTCTGCCTGCTTTCACCTGACTCCCAGTGTCTGTGTCTTGACTCTGTGCCTCTCATCCCCTGCCTGGTGGAGACCCTGCATGCCCTCCTGGGCTGGCCCTAGACGGGACTCCAACAAGACCCCATAACAAAAACACACATAAACAATCATATGAAAGATCATGGACAAACATCACACAAACACATAAATTCTAGATGCCATCCAACAAAGTAAAATTAAATGAAAAGTTTCTTTCTATCCTCTCTCTTTGAGAGGTAAGACTCAGTAACAGAATATTAAAGGTGAAGCTTGTTAGGTAGATCTACAGCAGATAATTATTCCCATTTGTTTTTGAGAGTTAAAAGGGGGAGAGATTTTTACAGATAGAAATATCTTCATCTAGCAAGGATGTAGATTTAATGACAGATCAGGCTCAGGATCATAAGAAGAAAGACTAGCTATTAAAGGTAAAAATTAAAAATAATGAAAAATTGAAGTGCCCACAAAGTTGACTGGTAGAACAGCAGTTAGGGATAATCTCTTTTTCTGATTGAGAGACTTACAATGTTTTAAATGGAACTTTTGTGAACCTCCAAAATATCCGTAGCAAGGGGACTGAGACACAGCTCTACACCGTCATCTTCAATAGCCTGAGGAGATCCCCTAAACTTTTAGGGACCTCAACTCGGGCTGTATCTAGGATTTATGGAATTCCAGAAAAAGCCATATGAAACAGAGTTGAAGATTTTATTTAAAAAAATTACTATGAACTTAAGCATGAAGGCTAGGGTGCTTAGAGAGTGAAAGAAAACACACCTGAGAGGATGGGTGTGGCCTCTTTTAGGAATGAGTGTCTTCACAAAGGAAGATTTTAGACCCAGGCATGGTGGCCCACGCCTTTAATCCAGCACTTTGGGTAGCTGAGATAGGAGGATCGCTGTGAGTTCATTTGAGGCCACCATGAGACAACATAGTGAATTCCAGGTTAGCCTGGGCTAGAGTGAAACCCTTGAAAAACCAAAATAAATAAATAGATAAACAAATGAAGATTTTAATCTAGTATGGAATTTCTAGGTTTTATCTTATAGCAAATAACAATCATTTGTTTGATATAGGATTTTGTTCTGCTTGGAGAGAGCCACAGTCAGAGAGAGAGGAAATGAGAATAATTAGATTCTGCACAATTTATCTTTAGTTCTGATATAATCTCTCACATTTTCTTAATTTTACTTATTTTGAATATGGTTTTTTTTGTTTTTTTGTTTTTTTGTTTTTTTGTTTTTTTGAGGTAGGGTCTCACTCTGATCCAGGCTGACCTGGAATTAACTATGTAGTTGCAGGGTAGCCTCAAACTCTTGGTGATCCTCCTACCTCTGCCTCCTGAGTGCTGGGATTAAAGGTGTACACCACCATGCTCGGCTTTGAATATGTTCTTTTAACTTACAGGTTCTAAAACTCTTATCGATTAGCTTGTAAATTACTAGTTTAAACATTTCTTAGATGTTTTAAAATTCTAATTAAAGTAGGCTACCCATTATGATTTTCTTTTTAGAATAAAAAATTATATTGCCTAGGACTTTAGCATTTCAAAAAAAGTTAAAATAAAAAGTGAATCCCGGCTGGAGAGATGGCTTAGTGGTTAAGGTGCCTGCCTCCAAAGACTAAGAATGCCAGTTCCAAACTCCTGGTCCCACATTTAGCCAGATGCAAAGTGACGCAAGGGCGCAATGCTGCACTTGCCCACAAGGGGGCACATGCATCCAGAGTTCATTCACAGCAGCTGAGAGGCTACCAGCAGGCCTATTCTCTGTCTCCTCTCCCTCTCTCCCAAGTTAGGATTAAGTGTTTCCCAATGTGGGAAATGTAAACTCAATTTATTTTTAGTTAGGTTTCCCCAAGTATTTTTCAAATACTTGCAAGTTAAATTAACACAATTTTCATACCAACTGGAGTATCAAATAGCAGTTTTCCCCCAAACATTTCTTTTTTCTTGGGAGGAATGTTAAGAGAAAAAATGCTTTATGCTAGCAGAGACAAACCAAACAGAATAGTCAGAAACCAAAATGCTTCCAAAGATCTGCATACAAACAACAAACTGAATGGTCAAAACCAAAATGTTTTCAAAGCAAACAAAATGGATACCTTAATACAAACATTTTGAGAGCAACCCCCAAACAACCTCCAACAACAAAAAGCAGCTCAGAATAAACAAGTGCATCTTCCACCAAATCAAAGGTCAGCCATTTTTATGTTACTTAGACAAGCCCTGCAAGAGACAGATGTCAGCAAGTCAGCAAAAGCAGGTTCTAAGAACAAGAAACTAAAAACAGGGATGTGGGTTGTGGGCCAGACAACTGGTAACCTAGGGAATTTTTTTAGGCTTCAAGTAATTGCAAATCTCCACTTGTAACCAGGCTTGCTTGCTTGCTTTTGCAGAATTAAAACAAATAATGAAAATATTAGGTGCTTCCCAGAAAATGTTAGGAAATTTCCAAACCATTTTAAATAATGGGCTTTTTGTCTTTAAAATGCTGCTAAACTCAATAGTCAGGGCTGCATTTAGGAACACCCTCTAAGTTCCATACAGTTGCTGGCCAACTAATAAAAATACTTTCTCTAACATCTCAGTTGGGTGGTGTGGTAGTTTGAATATAGGTCCCCCAATATATTCAGTGTTTTATTAGTTATAGTTTGCACCTGCAATCACCTTGCTAGAGGCAATGTCACTGGGGGCCGGTCTTAAGGTGTTAATGGTGGGCTTGAGATTCCATTGTAAAGATATGCAAATGTGCCTAGCAGGAGTTCCTGAAGTGTGCTGTGTGACCTCTTGGCTGTAGTTTTGCTCTGTGTGCTGTGGTGGCTGGTTGGTTTCTCTCTCTCTGCTTGGCCCTTTGGAGAGCAGGCCGCTTCTCTTGCCATTATGGAACTTCCCCTGGATCTGTAAGCTTCAATAAATAATATTCCTTCCTCCATAACTGTGCCTGGTCTGGAATTTCATCTCAGAGAACCTGAAGCTGTCTGCAACAGGTGGTCTTGGTCATTAATTCAAACTTGCAACAGAATGAACTCACCAACCTGCACTTAAAGAGATAACATCAGACAGTTGGGCTGTTAGCTGGATCTGACCAGGTACATCCTAAGTGGAAGTGACTAGTCCTTGGGGCCCCACGTTTGGGCGCATAACTGTTAATGCAAAAGACACAGCCCTTACCTCAATGGGAATAAGAGATAGTTATTCTCTAGCCAAATATGACTGACCATGGCCTGGGAACACAGATTTAGGTTACCTCAAATTCCATGTTCCAACATATTAACAATTTCATGAAAGTTTTAGAGTTACAGAAAAGAGTCAAATCAAGGCAGTTTTCAAATACATTGATTGTCCATTAGGTAGGTGGGGTATAACATAGCCGGGAAATCTCCACCATAGGCTTCAGATGCTATCTGGTGATATTCTTAGCCCTTGGGTTGGTGGAAGCTGGTGGTTTGTTAGTACATTCCAAAAAGGTTGCACCGGATCAACTGATAGGTAGATGTTAAGGCAAGACACTGAGGTGGGCAATAAATGTCTATTGGGCTAAAGCTAGTCCAAGGTAAATTAGGCTGGCTCTTTCCCTCCATTTCGCCACTGAAAAGGCCAAACACGGAGACACTTTGTGTCCAGCTTTACGTGGGTGCTAAAGATCGAAGTTGAGACGAAAGGCTCACTTGTGAGCAACCGCACCTGGCTTCTACAAGGGTACTCAGCGAGGAAACCTCCCAGCAGGGAGGCGGGGTGGCGCTTGCGCAGTAAGGCGCGGGCGAGTTTTGGCGGATGCAAAGCCCGCCGAGGGCTCTTCCGGTGCGGGTCGATGGCGTCATCAAACAGCGCAGTTCCCAGCCTGTTTAGGCTACGCCGACCAGCTTCTGGAGGTCTCCTGGACTGACCTGGGCGGTATGGCTGGCCGCGGGCTGTTTGTGTGCCGGGCGGCAGCGGCGCAGGCTTGCCGGGTGCTGCGGGTCTTCGCCACGAACCGCGGCCCGCTGCACACCGGCCCGCAGAGCCGTGCGTTCGCCAAGGAGCTCTTCCTGGGTAACATTGAGCAGGTAAGGCGATTCCTGGCTGCTCTGCTTCCATGCGTACGGCTTTGTCAACTCTAAATCTGCGGGACAAACACCCTCTGGTTTATTCTCTGGGAGATGTGGCTTGAATACTGTCAGTTCTTTTTTTTATTTTTAAAGTATCTTACTTAGTTGTCCAGGCAGGCCGTGAACTCGTGATCCGCCTACCTAGGCCTCTAGAGTGTGTGATTACAGGTGTGCACCGACCCACCTACCTTTCAGCTATTTCTTATCTGGGCAATTAGGCAGATTGGAGAGGTGATTACGAAGACACCTACCACCTGTGTGATTCCTAAACACAATTCATCTTGGGCTGTTTCTCAGGCTTCCTTTTAGGGACTCTGGGATTTCTTTCTGTAGCTGATCCCCGTTTCATCCTGCCATTGGAGTGACATAAATCTAGCTCGGTTCCTTTCTCATGCAGTCCGTTTTAGAAATCTCAGAACCCAGCCAGTAGCAAATGCTTGGCTGTGACACACTTATCACATTCTTTGAGTACAGTCCTTTTAGCTTTAAGGTAAAGGTAATGATGTCGATTTGCCGTGGAGCTCCCATGAGATACATAATGTATGGAAATTCTTTGGTACTGTGCAGCCAAAGAGAAAATGCTGGCTTCCACATGGCTTTGAGCTAGTCACTTCACTTTTCTGCCTCGTTGTTTTAGTTTATAAAATAGGGGTGAGCATAGTACTACTCCCTTCTAGAGGTGAAGCAGGGTACTGTTTTGCCTTGGCCAAAATGTATGCTAGTCCTGTATTGTGGAAAGAGTTACTTCCCAGCTTCTCTTTGGATCATTCCTCTCATGTTGACTGAACACTTAAGCAAAAGCAGAGACTCAAGCTAAGAGTGGTCACCCAGCTGGAAAATTTGGAGCTGGATTTTTTTTTTGGGGGGGTGGGTTCGAGGTAGGGTCTCACTCTAGCTCAGGCTGACCTGGAATTCACTATGTAGTTTCAGGGTGGACTTGAACTCTCGCTGATCCTTCTACCTCTGCCTCCCGAGTGCTGGGATTTAAAGGCGTGCGCCACCACACCCGGCTTTAGAGCTGGAATTTTAAAGTATGGGAACCATTTTCCCCTAACCTGGGTCTGAGGATGCTGTGTCTTGGGATGTCATCCCTCAGCAGAATGAAGAGCAAACTCAAATTCATTATACTTCTTTCATTCTTTAAACCTCTGGCCACACCTGCCCTATCATCATTCTCAACTCTCAGTTTTACTGAGATCATCAGTTCAGCCAGTGAGAATCCCAGCAGTTCCCCCAGGCCATTTGTAGTCCATTACCAGTAATGAACTCCTAGCAGAGGCCATCCTGGTCATTAGACCCCAACTTTCTCACTTATTCAAGGATAATTCTCATCTACATCAGTTGTAGACCCTTCTACTGGATCTTGAGAATTCCATGTTGTCAGATCTGAGGAGTCTCTTCTCGGTCCTACTCTGACCTGACCCATCACCAGCATTTGATACCAATAAGCACACCCTGCCCTGAACATAATTTAGGTGCCCAGCTTCTGGAATGCCGGCTGTTTATTCCTCACTCTCCTTTGCTTGGTTCAATTTATAGACATTGGCCAAGGTTTTGTCTTGTCCAGCTGCAATTGGAAGGTTTTTAATTTTTTGTTTTGGGTTTTTTAAAAAATTATTATTGGGTGCTTTTTGTTTTTGGTTTGCCTGATTGCTTGTATTGAGACTGTATCTCACTGGAGCTCTGTCCCAGAACTCAAGATCCTCCTGTCTTGTATTCTTCTCTTAAGTGCTGAGGTTACAGGTGTCCACCACACCCAGCAAAGCTGAAATTCTCTAAGGCTCAGCCTCTGGATCTCTTGTTCACTGCATCCATTCGCTTGAAGACCTAATTTGATGTCCTGGCTTTAAATGCCACTTTTATCCATATGATTCAGATTTATTTATCCAACTTGGATTTCTCCCAGCTCCAGACTTAAAAGGTTTAAACCTTTCTGCTCAGAAGCTTCACTTAGATGTCTAATAAGCATTTCTACTTCACATTTTTGAAAATTCTTTCTTGGTCTGCACCCAGATCTGGTTCTCCCAGCAGCCTTTTTGATCATAGATAATGGCAGCTCGGCAATTCTTCTTGTTCATCCAATCTCCTCTTATTCTCATATTTCTCTTGTGCTCCTAGTCCACATTGAACCCTACAGCAAGTTCTTTCTTTACTTTTCATGTTATAGTCACATTCTGACCATTTTTTAGTCCGCTTCACTGCTTCCATTTGAATCAAGCCAACAGCATTTCTCACATTTAAAGGCCTTAGGTGGGTCAGTGACAGTCTCAGAATGCAGAGAGAGCATCCCAGTTATGCAGGCCTATGACTACCACACTACCCTCAGTTGGACCTGAGGCTGCTACAGAGAGGCCAGTTAGAGGCTGAGTAGGTAAAGTTCATGTGACATTAGTAATAGATAGATGGTTTGTATGTGCTTTTGGATGTTTGGCTTCTCTACTAGGTTTACTTGATTAACAGGTTCCACTATTCTATCTGTTTGAAAGTTGTTCATTGACATCGAGTGCTCTTCCCATGGTGTTATCCACTGTTATCAGTAAGATCTTTCCTTCATGCCCAGGATCTTTTTTTTTTTGGCAGTTATTTTCCCCCGCCCCTCCTAGATAGGGTTTCACTTTAGCTCAGGCTAACCTGGAATTTACTATGTAGTCTCAGGGAGGTTTCAGACTCTGCCTCCCAAGTGCTGGTATTAAAGGTGTGTGCCACCATGCCGCCTTTTTTTAAAAGTTTTTTTAGGATTTCACTCTATCCCAGGCTAGCCTGGAACTTGCTCTGTAGCCCAGGCTGACCTCAAATTCACTGTGATCTTCTTACCTCAGCCTCCTGAGTGCTCGGTTTAAAGGTATGCACTACCATACTTGGCAGCAGTTACCCTTTTATTATGGCTGAAGGTTGGCTGGTTACCAGGTTCTTTTCTCACCTGGCTTGCCCACTGACACCAGAATCAACTTCTTGTCATACAGTCTCTGTGGACTAAGGCCCCGGGTGATCAGTGAGGCTGTGAAGGTGATGTGGTAGGGGTGGGTTGAGCCTGTGCGTATTCAACAGAGGGGTGGCTTTGTTCTGATAGGCTGTGAAATAGTGAGAGTCATAGTCGTGTTTCCCTTCTAGAGCACTTGGATAGTCAGGTGCTGATAGATATGGGCAGATTGCTTTATGCAGTTTTCTCTTTTGGATAGAGACCTAGAAGCCACTAGTCCTTGGGCCAGAGATGAGCAAACAGATTCAGGCACGTTGTTAGAGCGGGACCTGGCTGTCCCTCTGGACTAACAAAGGTTGAGGGCTCCTTTGTGGTAAAGAGGAACAACAAGAAAGGTAGAAGTGGTATCTTGTGGCCTGTCCCTGTTCAGCAGCTGTGGGGCCAAATCCATATCCTCATGTCATGCAAACTTAGGGATGGCTGTAGCTCAGTTGGCCACATATAATTATTTCAGGGGCCAGCAAGGAACACTGCCTGGCTGGCCACTAGAGACTGAAAACCAAGTCATTCTCCAGGCCAAGAAAGTAGACGGGAGTGAAGCTGGACCTGCATACAGACTTAGTTAATTCATGCTCCAGGATTTATGTATGTCCTTTCTGACTCTCACAGCTGCTTTTTGAGATGAACAATATTATGTATAATGCAGGAGAAAACAGTAACTAGCAAGACCATATGAGTTGCTGAACTCATACATATGAGGAGTGGCTGCACTCAGGTTGATGTGGTCTTATCCCATGATCCTGCTACTTCACATGCTCAGCACAGGAACATGTGAGATAGCTGTTGGAGGGGACAGGCCTGGTGACTAGAGTATGCTCCTGTTCTCAGTGGCAGTGTTTTGAGCTTACCTAGTCACTGATGTAGTTCCCATTTTAGTGAACAGCTTTCATAGCCACTGTCTCTCAGGAGTCTCACAAGGACCTTGAGTACATGTGACATGAGGATTTGGAGTGAGAAAACGAAAGTGCTACTGGGATCTATCAGCTTCAGAATTAGTAAATCGTGCCTTGTTTATGGGATAGTCCCCACCACTTGTTTTTCATGAATAATCTGATGAAAGTCAGGACTCAGCCTGCCTTTGTGAGGTAAAGTCTGAGACTCAAGCCCTGTGTCTGAAGCATCTTATGCATCTGTTTTATGCACCCTTTAGGTCACATCCTGCTGGCCAGATATAGAATGTAGCACTTTATTTTCACCTTTGGATAAATATTATCACAGTGGGAAGTTACTTAAGTAAATGTTTTTCATTTTTAGAAAGGAGTTTTCCCGTTTCCAGAGGTTAGCCAAGATGAACTCAGTGAAATCAATCAATTTATAGGACCTGTGGAAAAACTCTTTGCTGAAGAAGGTATGTTGCTTTTTAAAAAATTTTTTTTGTTTGTTTTTTAAAATTTATTTATTTGAGAGAGAGAGAGACAGAAAGAGAAAGAGGCGAGAATGGGTGCGCCAGGGCCTCCAGCAAACTCCAGATGCATGCGCCACCTTGTGCATCTAGCTTACATGGGTCCTGGGGAATCAAGCCTTGAACTGGGGTCCTTAGGCTTCACAGGCAAGTGCTTAACCGATAAGCCATCTGTCCAGGCCCTGTTGCCTTTTTTTTTTTTTTTTTTTTTTTTTTTTTTTTTTTTGGTTTTTCGAGGTAGGGTCTCACTCTGGCCCAGGCTGACCTGGAATTCACTATGTAGTCTCAGGGTGGCCTCGAACTCAAAGCAATCCTCCTACCTCTGCCTCCCGAGTCCTGGGATTAAAGGCGTGCACCACCACGCCCGGCTCTGTTGCCTTTTCTTTACCATTGCCCATTTCCATGTTGAAGGCAGTTGGGTAGAAGCAGAGAGAGAGAGAGGGAGAGAGAGAGGGAGTGTGTGTGTGTGTGTGTGTGTGTGTGTGTGTGTGTGTGAAGCTGTCTTATCATTATACATCACTATAAGTTAGAAATAATTTCTACTCAAGATACTGGCTTTCAGGAATTGTCCCAGTTTCTATTTAGTTAAAAGACATCTATTTTGGTTCTCCTGATCTTTTCTTTTTATAGAAAAGGGACATCTTTTAAGAATTTCTAAGGTATGGCAGGCCAAAACTTATGTGAAATACAATAGTAATTAAATGCTAAAAAAATAAGGTGAAAGCAGCCAAGGCCATGCAGCTCAACTCCCTGGCCTGCCCTTTCCTTTAGTTTCTTTAGATGTCTTTTAAAGAATTCAACTTTTGGCCTGGGGACATAGCTCAGCAGTTAAAAGTGCTTGCTTGCAAAGCCTGCTGGCCTATATTTTATTCCATAGTACCCATATAAAGTCAAACGCACAAAGTGGCACATTCATCAGGGGTTGGTTTGCAGTGGCAAGAGGTGAGCCCTGACTGTACTCCTCTCTCATAACCCCCTCTCATGAGAAGACACTCTAACTGCTGTTAGAGGACAAGGGACAATGATGTCAGATTGTGAACTATTTCCAGCTGAATGGAGCATGGAGATGTGGCAGTTAGAGTGTTTCCCAGAGAGGGGAACTATTCTAAAGAACCCTGAAAGTGTATTGATGGAATGTAGGAAGATAGTCTTGGAAGAGAATGTTGGGAAAAAGAATAAAAGCAAGGAGTTAATGAGAAGTGAGCACACAGCAAACTGGTTGCTTTTAGGGTTGTCCTTCTTGTGGACGTCTAGGCCTTGGAGAGCATTCAAGGGAACCCAAGTAGGTGGAGTTGGATTGTCTAAGGACCATATGAGCATGAGGTGGCTGAGATGTTCTTCTAGAACTGTTCATCACATGGCACAGTAGTGTTTGACATGGCCTGAATCTTTTTTTTTTTTTATGTCTGGTAAAATAGACTTACACAACAGTTACCCTTGATAATGGTGAATATGCCATATTTTGTATAATAGCCTTCTAGAATGTACCCTTTTTCAATTTGTCCTCAAGGTAGCCAGGGCTAAAGGTTGGTACCTGTGGTAGTTTGAATATATGGCCCCCAATATATTCAATGTTTTATTACTTTATAGTTTGCATCTGCAATCACCTTCCTAGAGGCAATGTCACTGGGGGCTGATCTTAAGGTGTTAATGGTGGGTTTGAGATTCCATTGTAAAGATATGCAAAGTGTGCCTAGCAGGAGTTCCTGAAGTGTGCTGGGCTTTTGGCTGTAGTTTTTGCTCTGTGTGCTGTGGTGGCTGGTTGATTTTTCTCTCTCTGCTTGGCCCTGTGATGGTAGGCCGCTTCTTCTGCCATTATGGAACTTCCCCTGGATCTGTAAGGTTCAATAAATAATATCCCTTCCTCCATAACTATGCCTGGTCTGGAAGTTCATCTCAGCGAACCTGAAGCTGTCTGCTACAGTACCACAGAGCCATTGGGTGCCATTAAGTGCTGTACAAATATATTTTTGGCCTCAGGATTTATTAAATGATGTCCTGACACAAGTTAGAACAGGTTCACCATTGTTCTCAGTATAAGAAAGTCTTCTGAATTAAGCTACCCTTGGTCAGAGTCATCCATTATATATATTTTACATTGAAAATAACCATTTTGACATCTATGGTTGTTTTTCCTTATTATAGAATTAGAACTATTAGAGATGGGGAGAACATGTCTTAAAGTCTTGTTTGTTTCCCCTCTTGTTGTGTTACTTAATAGGTCATTAATATATTTGAGGTATCTCTTTATCTTTGGTTATACATTTCTCTGAGTGTTTAAGACCAAGCAGATAGCCAAAATTTAGTCAAGTATTAATTTTGGAGATCACTAATGGCTCTCCAAAAGGGACTTTAGGGACCTGGGAGTAGCTCCATAGCTTCTCCATTACTGGTGTGTTGTATGTTAGGATGAATCAGGGCTGTGCTGGCCAAATAGTTTTCCCTTTTTTTGTGAAGCCAGGAGGACTAATTTTTTTTCCCTCAGTTGTGAGTCTCCTGTTTCAGACTGTGTACTGATTTTTTGTTTCTGGGTCTCTGTATCCTCCCTGATCAGGAAGATAGAAACTTACCAGGAGGCCAGCATAGAAGTGTCCCATCATCTCCAGTGGCCTCATGACCTGGGAGCAGGGACCAAAATACTGGCCTTTTTAGCTCCAGTGAATCCAATTGGTGTTAGCATCTACATAGGTTATTAGAACCCCTAGAAAGGAAGTTAAACCTACCTGGATATATGTAGATACATAGCACATTTGATTACTGGAACAGATCCAGTTAAAGAATGGCATAAGAGCTTAAAGTCATTTTGTCCAACCTTTCTAAGTTTAGTTGTAGCAGCATAAGCCATATCTGAAGCATAGAAAGTAGGCACATCTTATCCTTTTAATATCTAATAGCCATAAATACAGGAAGAACCTGTTACCAGTCTTGAAAATAATATACATCTAAACCAGTTAATTTAACCTAGAAATTGTCAACAAAAAGACAAGACAGTATAAAGTCTTAGCACCTGTGTTTGAAACTATCTTTGATTAGTGCGGACACCTGTGTGGGTACCAATTATTCAGGGAACATTGGAAACAGAACCTGAAAGTATTTCTCTCAGATGAAGACCATTGAGTATGAGGCTGTACCCCAAAGCAGGGAATGTGTCTTAAGAGTTAATTTTGTTGGGGGCTGGAGAGATGGCTTAGTAGTTAAGGCATTTGCCTGCAAAACCAAAGGATCCTGGTTTGACTCTCAGGCCCCACGTAAGCCAGATGCACAAGGGGGCACCTACATCTGCAGTTCATTTGCAGTGGCTAGAGACCCTGGCGTACCCATTCTCTCTCTCTCTGCTTCTTTCTCTCTCTCAAATACATAAATATATTTTTTTAAAAAGAGTTAATTTTGTTGTAAGTACTAGACTTGAGATGCCAGAAATGAGACACTTTAAATATAATAGAGCAAAATCTGGTCATTGTTGAGCCAAAACAGCTAAGCTCTGATACAACTCTTGACAAATCTGTTTAGAAAGAGAAAACACTATTTGACAACCAATGTTTTTAGCTTAATCTTGGATAGCAATTGATCTTATGTACAATAGGAATTCTTATTACAAAAAACCAATTTTGTCTTACCCATGACTTAAAATTGGTAATGTTTGGGATAGTATCTACAATTAAGGAAGTTGTCAATAAAAAAAAAAAAAATTGGTAATGCTTAGCCAAACTATCCCAACATATTTTACCTCAGAGGAGGATAAAAATTATAGTGAGTGAAATTAAATCACTTAAACCTAAGAGATTAAGCCTAGTATCTGTGAACCTTTATCTTACTTAAGACTCTGTTTCTCTAATAGTTAAAACCTTGGTGTAGGAACCTAATTTATTTTATTGGGAGCCTTAAAGCCAGTTTCTGTAACCCTTAAACCATAACAAATTAGCATCAGTGAACTGTCAATCAGTGAGGCCTTAACCATAAGTCTCAGTTTCTCTATTGGTTAAAACCTTGGCATCAGCCCGGCATGGTGGCGCATGCCTTTAATCCCAACACTTGGGAGGCAGAGGTAGGAGGATTTCTGTGAGTTCAAGGCCACCTTGAGACTACATAGTGAATTTCAGGTCAGCCTGAGCTAGAGTGAGACCTTACTTCAAAAAAAAACTAAACCAAACAAACAAAAAAACCCCTTGGCATCAAGCAAACCTATTTTAGATTTTATCCAATTAAATGTTTCAATAAAGGGGCCCTTCCCTGAGCATCCTTTATTACCATTATTATCTCCTGGTGATGTCTATCCTTTTTTCTCTATCTCCCTTTCTGGCTCCTTTTTCTTTTTCATGGCTTTCCAATTATAATAAACAGAAGTTGCCACCTAGAGTAACTATTTTAAGCTCTTGTCTGGTTTAGCTACCAACTTTTGTAATTTCTTATGAATATCAGGTGTTGACTGAGTTAAAAATTTATGTTTAAGAAGAATTTCCTCCTCCAAGATATCTGGAATTACATTAGTATGTTTTCTAACTGTCTCCTTAAGTCTTTGGAGAAAAGTAATGGGCAATTTCTTGTTCTCCCTGTGTTATCTAAGTGAGCCCAATTTTTAAAGAGACAGGCTAGCAGAGACTTTTGGGGTATCTTGGAAGCTGATTGTCCCATCTGAAACAAAGTGGAGGAAAAGTGAAAAGAAGAGTCTAGAGTCAGGTTATGCTCAATCCTGGTTCGCATCTTCTCATAGAAGGGGGTTATCCTTCCAAGAAGAAATTAGGACTTTTTTTTTTTTTTATCTACTTCCTACAGGAGTCCTCACCCATATTTCCCTGTTTTCTCCCAAATCAAATGGGGACACAAAGCGCCGTCTATGTGCCTCCAGGAGCAAGGAAGGTCTAGCATAGGATATTCATGCTCATTCTACCAGGGCAGCTCCCAAGCCCGAGTACCTCTAGCACTCCCCCAGTCCTGCATATGTCTTACATCATGGCACATAAGCAGTGCCACTGGCAAGATAGGTCCAGGTGTGAAATTCCTGCATTTATTCCTGTCTTGATAGTCTAAATGCTCATATGGGGGTGTTTCCTGGGACCACTTTCCCTTCTCTGCTCTGTGGGAGCCTGGGATATGGGTTCTCCCATTTGTAAATGTTTCAGAATGGTCTAGGGACTAAAGGGTATCCTTTTAAAGGTAATCTCTGGTTTTATTACCTTAAATATATGGATTCTACCCTTTGTTGGTATTTAAGAGAGAGAGATCATTACTTGATGCCTTTTTGTTATATCTATTCCTACCCTGATAAACATTTTAGGTAAGTCTTATGTTTTATGTAAGGGGTTTGTAACCTGATCAAATATTTTGACTCTGTTTACCCATTTGACCTTTTGTCTAGTGAGAAATTTTATCTGACAGAGGTGATTTCAGGTGTTTTGAGAGAGGAACTATAAGGAGAACCAGAGTTATATGCTGTTTGTCATTCCCTTTTCCTTGTCAGAGTTGGCCATTTTGTCTCTGGACAGGGTCTGGAGTCTGAGATAAAGGTGGGGCCATCCGTTCTTCCAGAGTCTAGTTTGTCATGACTTTAAATAGCATATAACAGTAAGCAAGAGCAAAAGGAAATGACAGAAGAGAGAGCTAAGCATCCTGACATTTCTTGTCTTATTTTGAAATTGCATATTTGTTTTTACCTGGGAAATTTATTTTGCCTATTTGTACACAGGTGATAGGGTCTTCTCTATGTCTAACCTGGTTAGAACTCTAAAGAATGTGAATTACATCTGTGCTGTGACCTACCCAGGGCAGGACATCACCTGTGTCTAATGTAAGCTGAATTTAGATTGTCTTTTAGAGCATCCTTAAGAGCCTGTAAACAGTTGAAAATACTTACTTTTAAGCATGGTGTTTATTTGTTTAGCCTGAAAATTAGCTTTTGGTTCCTTATAAAAGGAAATTAATTTTTAGGCAAAATTTGGTCTTTTTAGATCTCCTATATCCTTTCTACAAATGCACACCTTCATATACACGTTTTAACATTCTGATCTAAGTTACACTCAAAAAAGCATGTTTTAGCACATATTCTATGTCCAACATTGAAAAATTCCTTCCCAGTTCCTTCAATCATTTCATCTTAACCCATAATTAGCCATCTTTCTTATAAGAGAAACTACACCGAATTGATTAATCTTATTACCCATTGACAAAGAAGCATGTAATATATCTTCAAAGAGTTAATTAACTATCCTATTATTGGAAATTTGTAGAGAAACAACCTTAACAGAAAAATTTAGAGCCGGGCGTGGTGGTGCACACCTTTAATACCAGCACTCGGGAGGCAGAGGTAGGAGGATTACCATGAGTTTGAGGCCACCCTGAGACTACATTGTTAATTCCAGGTCACCCTGGACCAGAGTGAAACTCTACCAAAAAAAAAAAAAAAAAAAAAAAAAAAGAATTTTCTTATTGCTATGTCATCAAAAATCTCTACCAGACTTGTCTTAAAATATATATACCTAAAAATTGTAGGAAAGGCAGCCACGTACTTAGAAATCCCATGTGGAGGGCCTGGAAAAACATGTGGAAAGTAAAGAGAGAAAAGAAAGTTCAAGGAGTTCCTGTCATGTGGGGAGCTGGAGGGGATAAAGGAGCTCATGTGAAGAGTGAGGGCTCCTGGGACCTCCCCAGCTGAGGGAAAAACTCAACTACATCTGGAACTTCCCAACTAGCCAGAGCCATGCTGTTTTTATTACTATGGCTTTGTAGTATGTTTTGAAACTAGGTATGGTTAACTGTATGGCACAATGCAGGTCTGGCCCTAGCCAGACCGCATGCTAAAAGAAACCAGGCCACACTCCTCGGTTTTTCTCACCAGGATGGTGGGTAGCCAATGATGGGTAAGACCCCATGGGATGGGGCAACCTAAGACAGGCACCGTCACATGTGATGATCCCTTGGGGCCTGGGGTCAACAATGGCTTGGCAAAGAACCATGCCTCCAGGGTTGCCATTAATAAAAACAAAAAGGAGGATATGTATGGCACAGTGCAGGTCGGGCCCTAGCCAGACCACATGCCAGAAGAAACCAGGAAGTGGCTTCTGTGGACATGGCATCCTGCACAGGCCTGACATGACAACAGCTACAGTCCCATGCTTGCGAGAAATTTGCTACGAGATGATCTGTCCGGAGTCAGGCTGTCATTGGTCACAAGAAGGGGACCACCCCATACAATGATTGGCTAGCCAAACCCTTTAAACACCCTACACTTCCTTGAATAAACAAGTTTGCAGCAGCTCACCCTCTGCCTGCTTCAACCCAACTCCCAGAGTCTGTGTCATGACTCCACGCCTCTTACCCCCTACTCGGCAGAGACCCTGCCGTCCCTCCTGGACTGGCCCTAGGAGGGACCCCAACAGTTAACCATATTCTTTTTGCTGAGGACACTTGCCTATCTGAGGCTTTTTGTGCTTCCATATGAATTTATGAAGAATGGTGCTGGAATTTTGTTGGAATTGCATTTATATATATTGCTTCATACATATATATATATATGATGGCCATTTTTACAATATTCAAGTCCATGCACGTTGGGAGATCTTCCATTCTCTCATGTCTTCTCAAGTTTTTTCTTCAATGTTTTAGTGCTTTTATAGTAGAGATCTTTCACTTCCTTGGCTAGGGATATCCCAAGATACTTACTTTTTTGTGTGTGGCTATTGTAATGGGGTAGTTTCTCTGACTTTTTTTCTTCGTATATTTGTTGTTGGTATTTATGATGACTACTGATTTGGATTTTTGTGTGTTAACTTATATAAAGTCAATATATGCCTGTCATATTGCTGAAAGAGTTTATTAGCTCCAGGAGTTTTATTTATTTATTTTTGGTATAGTCTTTTAGGTCTCTTAAATATAGAGTCACATCATCTGCAAATAAAGCTTGTTTGACTTCTTCCTTTCCAATTTATTTCCCTTTTCTTTCGTTCTCTTATTGCTCAAGATAGGATTTTAAACACTATGTTAATTAGCAGTGGGGAGAGTGAACCCACTGTCTTGTTCAAGAACTTAGAAATGCTGCTTCAACTTTTCCCCCATTTAGTATGATATGGGCTTTAGGTTTGTTGTATACAGCCCTAGTTATGTTAAGATATGATCCCCATCCCTAATCTCTCCAGTGTTTTAATCATGAAGGGATATTGTATTTTGTTGAAGGCCTTTTCTGCCTCTCTTGTGATTTCTGACCCTAAGCCTATGTATGTATGTATGTATGTGTGTGTATAGAAACATTGGTAGATTCTATGTGTGAAGGAATTTCTTCCAAATTTTCCAATTTTGTAGAATATAGGATTTTGAAATATGTCCTTATGAATCTCCCAGTTTCATTGGTATCTGTCATAATATCTCTCTTTTCATCTCTAATGTTGTTGATTAGGGTCTTCTCTCTCTTGCTTAATTTGGTTCAGGATTTATAAATCTTGTTTTTCTTTTCATAGAACCAGCTTTTTGTTCAATCATATTTATTTATTCATTTGCAAGCACAGAGAGAGAATGAATGAATGAATGAATATGGGCATGCCAGGCCTGCTTGCCACTCTGCAAATAAATTGCAGATGCATGTCCCACTTTGTACATCTGACTCTATTTGGGGATGGGGAATTGAACTTGGGTCATCAGGCTTTGCAAGCAAATGCCTTAACCACTGAGCAATCTCTCCAGCCCTTGTTTCATCAATTTTTAAAATTGTTTTCTCCATCTCTAATTTATTCATTTCTGTCCTGATCTTGATTAACTTTTCTCTCTCAAACGTTTTTGGATTTGGATTTGTTCTATTTTTCCACTGCCTTCAGATGAATCATTAGGTTATTTAAGATTTCTCTGTTTAGAACTATAAGATCCTGTAGTTCTAGTGTGCTATGTTTTCATTTTCATTCAGCTCTAATTTTTTATTTCCTTCATTTCTTCAATTACTTATTCATTTTAAATAGTGTGTTGTTAAATCTCCAGGAGTTAGTCTGTTTTCTGTTGTTTCTCTTGTTGTTAATGGCTACCTTTATTTTATTGTAATTGGATATAATACAAGGAGTTATTTCAGTTTTCCTAAATTTGTGGAGACTTACTTCCCCAAATCACCACCACCAGGTGAGGACAAAGTGGTAAAACACACGAGCCTATAGGGGCATTTTACATTTATGCCACAACCAGGACCTTGAAAAAAGGAGCAAATTAGAGCTTCAAAAGGATCAAGTTTACAGAACACTGATAAGTCACAGATTGGAGATGACAACTAAAAATGATACAATGCCCTAGATTCAGTCCTGGCACAGCAAAGGACATTAGCGGCTAAGCAAGTGAAATCCAGTTCTACAATGTAATTACTATTGTGTGAAGGTTGGTTTTCTAATGTAGATAATTTCACCATAGGTTCTGTCAGACAAAGCCAAATAGGTTAGTCAGACTGCACTTCTGTGACAGATACCTCAGGAAAGCAGTTTATAGTGGGAAAATATTTTTTTGGTTCATGGTTTCAGTCTAAGAGTGGCTGGATTTGTTGCTTTGGATATGAGGTAAATCAGAATATCATGGAAGGAGCCTATGGCAGAGGAGGCTGCTCACTTCTTAGCATCCAGACAGTGAAAGAGACACAAGAATCTAGGAACACGAGAGGGCCTTTCAAATCATTGCCACCTACGCTCCACCTTCTACTTTTTAACCTCCTAATAGTGGTTGTTCACTCTTGTCTGAATACTGTTTGCATTAAGATCCAAGCCTTTAACACATGAACCTTTTGGGGACTACACCTCCTACCCAAACTATGTCATTAGGTTAAGAGTTTACAGGAGCTTTATGTAGATTTTGTTTTGCAACTTATATTTAAATTAATTTCAAACTAAAATGTTTAAAAAATAAATACTAACTAAAGTAGGTCAGGCATGGGTGACAAATATCCATCATCCCTTCATTCAGAAGGCAGAGTCCAGAACACTTGAGTTTGAGGCTAGCCTTGCTACAAAGGAAGACACTATCTCGGACAATGTAATAAGATGTGCTTCTTGTAGGCAACATAGTTGAATATTACCTGTTTTTCATCCTGTTTAGCAATCTACCTTCTTATAAGATGATTGTGTACATGATTGTGTTGGTGTGATTATTGATTCAGTTTTATTTAAATTTGTCTTCTAGTTGTTTGTTTTCTTCGTCTTACAACTGGTTGTTTTAGGATATGTAGTATAGGTTATATCACAGCCTGTCTTTAGCTGCTAGCCAACCGTAAGTATTGTGTAAGAGCAGCACAAGTCTATCTTCTGGGCTGTGTGCTCCTATTTCAGATATTTTAGTTTTTCCTTCCCTATAAACTGAAATATGGAATTTTCAATTGCTTTTTATTTCCTTTTTAAAAAAATATTTTTTAAAAAATTATTTAATTGAGAGAGAGAATTAGACTGAGTGTGTCAGGGCCACTGCAAAGAAACTCCAGATACTTGTGCCACGTTGTGCTTCTGGCTTATGTGGGGACTGGGGAATCAAAGCTGGGTACTTTGGCTTTGTAGGCAAGCACCTTCACCGCTAAGTCATCACTCTAGCCCAAACTGTTTTTTTTTTTTTTTTTTTTTTTTTTTTTTTTTTTTTTTTTGCGGGGGCAGGGGGTGCAAGGCTTTTCAATGTAGGGTCTTGTTCTAGCCCAGGCTGACCTGGAATTCACTATGTAGTCTCAGGCTGGTCTGGAACTCACTGGGATCCTCCTACCTCTTCCCTCTTATTGCTGGGATTAAAGGTGTGCACTACCATACCTATCTGACTGTCAGTCTCCCTTTCTATTAGATAAAATATGTGTAACAAAATTTACTATTAGAACTATTAAGTGTACAATTTCATGGCACTAAAAAGTATTGTAGAAGCCGTGTGTGGTGATGCATGCCTTTAATCCCAGCACTCGGGAGGCAGAGGTAGGAGGATCGCTGTGAGTTCGAGGCCACCCTGAGATTACATAGTGAATTCCAGGTCAGCCTGGACCAGAGTGAGACCCTACCCTACCTCGAAAAACCAAAAAAAAAAAAAAAAAGTATTGTAGAAAGCCGGGTGTGGTGGCGCATGCCTTTAATCCCAGCACTCGGGAGGCAGAGGTAGGAGGATCGCCATGAGTTCCAGGCCACCCTGAGACTACATAGTGAATTCCAGGTCAACCTGGCTAGAGTGAGACCCTACCTCGAAAAACCAAAAAAAAAAAAAAAAAAAAGTAGGATTTACCTGAAGCAAGAAAGGGGTGGGCAGGCCACTGTGCGTGCCCATGTGCTGCCTGGGAGGGACTTGTAAGGCGCAGAGATGCCAGGCTGTGGGACTCCACCAGTGAGCCCGACACCTCAGCTGTACGCACTGAGGATCTTGGCAACAGGATTAAAGAACAAAAAGTTGTTGTGGATGAACACAAGCAGCAGAACAGCAACATATTCTTTCTTGCAGACCAAATGGAAATGCTTTCTGAAGGCAGAAATATCTTTAAAGATGAGCTAAAAAAAAGAGAATATCATGAAGTTGAAAACTTACAGAAGGTGAAAATAAGAAGTAATCACCCTGATTTCGCATAGCTATTTGTTGTTCTGTGAGCTTTTCCGTGGAGGGGTTCAGTGACGATTTAAAGGAAGACTTACTGTGCAGTCGTAAACGAAAGGGCCCCAATAGTAGCAAACAGTTATTCAAAGCTGCCCTTAATTACCAGTGCTTATTTTCTGGTCATGTTCTTCGCCTGAGAGGTGCTTTAACAACCCAGCCTGTAGAATATGAATGGGGCAATGCGTTCCTATGGAATGGAGAAGTTTTTGGTGGAGTAAAGGTTGGAGATGAAGAGAACGATACTCAGGTTATGTTTACTGGTCTTTCTGCTTGCAGGAATGAAGCTAATATTTTGTCACTTTTCTCAAAAGTCCAGGGTTCCTGGTCTTTCATATATTATCAAGCCTCTAGTCATTATTTATGGTTTGGTAGGGATTTTTTTTTGGTCGCTGTAGCTTGCTTTGGCATTTTAATAATCTGGGTAAGAGATTCTGCCTCTATTCAGTTGGTACCCAAACATTTGGAGTGGCAAATCAGTGGCTAGAAGTGCCAGCATCTGGAATTTTCAGAATTGATCTCAATTCTATTGCAATTTCTAGATGCATTGTTTTAAAGATATATCCTTGGAGGCATGGGTGTAAGAATGTTTGAGAAGATGCTAGTAACTTGCTTCCAGTTTCAGTAGACTTACCAACACTTGTGTCTGTGGTAACAAATGAAGCCAAACTCTATCTTGAGAAACCTGTTGTTCCCTTAAGTATGATGTTGCCTCAAGCCCCATTGGAAACTCACTGCAGAAGCCATTCTGGCATCCCACCTACAAGGGAGACACTGGAGGCCTTTCTTACAGGTGGACATGTGAAAAAAGTAGTTGAGCAGTTCACTCATGTCCTGAGCATTGCCATCGAGAGACGGGTCTTGTGTATATAGCTAGGAATGAAAACCTGACACCCAGTGACTTTTTGGAAATGTGTAATAAAAAAGCAAATGTTGCGATCCTGTTTTCAGGAGGCATTGATTCCATGGTGATTGCCACCCTGGCCAACTGCCCCACATTCCTCCAAATGAACCCACTGATCTTCTGAATGTGGCTTTTATAAGTAAAGAAAGATCAGGCCAGCCATTCTTAATGAAGAAAGTATTAAACAAACCATTGTGAAACACCTTCTAGAGAATTTAAGAATGCTGCAGCTGCTCATCCTGAGACTAATGTGCAAGACAGAATCACAGGAAGAGCGGGGATAAATGAACTGCATGCTATTAACCCTTCTCGGACTTGGAATTTTGTTGAGATTAATGTTTCTCTCAAAAAACTGCAAAACAGAAGAGCTCAGATATGTCACGTGGTTCAGCCCAGATACGTCACATGGTTCAGCCGTTGGACACAGTTTTAGATGACAGCATTGGCTGTACAGTCTGGTTTGCTTCCAGAGGAAGTGCCTGTTTGGTGACCTGGGATGGTATGGAATGAAACCATACCAGAGCAGTGCAAAGGTAATTCTGACTGGAATTGGTGAAGATGAGCAACTTGCAGGTTGCTCTGGGCATCACGCCTGCTTTCAGACACTTGGGCTGGAAGGAGTCAATAAAGAGATAGAAATGGGACTAGGTCGAATTTCTTCTAGAAATCTTGGCTGTGATGATAGTTATTGGTGATCATGGAAAAGAAGCCAGGTTTCCCTTTCTGGATGAAAATGTGGTCTCCTTCCTAAATTCTCTACCAGTTTGGAAAAAGGCAGGCTTGACCTTAGCCCGTGGAGTTGGTGAGAAGCTAGTTTTATACCTGGCAGCTATATAGCTTAGCCTCACAGCCTCAGCTCTTCTGCCCAAATGGGCTATGCAGTTTGGATCCAGAATTGCAAAAATGGAAAAGAATACTGAAAACACATCTGATAAATATGAAAGGCTCCAAATCTTTCCTTAGAAAGAAGATTAAGTCACAGTATGATTTCACAGGAAACAATACCTACTGAATGACAGTTATCTAAAATAAGACTGCTGTTTTTTTAAAAAAGGATAGTATATATACAGCATTGTATAACCATCCCCACTATTTCCAGAATATTTTGCTATTTTTTAAATTTAAACTTTCGTCATGTTACTTTTAAACTTTTAAAAATAAGAAACAAAGATTTTGTGATTAACCATGTGTAGTAGACAGCTACACATCACTGAGGTGAACCTCTAGACTAGGCATATTTATGGAGGAAGGAATATTTAGTTGAAGCTTACATATCCAGGAGAAGTTCCATAATGGCAGAAGAAGCTGGCCTGCTTTCTCAGGTCCAAACAGAAAGAGAAGCCCTAAGCCAAAAACCCAAAAGCCTATAGTACACCTCAGGAACTCTAGGCATTCTGCATATCTTTAGAGTGGAATTGCAAACCCAACACCATACCTTAGGGGCTGGACCCTAAGATCTGCCCAGTGACACCTCCCACCAGGTGGCTGCAGATCCAAACTACAAACTAATAAAATACTGAATATATTGGGGGCCATCCATTCAAAGTACCACACCACTATTTCTAGTGATCATCATTCTTATGTTGAGCTAGGTTTTCTTTTGGTTACATAGGGAAGACATCCTTTCACATTGCAGGGAGGACATTCTCATCATTTGTATACAGAAAAGTCATAAGAAAAGGTTTCTATGTTGGCATAATTTTCCTTTAAGCCCTTTATTGGTGTTTCTCTTTCTCCTCCTTCCTGATGAGATGTCTGATGCCATTTGTGTCTTTCGTCCTTTGCATGTTGTGTTTCTTTCATCTCCAGTTGCTTTTAAGAAATTCTAAGGTAATTTATTATCAGTTGTGTTGATGCAGTTTCTCCACATTTACTTGGGTATGTGTGACTGGAATTTGGCCAAGCATTTTCATGTCCGTGTAATGAAATATTGATTATCACAATGTAATGAAGTAGATAAATCTGAATCATCTTACTGAGTAAAAGAAAACAGATGAGAAAACATGTTTCATGAACCCACTTATATATAACTAAAAACTGCAAGCACTTTAAAGATAAAAAAGAGATGGATACTTAGGGATGGAGGTAAACAGGAAGATTGATCATAGAGGGGCAAGAGAGACTTTTGGTGGAAAAGTGTTTTGACAACTGTGGTAGTACTTACCAGAACTTGTGTAAACACTTATCAGAACTCAGCAAATTATATGCTATAAATATTTGATAGTTATTGTATACTAGTTTATTTATGAACTTGTAAAAATTAAAAATGAGGGATTCAGGTTCTCTTTATTGACTCATGTATACACACAAATCACAAGTATTCATGTAAAGCCAGATGCACAGAGTAATGCATGTACTGAGTTCATTTTCAATGGCAAGAGGCCCCAGTGTGCTCATTCTCATTCATTCTTCCTCCCTCCTTCTGTTCCTCTTCCTCTCTCAAATGAAAATATTTTCTAAAAATAGTGGTGGTGCATGCCTTTAATCCCAGCACTTGGGAGGCAGAGGTAGGAGGATCACTGTAGGTTCAAGGCCACCCTGAGACTACATAGTAAATTCCAGGTCAGCCTGGGCTAGAGTGAAACTCTACCTCAAAAACACACAAAAATAAAAAATTAAAATACAGTTCTTATTGGGCTATTAACATAAAATTGACAGCATGCTGAGTGATCATGACTATACAGTTTCAAATTTGGAGACATTTCTGTCACTGGGATTGTATACTGTGCAAAAACTATTTTGTTTACTTTCATTTGTTTGAACATAGCTTATTTATATTTTGCTTAATCAAGATATTTGTTCTTGTCAGTGGACTCTCGAAAGATTGACCAGGAGGGAAAAATACCAGTCAACACTTTAGAGAAATTGAAGAGCCTGGGACTTTTTGGGATGCAAGTCCCAGAAGAATATGGTAAGTCAACATGCCAGTCACCAGCCTGTTGCAGCTCTTGAGCAGGCACTCATTTGTCCTTGCAAGGCTGCTGTTTGGGAATGGTGGCCTTGTAGTGTAGCCCTCCACAGTTTGAGTGCCAAACCTAGTTGTGGCTCTGCAGCCTTCATCTGCATGTCCTGTGGGCATTCACTGAGGTTGGTTCTAGATATGACCAGCTTGAGGACTGTAAGGTGTTGGTAACATTTTCAAGGCTGAATACATTTTCTGTCTATGAACTGCTCATTTGCAGATGCACCATTGTGGTTATTACCCCAGGCATGCCATGAATGAAGTTTCACATAGCAAACCACAGCAGCTTTGTCTCCAGAGATTAATGTATAGCCTTTCCATTTCCTATGTCAGAGGGTGGGCCCTCAAATCTATAGACCAAATCCTTCATCTGGAGCTTGTCTAAGCTGAAACAAAAGTGAAAAACAAAGGGCAAGTTAATGTGATGCCTAACTGCCTTCCATGTCATACTAACTAGGTTAGTCTGTTAGCATGTGTGTTGCTTGCAGTGTCTTAAATTGTTAAGTGATGTATCTTCTTTGTCATCTTATGTTGTTTCTCTCACCACCTTACCAAGTGTATGAAAACTACCCTGCATTTGCAAAATACCTGAAGTAATGCATAATGCTGCAGTGGTGGGAGGTACCAAGCTCACGTCTGAGATGGCACCCCCTCCCTTTTTTTTAAAAATTTTTCGATGTACGGTTTCTCTCTAGTCCAGGCTGACCTGGAATTCATTATGTAGTCTCAGGGTGGCCTCAAACTCATGGTGATCCTCCTACCTCTGCCTCCCAAGTGCTGGGATTAAAGGAGTGTGCCACCATGCCTGGCACCCTTTATTTATTTATTTATTTTTACAGAAATTGCTTACTCTGCCTCCACATGAAGCTGTGGGAGAGACAGCTGTCCCAGCTGTCATAGGCATCAGGGTTATGATTCCCAAGGAATAGATGTTCCCATCATGTGTAGCCACACAGAATGTTAGAGAGTATAGCAAGAGAGTGTAGTTGGCCTGTTTCAGACAGCTTATATAAAAAATGCAACAGCAACCTTTTTCTCATGCCTGCAATGTTATGGGACAATTTTCCCAAGTTAGAGAATATTAAAAACTAGGTGGAGGGCTGGAAAGATGGCTTAGCGGTTAAGGCGCCTGCCTGCTAAGCCTAAGAACACCGGTTCCAATTTCCAGGTCCCATGTTTAGCCAGATGCAAAGTGACGCAAGGGTGCAAACGCATCTGGAGTTCGTTCACAGCTGCTGAGAGGCTGCTGGTGTGCCCATTCTCTATCGGTCTTCTTCCTCTCCCTCCCTCTCTGTCTCTCTCTCCAAAAAAAAAAAAAAAAAAAAAAACTAGGTGGAAACTACTGTGTTTCTAGTAATCAAACCTGGATTTCCTGTCTCAGCCTGTTTGCCATCCAGGCGCTACAAAGTGTGTTTCCTTCCTGCCTCTGATGTCCCTCCAATAGCCTTGGTACCTGGATAACATGGGTGTTATCCCCTGTGGGTTTACTCAGACTTTGTTGGTAGGCATCAGATGTGGGGTACCCCTCAAAGAAAATGTGTTCCCTCATTACATTAAGAAAAAATGAAGTAAAACAGAGATGGAGAAGGTTGGAATGGAAAGGTGGAGTAGGTACTTAGTACAGTGCCTGGGGATAATGGTGCCTGACACCAAAATGACCCCTACACACTGCAAGGACACCCTTTGCAGGTGGGCTGTGCACCCTCACCTCAGGGTCAGGGCCACTCTTCTATTTGTTGATCTGAGAACTTGAGGCTTTGCTTTCTCATCTGTAAAGTTGACATAAGGCCACACAACCACCTCTGGAGTTTGAAAATTAAATGCAATAGAGTTCCTATTTTTCTGTTTTTAATCCTTTTGTCTTTTTATTCCCAGAACAGTAATTTCCAATGAAAGTCAGTTACATATGGAAGGAGTGTCCAGATATATTTTTGGATGTGAAAGCTGGGAATGGGGAGGTTTGCTGTGACACCTGATGGGTGGAGAAAATGCTGTTCAACATCCTGCAGAGCACAGCAGAGCGTAATGGTGTACCTGCAGATGTTCCACTGCCACAGCAGAGAAGCCCTAACCAGGGGTCTTGTATAGGACTTACTGCATGTATAGGAGTCTGTATTACAAAATACAGATCTTGCCTTAAAAAGTCTGGAAAGATATACACAGAAATGCTCTAAGTGATAAGATTATAGACAGTTTTTATTTTCCCTATATCTCTCTCTATTTTGAATTTTTAAAAATTTGTTTATTTATTTGAGAGAGGCAGACATACAGACAGAGAAAGAGGCAGAGAGAGAGAGAGAAGAGAGAATGCGTGCATCAGGGTCTTCAGTCACTGCAAATGAACTCCAGATGCATGCGCCACCTTGTGCATCTGGCTTACATGGGTACTGGGGAATCAAGCAGTGAACCGGGGTCCTTAGGCTTCACATGCAAGTGCTTAACTGCTAAAGCCATCTCTCCAACCCTTTTTTCTTTCTTTCTTTTTTTTTGAAGATGGGGTCTTACTCTAACCCAGGCTGGCCTCAAACTCATGGTGCTTCTCCCACTTTTGCCTCCCAAGTGCTGGGATTAAAGGTGTGCGCCACCATGCCCAGCTTTGATTTTTTTTTTTGTTGTTATTTTATTTTTTATTTATTTATTTATTTATTTATTTATTTATTTAGTGAGAGAGGAGGCATGCCAGGGTCTGTAGCCACTGCAAATGACTCCAGATGCATGCACCACTATGTGCATCTGGCTTACGTGGGTTCTGGGAAATTGAACTTGGGTCCTTATGCTTCGCGAGCAATCACCTTAACCACTAACCCAACTCTCCAGCCCTTGATTTGTTTTTAATGGTGACCTGTTGTTACTTTATAAATTAGAAAAATATAGTGAAGCTCTATGCCCCAGTGGGAGGTGTCAGATAGATAGTGACTAATGCTGGTTCTGCATCACCTAGGTGGCCTGGGCCTCTCCAACACCATGTATGCTCGCCTGGGGGAGATCATCAGTCTAGATGCATCCATCACCGTGACTCTGTCAGCACACCAGGCTATTGGTCTCAAGGTCAGATGTCTGGGATCCTATTGGGAGTTTCCAGAGGAAGCAGGAGACAGGGGCTTGCTCACTTCTGAGACCTGAATGGGCCTGATAGCTCAGAGTGTAGAGGAAAATAAACCCACCTTTGCTCCCTGTCTGGCCCTACTTCATTCATTGGTTATGTCATGTGATTCAGAGTCCTTGCATATCTGACCTGTGTTTGGCCCACACAATCAGTGACTTGGACCCCTTAATTCCTCTCCTGTGTCCATCGCCTTTGACCCATCCTTCAAGACCCATGTCATTGCTGTCTCTGGAAATGAGTACTCTTGCACTGCACTGTCCTATTTATATACATATCCTACTTGCCCCCTGGACTTAGAGTATATTGGGGCAGGTTCAAGGACATGCAGTCTAGGGCTAAAGGCAATGGTGAGGTGACAATTATGTACCTTACAATACTGGGTGTTGCAGGCAGGCTCACATGGCTGGCAGAAATCACCTGACCAAGAGCAGCTTTTGGGAAAAAAAAAAGGTTTATTTTGATTTACAGACTCGAGGGGAAGCTCCATAATGGCAGGGGAAAACAATAGCATGAGCAGAGGGTGACATCACCCCCTGGCCAACATAAGGTAGACAATAGAACAGGAAAGTGTGCCAAACACTGGCAAGGGGAAACTGGCTATAATACCCATAAGCCCACCCCCAGCAATATACTACTTCAAAGAGGCATTAATTCCCAAATCTCCATCAGCTGGGACCCTAGCATTCAGAACACATAAGTTTATGGGGGACACCTGAATCAAACTACCACACTGGGTATGGTTCCAGCACTCCCATCATCCAAACCATCCTGCAGTAGGGAGGAGGCCCCAGCTTGTAAATCAGAAAGTGAAGGCTCCGAGCAGGATCATTTTTGACCCAAGGCCACTAGGTAGGCCCTGGAGGGGGCAGGAATGAAAATCCCAGGTGCTAATTCTAAAGCTGCCACCATGGCTGCTCCCTACACTTCAGTGAATGAACAAAGGACATGCCCTCAGCAGCCTGGCTCCCCAAGTTCTATCTGAGATGACTGACAGTGGACTCAGTATCTTTTGAGTGAAGTAAATATTGTCAACAGAAGGGGATGCCTCACAAGCACACCTTGCTCTCTTCCGTTGGTGCCTAGGTTGATTTGTGTGTTTCATTTAGGGGATCATCTTGGTTGGCACTGAGGAACAGAAGGCCAAATATCTGCCCAAACTGGCATCTGGGGAGTACATTGCAGCTTTCTGTCTTACGGAGCCAGCCAGGTCTGTCCTTCTTTCGTAATGTCATATATCTGCTGCATTCTTGGCACCATCAATGACTCCGCAGTACATGGGGCTAGTGTTGTGGAAATAGTTGGCTTTGTTCACTCCATACCTAAAGCCTTTCATAAAATCAATCACCAACTCTTGTTGCATGTTCTGTTATGTCCCTGATTCCATGAAACTTATAGGCAAGATGGCATTCCTGCTGCATCTACTAAGTCAATATTTGGGGTTCACAGTACTCTTGACATTTAGGAATATGTTCAAAATCAGTGAACCAGTTAGAATATTTGGAGTAAGTGATGGCCCCATTTTCCCAAGGTGGTTGCAGGGCTGGGCAAGATTGAGGGATTCTGATACAAGTCCACCTGGGACCTTGCCTAATCCTACTTCCCTTTATTTGGGAACCTGGAAATAGCCTTCCTCTTGTGGATGGAATTCTTCCTTGTAACAATTCTGATAAGCCCTTGTGGAGTCCACATTTCCATGTTGAAACTTCAGCCCAGGTGGTCTTCACTGCTGTTTTTTGTTTGTTTTGTTTTGCCTGTTGCTCACAAAATTTGACAGATACGTTTTATAGAGTATGCCCATATGTTTCCAGTCTTTCTCATACTATCATCAGAGTTGAGGTGCAACAGACATATTATAGCTTAGACCTGAAGTATTTATTGTCTGACACTATAATTTAAAGGCTGATTGAAGTTACCTTCTCGTTGCTGGGATAAAACATCCAATCATAAGAAGCTTATGGGGGGAAGGGGTTTATTGAAGCCTGCAGTTTCCAGGGGAAGCTTCATCATGGCAAAAGACACTGGCTCACTCCATCATATGTCCATAGCAGAGAGAAAGCACCAGCAAGCATGAGCTAACTAAAACACACAGGGCTGGTCTCCACCCCAAGGTCTACCCCCAGTAACATACTTCCTCCAGCAGGGCTCCATTCCCCAAACATCAATCTGAAGACTAAGTAGGAAACTTAATCACAAATATCTGAGGCTATGGGAACATTTTACATTCAAACCACCACAAAGGCCTATATTTATATATTATTTTCAGGTCCTCAAACTTACTCTTGTTCATCTGCAACTATTTTCTCTCCACATATCTCTCTATCTTTGCAGTGGGAGTGATGCTGCCTCCATCCAGACCAGAGCTGTATTAAGTGAAGATAAGAAGTACTACATCCTCAATGGCTCCAAGGTACAGTTGTGATATCATGATCCTTACAATCACTGTGTATCTACCTTCCACACACCAGAGATAGATAGTAAAGGGTCTCCACATCACTTTGTGACTGCACACTTGGTGCCTTATCAGAAGAACCAGAGGCTTAGAGAGCTGAGTGGCTGGCCCAGATTCTGGGTCCCTCTTGTGGTCTAGCCAGGACTGGAGCAAGGCAATATGACTCCAGAGTCTTTGTGATTCTGTAGTTCTAGCCGTCTCCCTGAGCTGCTTCTGTTTTAAATATTTTAAAAGAAATTTTTATTTTATTTATTTAAGAGTAAGAGATTAAATGCTGGGTGTGGTGGCACACGCCTTTAATCCCAGCACTCGGGAGGCAGAGGTAGGAGGATTGCTGTGAGTTCGAGGCCACCCTGAGACTACATAGTTAATTCCAGGTCAGCCGGGGCCAGAGTGAGACCCTACCTTGAAAAACAAAACAAAACAAAAAAAAAAAGCAAGAGATTAAGAGGCACAGAGAAAGAGAGAAGGAAAGAAAATTGGGCATGCCAAGGCTTCTAGCCACTGCACATAAACTCCAGACGCGCTCTACCTTGTACATCTGGCTTACATGGGTACTAGGGAATCAAATCTGGATCCTTAGGCTTCTCAGGCAAGTTCCGTAACTACTAAGCCATCTCTCCAGCCCTGCTTTAAATTTTTATTGCACAGCATTTCAGAGATACAGAGTATGGTGTGATGTACTTCCATGGACTCAGGAACAGCACTTATATGTTATATTATATACTGGCAGAGTTTCTCTGTTGACATTGCCACCTCTGGTTGACATCTGTGAGAATTTCAGCATGGATCACTAAAAGCTATAATATTTGCACATAAATAAAGCTGATAATAAATTTTTTCCTATCTAGTCAGCATTCAGATTTCCCTGCTTGTTTCTTAATTCCCATTCATTGTAGTCTGCTGGGCATTATTTTCCATCCCCCAACCCATTTCAATTTTTTTAATTGATGAGTAAATATTCTATAATGTTTGTACATCTGTGTTCCTTATGAGATGACAGTTGTAAATGGAACCTGGGCTGCCTTGGTATCATTGGCTATTGCCCACTTCTACCCCTGTCCCATCCAACCACCTATCTCCTTGGAAATACCCCTGCTCTGGGGTGACTGGGTTGAGCCCCAGTGCTCTGTTCACACTGGCTTGTCATCTGCAGAGGAAAGCAATCTCTGTGTCTGGTCAGACTTCAGCAAGCAGATGGAGTAGCAAGGTGTTTCTAAATCTCTTCTGTTCTTTCCTTAGATCTGGATTACCAATGGAGGACTGGCCAGTATTTTTACTGTGTTTGCAAAGACTGAGGTGGTTGATTCTGATGGCTCAATGAAAGACAAAATCACCGCATTCATAGTAGAAAGAGCCTTTGGTGGAGTCACTAATGGGAAACCTGAAGATAAGCTAGGCATTCGAGGCTCTGACAGTAAGTAATATGAGGGCTATGCATATACACAAGTGTGACCAACAGGAGAGTGACCCTCCACTCTGTTAAAATATCAAGGTAAAATGATATTTAAATATTTGTGATATTTAAATATTTGTGAATCATTAATTCACCAGCCACAGCTATGCCCATTTAGCTTTGTTGATTCAAGGAGAGTTAGGCCAGCTGAACTCTCAGCCTTGGTAGGAGGCATAATAGTGGATATCAGAAGGGCAGAGCCACAAGTATCCTAGGTAAATATCTTGTGACAGGTCACCCATTTTTTCTCAGATCTTCCATTTTTCCTCTCCTGCAGAGGCCACTTTTTATCCCTTGCTTCATTCGAGGCTTATGTCCTGTTGTTTCCTCAGCCCACCCAATGTGGCCATGGAGTCCTTACAGCACTCTGCCTCTTGGGTCTGCTGTCTCTGAGGTGTCATCCTGGAGAGGACTGGGTGCTACCCTTGGTACATTCAGACCTACATTCATATGCCCCATATCTTTGCACCCTGCTTTCTGGTAGCAGTATTTGCCACTAGAATTTCTTGGGTTGGAGAATCAGAGGCCATGTAGTTCTACCCTAAGCCCCACAACTCACAAGTTATGTGGTCTTCAGTAAGCTTCAAAATGGTAGAATCCACCTGGTGGAGCTGGAGGTGTCTGCAGCAAGGAGGGCAATGCCTAGAATGCTGGGTGAGTAACACTGCACCACAGCATGTAACTCTGAGTCTATTGTTATGACCAGTGCTGCTCACTGGGGACCCAGATTACTTGCATAGGGAGGAGTTGCTCAGACTGGGCTTCCAACTGTGAGCTAGAGAAGTACAGGGAGGTGCCAGGCTAGAGATGAGCAGCTTGGCAGTGCTGACTCCCCCCTGACATCTGTGAGGGTGCTCTGAGTAGTGTGTAGAACTCTGAGGGAGGGTCTAGGGCACAAGGTGAGGTCAGAGTAAGGTGTGTTTTTCCCACACCAAGCAGCCTTTGGCAGGAAGGCCAGGTCCTATAACCCATGTATCACACCTTCAAATATAATTCAGCACCAAGAAAGGTGGTGTTTCATGGCATTTCATCCCCACATTCTCCTAGCTCAATTGCACAGTTGAATGAAAATCAGTAGACCCAGCTTGCCATGCCAGACCTGGCTTCCCTTGAATTTCAACCTTCTCTATCCCGAGTCCTTTTCTCTCAGTGTCATCCTGTAGAGTAGTTGTGTTTATAGAGCAGAACATGCAGATGATGTCACAGAGAATGTGGTATAGAGGGTGCTGTGCCTTCCCAGCCCCACCTTACCCTGTGCACCTTGCTCTGGCTCTTTATTTATTTATTTATTTTTTCTTTCTATTTTTAGAGGTAGGGTTTCACTCTAGTCCAGGCTGACCTGGAACTCATTATGTAGTCTCAGGGTGGCCTCAAACTCACAGCGATCCTCCTACCTCTGCCTCCTGAGTGCTGGGATTAAAGGCGTGCGTCACCATGCACGGCTTTCTTTTTTTTTTAAATTTTAATTATTTTATTTTTGAGAGAGAGAATGGGTGTGCCAGGGCCTTTCATCTGCTATGAACTAACTCCAGATACATGCGTCCCCTTGTGCACATGTGTGACATTGCATGCTTCCATCACTGTGTTTGGCTATGTGGGTCCTGGAAATTTGAACATAAGTTCTTAGGATTCTCAGGAAAGCGCCTTAACTGCTAAGCCATCTCTCCAGTCTGGCTCTTTCCTGCTTATATTGACCTCCCACTTGGAATGTATCTCCCTTTCAGGGCTTCTGGTGGTCTCTGGCTGCAGTAGCCCTGTCCTGAGAGACACCTCAGAACTCACATCTAGGGCGTTGTTTTTTTTTTTTTTTTTTTTCATGTACCTGAGGTGCCTGTTTCAGCCTGAATTAGGTTTAAGTTGTCACCTTTCTTCACCATCTTGGGACATGGGTGCACATGAGTCATTTATATTCCATTGGCTAATAACCCAACCAGGGAGGGTGCTACCCCATAATACAAGGGTTTGGTTATAGTAGAATGAAAATCAAAGACTAAGATTGCATCAGCACTAAAACTTTGGGAAATGCTGGTCTTCTCTGTTCTGTCTTTGACTGTTTCTAACCTTTCAGCCTCTGGTAAATATTACTATTGAAAGTCTGTCATAGCCGTTTGTAAGACTTATCCTTCCCTACAGCCCCCATCACTCTCCCTACTGTACTATTTCATCATGACACTGATCCTAATACTATGTTATCTCATTTATGGCTTATCTCTCTGACCAAAGAATGAGCTCCAAATAGACAATAACTTGGCCTTTCTGTCTTTGGGCAGTCTGCCTTCTGATGCTGGCTGAATGAATGAATGAATGAATGAATGGGTCAGTCTATCATGTGCTTATAGGTCATGTTCAGAATGGTTTGCATGTATTAGGTAAGGTCTTAAATTTCATGTGTTTCAGCTTGTGAAGTCCATTTTGAAAATACCAAGGTGCCTGTGGAGAATGTCCTTGGAGAAGTTGGAGGTGGCTTTAAGGTGAGTTGCTGGCTGAGCCCATGTGAATGTTATACCATTTCATGTGTGAGGCCCACATTCTGTCCCATCCCTGCTTCTAAGGAGCAGCACAGCCTTTGATGGAGAGAGGAGTGTTGCCTTGCTCCTTGAGGAGAATTTCTGTGGTAGAATGGTAGTTTCCATTCCCCTTGAAGGCCTCTGCCTCAAGTGAAGGATGGAGTTTTCCTTCTTGGCAAATTAAGAAATAGGCTAGGCCAGTGGAGTCTAGAGTACCTCAGGTTCTGAGAATCCATCACCCTGAGTCTTGAGTCCCTGCCCTACAGGTTTTCCCCTTGGGAGTCAGATTTATTTATTTTTGCATGTGTATAGTATGATGTGTTGTGATGTGATATATGTGCCGTGCATGCATACCCATGTAGAGACCAGAAGAGAACACTGGGTGTTCATCTTCATGTTTCCTTGAGGTGGAATCACTGATTTGGGAGCTCCAGAGCTTGCTATTTTTATGAGTCCAAATGATTCTCCAGTCTGTGCTTCCCTAGGGACTGGGATTGCGGACATATGTAGCCATACCCAGCTGTTTTTGTGGGTGCTGGGGAATAGAACTCAAGCAGCCTCAGACCCTCATGCTCGCAAGGGAAGCATTCTTACCTGTTTAGCCATCTTTCCAGCTCCCTCAGATTCATGTGACATACAGTATACATTTTACTATTATTATTGTTGGCTTGAAGTAGGGTCTCACTATAGCTCATGCCAACTTGGAATTCACTATGTAGTCTCAGGGTGGCCTTGAGTTCAAGGCAATCTTCCTACCTCTGCCTCCCAAGTGCTGGGATTAAAGGCATGTACCACTATGCCCGTCTTCACTATACCATTTTAAAATGTGCATTCCCATTGTGTTTAGTACAGTGTGTTCTGCACCATGGCCTCTGACTCCAGAAAACCTTTCCAGTGCATCTATTTGGCAGCTGCTGTTTTCCTTTGCACTTCAGTGGATTTGGAACATTTCATATGAATGGAGCCATACACAGCATGAGGTGTTCTGTGCCTGGCTGCTTTCTTATCATATTCTTTTCAGGCTTTATAAATATTGACACATGTGTTAGTATTTCATTCTTTTGTGTGGCTGGATAAATCAATCTTAACTCATCCATTCATTAGGTGTGGGTTATTGCTACTTTTGGGCTGTTTGAGTAATGCTGTTGTGAACTTTCACATTCAAGTTTTTGTTTGGGAAATATGTTTTTGATTCATTTGGGTATATGCCACATAGTAGAATTGAATTGATGTTTATATGGAGAATAGAACTTTTGAAGAACAATTTTCAATAGTTGACTGTACTATTTTACATTCCCATCAGCAATGTATAAGGGTTTCCTTTTTCTACAACCTCACCAACACTTGCCGCTGTCTTTTTTTTTTTTTTGGACACACATTTGTGTGTTGTATGAGTATGTGTATTCCATGTTTAAAATTAAACCTACCAGGGCTGGGGAAATGGCTTCATGGTTAAGGCATTTGCCTGTGAAGCCTAAGGATCCTGGTTTGATTTCCCCAGGACCCATGTAAGCCAGATGCACAAGTGGGCATGCATATTTGGAGTTCGTTTGCAATGACTAGAGGCCCTGGTGTGCCCATTCTCACTCTCTATTTCTCTCTCTCTCTCTTTCTCTCTCTCTGTCTCTCTCCCTCTCTATCTGATAAATAAAAATAAATCTTAAAATTAAAACTATCTTAGTGGATGTAAAGTATAATCTCACTTTGAGTTCAGTTTGCATTTTTTAATGACTTATCTTCTTCAAGTGAGGCTTTTTTTTTTTTTTTTTCTTTTTATTGTTGCCTTACCCTAATTTATATCATGGCCTGGGTAAGTATGTTCACCATTGACCTCCCCTCCCACATTGCTATGATGCAAAGATCAGTTAGCCTCCCTCCTTCTCTTCTTGGGGCCCAGAAGAATCAGTTCCAACAATATTGGCACAGCTCCCTGGAGAGAAGGCTACATAATAGATATAGGGGAAGGGCTGATGAGGGGGGAGAACAAATGAGGGGAAATGCTATGCAGTTATGTAGGCTTATGTATGGAACTGGCAGCCCATATACCATATACATGCAAATAGAAAATAGACAAAAATGCATGACCTGTACAAAGCTCATCCCGAGAGTTGCTACTGTTTTACACTTTGGTTGCTGTAGCAGGCAGCTTCAGGTTCGCTGAGATGAACTTCCAGACCAGGCACAGTTATGGAGGAAGGGATATTATTTATTGAAGCCTACAGATCCAGGGGAAGTCCCATAATGGCAGAAGTGGCCTGCTCTTACAGGGCCAAGCAAGAGAGAGTAAAAATCCAACCAGGCACACAGCACACAGAGCAAAACTACAGCCAAGCCACAGCACACTTCAGGAACTCCTACTAGGCACACTTTGCATATCTTTACAATGGAATCTCAAACCCACCACCACACCTTAAGATCCACCCCCAGTGACATTGCTTCTAGCAAGGTGATTGCAGATGCAAACTATAACTAATAAAACATTGAATATATTGGGGGACATATATTCAAACTACCACAGTTGCTTACTAGACATTTTATAAAATATCCATTACTTAGTTTGTGTATATTGTAGTTTGTGATTTTCATTTAAAAAGATGTAATAATCTTTTTTGTAATAGTAAATATATATTATTTCTATTATAGTATTTCTTGGTATTCTGCACCATGTTTAATGTTATATCTGGTTCTGGGTAACAATGTCTTAACTTCCCTGTTCTGAACCACACTTTTTTTTTTTTTTTTTTTTTTTTTGGTTTTGCAAGGTAGGGTCTCACTCTGGTCCAGGCTGACCTGGAATTAACTATGTAGTCTCAGGGTGGCCTTGAACTCTCGGCAATCCTCCTACCTCTGCCTCCCGAGTGCTGGGATTAAAGGCGTGCGCCACCACGCCCGGCTGAACCACACTTTATGGTAAATGTCCTTGTACACATTCTTGCACACTTATCTAGTTCTTTGAGTTTAAGCATCACTATTGAAATTACTGAGTCTGATCGTGGGAACTTTCTTTTATGAGTAGTCAAAAAAACAGGCTAACTGACAGGTAGAGGCTGATGAAAGAAAGGACTGACTGAATCTTATTTTGGGGAAAATGGGGACCTAGAATGTGAAGGTGAACATTATAGAAGGAAACTCTTATGATAGAGGATGTGATAAAACATGTAGATGCTAAGGCTGGAGAACCATGGAAGAGGGTGGAGGTTTCTCACAAAGCTAAAACAGAACTATCACATGACCAAACTGCCTCACCCCTAGAACTGAAGTCAGCATACAGAAGCATGCCTATATCATTGTGGTACTGTACATAACAGCTGATAAGCATTTACCCTATGTATAGTAAACCCAGTCCTGGTTTCTTTATAAATTACTTGCCTCCCTGTACCCTCCCCCTACAAAAGTCCCCATAGGGTTGTGACACTCTGTTTAGTCCCTTCTCACACACTGGATACCTGTGGCTTCACTGGCTTTCTGCATCTGAGCCCTTTGGTTGGTGAAAGAGTCTCCCTGACTCTGGATGAAGCAGCACATTGTGTGGCCATCCCTATCCTGGCTCTCACTGCTGGCACTGACTAGAATAAAGGGCATTGGACATTATAGATATCTGGCTGCAGTCACTAAGGTCACCTCAGTGCACAGGCTTGTTTCAGGGTCTTGGGGAAAGTCATGTCTCCACTACTTTGAGCCTCAGCTTCATCTGTAAAATGTGAAGCTGGCCCTGAAACATTGCTGGAGTGTTCATGCTACTTGCATATACTCAGATAAGTGTGAGTTTCTGCCTCCCCGTGCAGACCAAGAGACTGGCCAAAGCATTTGGAATAATGTGCATTGTGTGTGGTCAGAGGCCAAGATGTTGTTGAGAATGGCAGCAGTGACTGAACTACCTGGATTGAGGATTAAGACTATGCTTTTTCCTGTTCTTAAAGGCTCATAATGGCAGGATCATTAACTTGGCTTCTTGCTACATGGAATTCTCTTCTCTCAATGCTTTCCTTTGCTTTCAAGAAACTTGAGAACATAAACAAGCTAGCACACGTAGCCTGCTCCCTCTGCCTCTTTCAGTGCCTCTTAACAACCTTTTCCATGTTTTCCTGAAGGTGGCCATGAATATCCTCAACAGTGGGCGATTTAGCATGGGCAGTGCTGTGGCTGGAATGCTCAAGAAATTGATTGGTAGGTGTATTAGTTACTTTTCTCATTGCTGTAACAAATAACCCAACAAAAGCAACTTAAGCAAATGTTTATTTTGGCTCATAGCTTCAAAGTGTCCATCATGGCCAAGAAAGTGTGGCTGTAAAAGCAGTGCTAGCTGTGGCTGTTGGAGTGTAAGGCAGCTAGCTATTCACATTGAGTCTACAGTCAGACAGAAAACAGAGAGCCAGGCTGGAAAGATGGCTTAGCGGTTAAGGTGCCTGCCTACTAAGCCTAAGAAACCGGTTCCAATCTCCAGGTCCCACGTTTAGCCAGGTGCAAGGTGATGCAAGGGCGCAATGCCGCACTTGCTCACAAGGGGGCACATGCATCTGGATTTCGTTCACAGCAGCTGAGAGACTGCTGCTGGCGTGCCCATTCTCTATCTGTCTCCCTCTCCCTCTCTCTCTGTCTCTCTCTCTGTCTCTCTCCAAAAATAAAAAAAATTTAAAAAATTAAAAATAACAAAACAGCTGCATACTGGTGCTCCACTGTCTTTCTCCTTTTTGTTCAGTCCAGGACCCCAGCCAATTGGCTGGTGCTGGCTACATTCAGGGTAGGTTTTCCCCTCCTCAGTTAAGCCTCTGGAAAGTCCCTCATAGATGCGACCAGAGATTTGTCAGGCTAATTGGCTTACTGTAACAGTAGGTAAGTCAAGGGCAGGAGCCCTCTGTAGCACTCACTGTATCCCAGAAAGATCTGTCTACAGTTTTCACTAGATGGGAAGTCTGAGTCAAGCCACTTCAACAGCTTATTATCTGATTTTTGGTTTAGACCAAATGTACTCACTTTTTTCTCCAGAAGTCAGTCTGCTTCAACATTCCTCTGTATTAAATACATAAAAAGGAAGACATTCAGACATTCTGTCAGTGGCAGAGAGATTTGCTCCTGTGATCACCAGGAATAGGGCTACTTGGTAAACTGCAGCCCATGAGCCAGGCACGGAAGGAACATCAGTCCTAATCCTCACCATAACCCCATCTTTGGTTTTGTGCAGAGTGAAGAGTGGGGTTCAGCTTAGTATTCATGTACTTCAGCCTCAGTCTGCCCTTTGTTCTTTTGTATCAGCATACTGGAAACCTAGATGCTCCTTTGGGAACTTAAAATAGCTCTGCATGAATGTAGGCAAAGAGATACCTGTGGCAATTATAATCTTGTGTGCATTATGCCTGTCGGAGTTTGGGGCAAGGTACTCACAAAGGCTCTGGTTTGGATTCCTCCCTCCATTTGATAAGAAGAGAAACTGAGGCCCAGAGAGTACAGTGCTTTGCCTAAGACCATGCACCTGAATCTATAGGGAAACCTGCTTGCAAGGCTTAGGTTCTTCTCACTTTGATATGCAGCTCTCTTGGCCTTTGCTTCCTTATCTGAAAAACTCAGCAGAGCTTTATGGGCCTCATGGTCAGTCTGTTCCTCATGAGACAGAACTTCAGTGATGTTCTACAGCCCAGAAATGTGGGTGTTGGGGCACCACATTTGATTACTGGGTCACACCACTAGAAGCATTTAAAAAATGGGCTTCATGCCAGGCATGGGATTTGGGTGAAGGTAGGAAGGCTGGTTGCCAGGGTTGGAGACTGAGGGTTCCTTAAGGCCTCTGAACTCAGACTTCCACAGCCATGCACTTTGAGACCCCTAGTCTGAGCTTTGAAACAAGGCCATTCCTCCTGCACTTGTGATGGAGATGTGCCCATTCACACTTCTGTTGGCATTTGGCTTTGTGCTTTCCATCTTTTTGTAGCATCTCTGAGGAGGGTACTATGTTTAGGGAGGTGGAGTGCTTACCATTGCACCTCTTCCAACTGACTCAGCATTCCATGTTCTTATCCTCCTGCCTGCTGCCTTCAAGCCCTGAGGAGCCAACTCCAAGTGGCAGAACATGGGGGCTCTGGCTTTCAGGACATCTGATCTCAGTAGACGTCTGTCTCATAATTCCTACTAGGTGGCTAAAGAGTCATTATGTTGGCCTTAATAAATCATTTTAGGTAATCAGAAATGTTTTGATTTTTTTTTTTTACGACTCTTTTCTTTTTTAGAACTGACTGCTGAATATGCCTGCACGAGGAAGCAGTTCAACAGAAATCTCAGTGAATTTGGATTGATTCAGGTACTGAAGATTGATTCACTGAAGACGAGAGGGAGCAGGTGCTTACTCGCTGCCTCTGTGTACTGGTGTCCTGGACAGGGATGTGGGAAGAAGGCTTTATTGACATGAGTCCCTTTTATTCATTCTGGTTTAGTTCTTTGGGGCAGCAATGTTTCAGACTTAATTAGCTTCTCCCCCAGCTGGGAGATTTGGGTCTCAACTCGTGCAGATTGCTTCTTGATTTTTTATTTTTATTGTGTGTGTGTTTGAGTTTGAGGTAAGGTCTTGCTGTGGCACAGGCTGACCTGGACTTCACTATGTAGTGTTAGGTTGGCCTCAAACTCATAGCAAGTGCCACTACGCCTGACTTAATTGTGTTTTTCTGAACATTTTAGGAAAAGTTTGCACTGATGGCTCAAAAGACCTATGTAATGGAAAGCATGGCCTACCTCACTGCAGGGATGCTAGACCAACCAGGGTTTCCCGACTGCTCCATTGAGGCCGCCATGGTGAAGGTAATTTTGGCACAATAAGAGCTGGTGCCAGGAAAGGTAGCTTTTCTGACTCACAATGTTGCCTGCCATTTTCCTCTTACTTGATAGTTGATAGAACAGCTTGATCTTGACCCAATATCTGTAATGTGCCCCTAAGCAACACTCCAGGGTAGCACAATTGCAGGGTGAAACTGGAGGTGTGGCACAGAGTATCCAGCCAAGTTTCACTCTGCAGAACAGCTCACTACTTCACAGTGAGAGTTGTGCCCGGGTTTTACTGTTTACTGGCTGACTAGGTCTATAGCAACAGGAGGGGGAAAGAAAACCCCAGACATAATTTGTCATCTATGTATGTAGTAACTGGGCTGTCCTAAGAAGGAGTGTCACTTTTTTCAAAATCTATAGCCTTCCTTTTTGGTATCAGAACTTCCTTTTATAACTGATGAGGTAAAAGGAGGTCACTGATTTATGTGTAAAAGGGCCAAGCTGGTACTCAGGCCATATTCTCAATTTGAGTGACAGCTAGAAACAATGCTTCTACCCTTGGGGATTCTGGAAACATTTTGAAGCAACTTTCTGAGCCCAGAATAGGCCCAAGTCTACGTCCCTGTTCTGGGACTGCCTCAAAAGATCCTCTTTCAAGGTGGGTGCTTTGCCGCAATAAGGATTTTCTTCTGAACCCCACTTTTGTTAAATACTACATGGTAATAATGGTGCTTCCTGAGGGTTCAGTGAGTCAACCTCAGACTGTGATTAGACAGAACCTGATATATAGCACCCAGTAATCACTGTCATAGCTTCATAATGTTAGGTATTTAATACCATGAACAGGACACATTGGCCATCATAAGCCGAAGGGTTTGAAATAAGGATTCAAATTCTGGATCACCATCTCCTAGCTTGTATAATCTTAAGTTATTTATCCTCTCTAAGCTTACTTTTTTTTTTTTTTCACCTGTAAAAATGGAGATAATTAAAGAACCAACATAGAATTGAAGAGGTTTAAAGGAGTTAATAAATTCAAACAGTTCAAAGTACCTGGCACAATCTATGTCACCCATTATTTTATAAGCAAGTGTCTTTATCTGCTGAGCCATCTCCATGGCCTGACCTATTATTTTATTGGTTCAAAATTTTGTAATATCAAAACTTAATCCAAACATAAATTCCTTATAGAATAGACACACAAAAAACAGTTATAAATGATGCACTAGATCCCAGTTTCTTCCTGCTTTTATGGGTACTTTTTTTTTTTCTTAAGCTGTAGTAAAAAATATGGCATTCCTACGCTAAACTGGTCTCTGGATTTGAGCTCTTGAGAGATGCTGGAAGGTATGTCAGCCTAGCAAAGGGCATTGGAGGGTCAGTGAGGGCATCCAGCAGAAAATTGGGAACTGCAGTGTGCTGGATGGGATTCATTTCATTGTCACATCTTCTAACTGGTACCTTTGGGCTGACCTGTTTTCAGGTGCTAGACCTAAAGCTGAATGTCTCTGCTCCCCAAGACCTGGAGATGTGTCAGAGAGAAACAAGTCTTTGTATGGGCAGACTGGCAGGTAGATAGGGCTAGCAGGACTGGGCTACACTTCTGAGAAGCAGAAAACTAGGTGAATGTTAAAGCACAGAAGTTGATACAGGTGTGGAAGGGCTGGAGAGAGGAAGGTCCACAGGTGTGAAAAGTCATGTTAGGGTCAGACACATAGGCTGGTCAATTGGCCTGAGAAGGCAAAGGACTTGCCTACAGAAACCTACCATCACTCATCTTAAAACTCAGCTTCTTCAAATGTTTTTTAGCACATTCTGGGCAGCAGGTCCCTGAAGCTTAGCTCCTACTCTTGGAAGACCATTGTGCTAACTTTACCTGGATCTGTGGCAGGTGTTCAGCTCTGAAGCTGCCTGGCAGTGTGTGAGTGAGGCACTACAGATCCTAGGGGGCTCAGGCTACATGAAGGACTACCCCTATGAGCGCATGCTGCGAGATTCCCGCATCCTCCTTATCTTTGAAGTGAGTACTGCCAGCTAACTGACTGCATACCTGTTGATGGCCTCATGTTACTCCCAGCCTTCCCAACCTAGAAGGTGCTGTTAAGGGCCCAGTAGTGACCTACCACATGTTTTGCCAGCTGTTACCTCCCATTGGACCCTCTTACCCATGCTCCAGCCCCTCAGGTCATACTCCTGATGGCCCTTTCCACTGATCTCACTGCAACCTGGACCCTGCTGCAGTTGTTGCTGCATTGCTTCTGGCTGGGCAGGGTGGGACAGGTATATGGGAGACCTGAGTTCCACTCAAACTTCTGACTCCAATCTGCACTCTTTGATTTCCTTCTCAGGAAATTAAAGCAGGTCAATAAGGTTCTCTTGGAAGGTTCATTCACCCTAGTCCTTGACATTGTCTACTTGCTGCTTTCCATGAATTTGCAAGCATCAAGGATCTCTTGAGTCAGGTGGGAAGAGAACTGGGCCAAAAAAAAACTTGAGATGCGGTGGTCTGAGGGTAGGACCTAATGCCTGAGGACACTGAGATACAGATACCATGAGAGATGAGAGCATCTCCCCCATGAAGTCTGTGTACTTGGCCTTTAGTGGAAGGACAGTTTAGGTGAGGGGTACTAGGCCTAGATAGGATGTAATAGCTACCAATAGGGGAACAAGGAGTAAAAATGCTTTTCCCAACACATTAGTATGCCATGCTCATTGGCTGTCTCAGGGAGTGCAGCAGTGCAGGGAGTCCAGACCTGGGGGTAGGTGGGAAATACAGAAAAGAAGCTAAGCTGAGATAGACCATGACAGGAATTTTGAAAGCCATTGAAGATTTTGAAGAGTGAATGACTTGGTTGTGGGGTGCTCCCAAAAGAGGGAAGGAGAGAGGCAAGATGAACAGGTCTTGATGGTACCTATGGGGCATGTGGGAGTCAAACCCTTAAACAAGGGGAGGGTTTAGCTGTGCTGGTGTTCTGACAGAGGGACATCCTCACACTCTAGTCAGTTTGGTCCCAGGCTGCCTCCTTCACTGGCTAAGGTTGGTCCTAGGCATACCCTACATGTTAACCAACATCTCCTCTCCTTTGCCAGTCAGTCAATGGCAAAAGGGGCTACTCATTGAGGACCCAAGCATGTCTAGGTCCTTCTGTCTCAGGGATGCCTCTCAAGTTGCTCTTAGTCAGGAGCTTGGATTCCTCCATGGGGTGGTTGGGCAACATGTGAAGATACCCTTAAAGCTGTGCTTTGGTGTGAGCGAAGGTCATATCAGAGGAGCTTCCACACATGGTCTCCCTTCCCATGGGAGCCCCTCTGTCCTTGGTGGCATCCCAGCTGCAGGGCAACCTGGGTTAGGGTACCCTACAGCTCTGACCCACAGCACTTTTGTGCATGTTAGCCAGAAGCCTAGAAGGCCCACTTGCTACTGGGCCTGTACCAGGGGTAGCATTACAGTAAGCCCCTGAGGAGCTCCCAGCTACTGCTACTCTGTTTGCAGCTTCCCTAAAGATTCTGGCCTGACCTAGAGCCAAAATTGTCTATTCTGCAACTGATATTTTCTGAGCATTATATCACTATCACCCAGAAAAATCTGGTGTCAGTTTTTAATAAGGTGCCTGGGATTTAAAGGAGTGTCTCATGCAGTTACATATGAGAGGCAGGGGGTCCCAGTGGGAGGTCACATCATCTGGCAGCTATGCTATCTGTCCCTGTGCATTCCCTGACAGCCATAGCCTGCTTGCCTTGTCTAACTCTCCATGCTCCTGGAATAGCAACCTTTACCATGAGGGCAGCAGGTGGTGGCTGGGTCTGCCACCTAAGCTCCTGTTGACTTTCACACTACTGGCCACAGGGAACCAATGAGATTCTCCGGATGTTCATCGCTCTGACAGGCTTGCAGCACGCTGGTCGCATCCAGACCTCTAGGATCAAGTATGTGTTGTTCCTCAGTCTGTTCCTTGAGCCCACTTATCCATCACAGGTCAGAGGAAAGGGCTACCCCAATCTGGGATGGTGTGAAACAGGCTTCCTGCAAAGCTGGCAGCAGGGGAAGGAGTGGTGACTGTAAATCATAGAGAAGCACACCTCCTGTTTGTCCCTTATCTGGAGGCAGCAGGAAGAACCAGAAGAAGTGAGGGAGCCTCACTTCTTCCTGCCTTTAGAATCACATGGCCCTCCAGGCCCACTTGAATTCCATCTCCTCTAATGGCTGGCATCTCCCACTCTGAAAGGTAGCTTGTGTTTCATAATGTCTGTTAACTTTGGCTGGACTGAGAAGAAGCTGAGGAATGAGTTATCTCTTACAGGTAACCAGCCTGAGACCAGTTTTGTCTCCTGTGCCCTCATTTCAGGGCAAAGCAATCACATTCCTGCTGGTGTCCATGTATAGTTTGCTAACAGGATTTTGCAGACTCCTTAACTGTTGGGTAGTTAGCCATACAACTACTGGCTGCTCCTTGACAGGCTGAGAGGGCTGTCCCGCATGCAGGAACCCACATGTCCAGCCATGGGAGGGCACAGAGCTCCAGAGAGCCATGGTGCTGGGCACTGGGAGCCAACTGTGGGGCCTTAAGTCACAGGGCTGTGGACTTCTTGCAGTCAGCTTAAACAAGGCAACGTGAGCACAGTCATGGAGACTATTGGCAGGAAGCTTCGGGATTCATTGAGCCGGACTGTGGATCTTGGGCTGACAAGCAATCTTGGCATCATACACCCCAGCCTTGAGGTGAGTAGGCCCAGTGCCTGTACCTCCTGTATTTGGGTGCCCTCCTGCAAGGTATTCCTATTCCAGTGGGATGTCAGTAGCATCTAGGCTCCTCTGGGGAAGTTGTGAACACTCTGATGCCTTAGTCCACTTCTGTCCTGTCTCCCTGGAGCTGTAGGGTGTGAATTTCAGGTGTGCCAATGCTGTCTTTTGCCCGGATAGGACAGTGGCAAGAAACTTGAAGAAAATGTGTATTACTTTGGCCAGACTGTTGAGACCTTGCTACTCCGCTTTGGAAAGGTAAGTTGGTCCTGCCAGGAATGGGCCCAACTGCACCTTTGGGACCAGGGCTAGAACAGAAACTTTAATTACCATAAGACTGGAGCAGCCAGCAGTTCCTAAGCAGGAGACCTGCTAGCTGAATTGTCTACAGTGTTCTAGGCCCCTTCCAGGTGGAGAGTGGCTCCCTGGGGCTTGATCCAGGGGCTCTTGCTGAAGGTGACATTGAGTACATGAAGTACAAGCTTCTGGTATCAGTCAAGTTTCTGGGATTTGTTCTTGCCTTGATACTAGCCTGAGTATAGAGGAGGGAAAGGTGTCATCCACCCAGAGTTGCTGAAATGCACAGGGATACCAGGATGTGGGGGTAGCTTGGGAGAGGCCTATGGAGCCAATCAGGCTAGAGAGCAGGTCTCCACTCTGAGCCTCTGTTTCTAGACCATTGTAGAGGAACAGCTGGTGTTGAAGCGAGTGGCCAATATCCTCATCAATCTGTATGGCATGACAGCTGTGCTATCACGGGCCAGCCGCTCCATCCGCAGTGGACTTCGGAACCATGACCATGAGGTGAGAACATGGTCCCACCTGGGGAATAAGGCCCATGACACTGAAGAGCTTGGTTGTAGGGCCAGAGTGAGTTTGGTTAGGGTTGTGACTTCTGAGCAAGGCCCTTCATCTTTCTACATTCTAATGAAGCCAGAGAATAAGGAAGCAAGGGGTCTGGTGTGGCCCTGTCAGGGTGTCCCAGGAGGGAGGGAGGGAAGAAGAGGCTGGACTAGTTTAGGTCTCCAACACCAGGTGGTAGTTACAGAGTTGGGCAGGTGGGTTTGCTATAGCATGGCCATGCCCATGCTTCTTGGAAAAAAGCTGGTGCTTTTCATTTTCTACCTGAGATGGATGAGTGACAAGTTTGGTCGGGGTATTATATAACTTCTGAGCCAGGCCTTTTGACCCAGGTATGATGTCCATTTTGACAACAGGCTGGGTTCCTGGGAGTTCAGAAGTCAACCCCAGAACTCTCAGTGGCCACTTTTTCTGACCTTGATTCTGCAGGTTCTCTTGGCCAACATGTTCTGCGTGGAAGCTTATTTCCAGAATCTCTTCAGCCTGTCTCAGCTAGACAAGTGTAAGTGAGGTGGTATGTGGGATAAGTGCCAGGTCCAGGCACTGTTGGTGGGGAGCTGTTTTAGGCTGCTACCAGGAGAGTAGGGTGAGTTCATAGTAGCAGAGCCTGCCAGACCAAGCATGCTCTGCAGATAGAAGTCCTGGCCCTGCTGGTGTCTGTCCAAAGGAGGGCACAAAATAAGGAAACGGGCATTATACCTGCATCTTTAGCTTTTTTCATTTTTCAAGGTAGGGTTTCACCCTAGCCCAGGCTGACCTGGCATTCATTATGTAGTCTCAGGGTGGCCTCGAACTCACAGTGATCCTCCTACCTCTGCCTCCCAAGTGCTGGCATCACCACACCCGGCCTCATCTTTAGCTTTTAAATCCAACCAAAAACAGCCTGCAGGACTGTTAACATGCTCTAGAAAGGGTAAAATGGCTTCTCAAGGGCCTTGACCCTGAAGAATATGGTACTTTATGCCTGCTTCTCTAAAATTTCCTCTTTAATAGCTCCTCGACCACATTTTGAAATAACCAGGTTCTCCTCGACCTGGCAGTCTAGCAGAGCTCAGCTCTGTTGTCAGTGATGGTAGAGAGGGCCATTACAGCCCCTAGGGAGACTGGCATGTGACATTCTATGGCTCTAGAACCAATTCCAGTGGCCCCACATTGCCTGCACTGGACTTGGCTATGGGGTGTCTTCAGGGACCAGTTACTGATTATGGCCTGCCCCCACAAGATCTGGCCGTTTAGAGAAGGGTTCCTCCAACTTCACAATAGGAAACTGACTTTGTTGGAAACATTCATCTTGGCTCAGTTTGCATTATATTGTTGCAGAAGGATCTCCCATGCCTCTCTCTTCCCTCATAGATGCACCAGAAAACCTGGATGAGCAGATTAAGAAAGTGTCCCAACAGATCCTCGAGAAGCGAACCTACATCTGTGCCCACCCTCTGGATAGGACATCCTGAAGCTCTGGCAGTGTTCCTATGCTATCTGCCCCAGGCCAATATGATTTAATCCCTTTAGATGATCAAGAACATGGGGACAACCAGGTGGTTACTTCTGTGTTCTGCAAGGCTTTCTCTTTGAGGCTTGAACAGAGAAAATAGAATTGCTGATGACTCTTCCCAGGGAGGTTTGGCCTCTGCACTGTTTTCAACCATGGGCATCTGAGCATTTATTGAGAACCTTTCAATGCAGAGGTTTCACACTTCTTTCCCAGCACCTGATCTCTTGTCCATTTCCCCTACCTGACTGACTTTACTACTACTAAGATCTCAGCTGACCTATTGTCAAAAAGCTGCCATTGTCTGGTTTGGACCTCTGTTTCACCTTAGCCATCTCTAGATACATCTTGGCAGCTGTGGAATTTAAGGCTTGAATACTGTTTTTAAATAGCCTTTTCAGGAGGTGGAAATCCAGTCAGCCTCACTTTGAACCTAGGAAACTGCTTGGTGACTTGGTAGGCTTCTGTAATACTTTTCTGAAGAGACAGCAGTGATTTTAAATAATAAAAAATGTGTGTACTTTCTTATTCAACAAATGAGATGTATTCTGAAAGATACTTTAAAGGCTGGGTAAATGGCTCAGCTATTAAAAGTGATTGCTTGCAAAACCTGCTGGCTAGGTTCAATTCTCTAGCACCCTTGCAAAGCCGGACACAAAGGTGGTTTACGTGTCTGGCATTTGTTTGCAACGGCAAGAGACCCTGGCACATCCATACACACATGCGCATGCTAGAAATTAAAAGTTACCTTATAAACACGTAGGGCCATTATGACATTGTGCTCAAATGCAGTTGAGACACACTTAGTAAATATTTATGTAATCTTAAAGGAAAGTTGAAATTGCTGAGATCAAAAATATTTTGATATTTTCTAAAAAGTACTTTGAAGAGAGAAGAAATACTATAATATTCTTCAATACCTGCTATATAAAGCATCGTGTTCACTACAAATTCTATATCCTTGTTTGCAAAGAAGTAGTAACTAGTAAAGGAAAAGCCTTATAAGTATTCAACAGAATGCTAATCTAATTCCCATCAAGCTTACCAGTCATTTCCAAACTTAGAAGAGGGGGCATAGACTGAAGAAAAACACTTCAAGAGCCTGCACATCTGGTTCCAGTACCACAAAACTGTAAGAATAAAAGTGATATTGGGAAGGAATATATGACTAGGTCAGTGGGATAAAGCAGACCGCCTATGTAGTCAACTGACTTAAAAAGGCACTCAGGAATATCAAAGCAGAGAAGTCTGTTCCAAAAATGGTTACAGAGCAATTATGGAAAAGCAAACCATAAGGAACCCATACAGGTTAAAAAAAAAAAAAAAAATCAAACATGGCCTACACGTAAGCCCAAAAGTGAGTTTTCACATGAAAAATTTAAAAAGACTACATAGCCTTTGTGCCCTTATAAAGAGGATGGATGTCTCACTCAGACACACAAGAGAAAGCAAGTAACTGGAGTTGCAAGGGGTGACACTGGGCATTTGGCAAATTTTCAGTGACCCACAAGGCTGGCTTTCATTGTTATCTAGAACATACACAAAGTGCTATTCTGCATGTCCACAAGATAAGAACTTCCCAAGTGAGTTGTCTTCTGCTCTAAAACCACCATTTTATTTGGCTTCATCTTCTAAACTGTCACACTTTTGCAAAAATTAATAAACAGAAATGCCCTTAATCACTTTTCCTGTGAACATATGAGAGACTGAGATTGGGTCAGTCCAACTGCAACTTCCATAATGCAGAAAGCAGCAGAGTATAATGGGTAAAGGGAACTTTAGCAGCCACTTAGGTGGACCCATGAGAAGTGTTGAACTTCCAGCATATGACAGCTAGTTCCAAAGTCTTGCACTAAGAGTTTACCAGGCCTATACAGCACAGCTTGGAGCATTGTAAGGCCCTGTCCTTACTGGCCACTGCAATACCCTGTCCCCATTCACTACAGGTCAGCCAGAGGAAAGCTCAGCACTGCCAGGAAAATGAACTGTCTACTAGAAGTTCTTATAACAAAAAATATTTCCTACAACCCACAGAACCCGACAGCAACTCCTTTAAAAATCAAGAGAAAGGGGGTTTGGAGAGATTGCTTAATGGTTATGGCGCCTGTCTGCTAAGCCTAAGAACGCTGGTTCCAATCTCCAGCGGTTCCAATCTCCAGGTCCCACGTTTAGCCAGATGCAGTGACACAAGGGTGCAAGGCCACACTTGCCCACAAGGGGGCGCACACATCTGGATTTCATTCACAGCAGCTGAGAGACTGCTGGTGCACCCATCTCTATCTGTCTTCCTCTCCCTCTCTATCTGTTTGTGTGTCTCTCCCTTTAAAATGCCCAAATCACCTCTGTACAAGTCAAAGTGGACCTGGCTTTTTGTTAGTAGAAACTGAATAAAATCCATTTTCACTACTTCAACTGAAGTCCAGCTGAATTCATACTTGACACCACCACAAGAAAAATCTCAGGAGAAAAGAGCCTGAGTCAGTGCAACTTTTTCCTAAGACTCCAATCTATCCTAGCTCAAGAAACAGGCACTAAACACACTGGTTCTAGGTGGCCATGTGCAGCCCCAAGTGCACTTGATACCATGTAAGTGACCAAGGGCTGAGCCAAAGGCCCAAATATCTTCCAGAAAGTAGGGTAATTGAGATAAAGGGACTTTCAGGGTCTGACCCCCAAGTTAGGGTCACAGCTTTTAAGAAAATTGAAAAACAGCATCACAATGGCTACAGTCAACAGTGGAGAATATACATCTTAGAAGTGGGTTGCTCCTCACCCAGAAGCCTCAGGAAGGTGGCCACAGAACCACCCAGTTCCTATACCCCCAGGATTCTGGGTAATTTAGTTTGTCCTAGTATTGCAGAGTCCCCTGAGCACTAAGCCTCTAAGAATTGTGGAGCAGAGCATTGCCCATGCAGCCCTTCAGAGGCCTTACAAAATGATTCTCTGTAGCATAGACTGGCATTCTGTCAACATAGCCCTCAAGCCTACCAAAGTCTGTTGATCCTTGATCCTAACTGTAAATACAGTCCCATAACTAATTCCTAACATTTTACTTTCAGGTTCCTATTTTTAAAAAATTAAGCTTTCGGGCTGGAGGGATGGCTTAGCAGTTAAGATGTTTACCTGCAAAGCCAAAGGACCCAGGTTCAATTCTCCAGGACCCACATTAGCCAGATGCACAAGGGGCACACGCATCTGGAGTTCGTTTGCAGCGGCTGGAGGCCCTAGCATGCCCATTCTTTCTTCCTCCCTCCCTCTCTCTCTTTCTCCTCCTCCCTCTTTCTCTGTCAAATAAATAAGTAAATAAAAATAAAATATTTTTAAAAATTTAAGCTTTCATTCATAAAGTTACATACTGTATTGTGGATTGATTTGTCCTTAAGGGAAGTTGCATGCATAACACTTTGTTTTGAATTTGGAAGGCATTGTGTTTTTTTTTTTGGTTTTTCGAGGTAGGGTCTCACTCTGGCCCAGGCTGACCTGGAATTAACTATGTAGTCTCAGGGTGGCCTTGAACTCACAGTGATCCTCCTACCTCTGCCTCCCGAGTGCTGGGATTAAAGGTGTGCGCCACCATGCCCGGCAGGCATTGTGTTTTATCCCCCCTTTGGTTTTGTTTATTTTAGAGTCTTGTGTATGCAAGGCAAGTGAAGGTACATTGACAACCCTATAGTTTTTTCCTGTGTGTGTGTGTAGTATATGTAGCAGGGGTGTACATGTATGTGTACATATGTGCATGCCCCATCAACATGTGGAGGTCATATGAAAACATCAGGTGTCTTTTTTGCACTCAGATGCGTGTTTACTTACGACAGATTCTCACTGCATCCAGCCCTGCTGTTTTAGTCATGCTTTCTGAGCCTCCAGCAATTACTCAGTCTCCACTCCCCACAGGACTGGCTTTACAGGTCTGTGTGGCCATGCCCAGTTATTTGTGTGGGTGCTGGGGGATCTAACTCAAGGTGAATCAGGCCTTCTCAGGCCCTCATTGTTGCACAAGCACTCTTGCTCTCTGAGCCATCTTCCAGTTTGATTCTCTAGGACCCACGTAAGCCAGATGCACAAGAGGGTGCATGCATCTGGAGTTCATTTGCAGTGCCTGGATGCCTTGGTACACCCATTATCTCTCTCCCCTCCCTTTGTCTCAAATAAATAAATAAAATATACTTTTAATTTTTAAAAAATCAACTCCAAAGGTGTCAAAGACCTTAACATGAAATCTGAAATTGCTAGAGGAAAAAAATGTCAGAAAACACTTAAAAATATAAGCATAGGTCATGGCTTTTTAAGTAGGACTCCATTCACTCAGGAAATAGGCCAGTTGACAAATGGGAGCTTATGAAATTGAAAATTTTCTGAACAGCAAAAGTGATTGTTAATCAAATGAATTGGCAGCCTACGAAATGGGAAAAAATCTTTGCCAATGGCACATCTGGCAGAAAATTCATATCTAGGATATACAAAGATCTCAAAAAAGTAAACATGAAGAAAACAATCCAATTTAAAAAGTGGGCTGTGGAACAGATTTCTCAAAAACGGAAATCCAAATGGCAGAATAATATTTTAAAGTGTAAAATGTCTTTAGCCATCATTGAAATGCAAATTAAGGGCTGGAGAGATGGCTTGGTGGTTAAAGTGCCTGCCTGCAAAGCCAAAGGTCCTCCATTCAATTCCCCAGGACCCATGGAAGCCAGGTGCACAAGGTGGAACATGCATCTGGAGTTTGTTTGCTGGAATACACCCATTCTCTCTCTCTGTCTCTTTCCCTCTCTCAAGTAAGTAAGTAAATAAATTTAGAAATGCAAATTAAAATTGCCTTGAGATTTCATCTCAACTATCTGGAATGGCTATCACTGAGAAAAATGGCAACAAATGTTGGCCAGTATATGGGGAAGGGAGGGACTCTTATTGACTGTTGGTGGAAGTGTAAAATGGTGTAGCCACTAGGGAAATTGGTGTCGAAGTTTCTTACAAAGCTAAAAATAGAATTCATATGATCTAGTGATACCACCCAAAGAACTCTATCCACAGAGATACTTGCACACCCATGGCTATTGCTGCTATATTCACAATAGCTAGAAATGGAATCAACTAATTCATCAACTGATGAATGAACTTGAAAATGTGGTATATACACATAATGCAAATTTAGTCAGCTGTAAAAAAAATCAAATTATATAATCTGGACTTCAGGAAGATTAATCGAACTGTAAAATACCCAAGTGAGGTAACTCAAGCTCAGAAAATCACACATTCTCTGTGGTGGTTTTTTTTTTTTTGTTTGTTTTTTCAAGGTATGGTCTCTCTCTAGTCCAGGCTGACCTAGAATTCACTATGTAGTCTCAGGCTGGCCTGGAACTCATGGCAATCCTCCTACCTCGGGCGTGCGCCACCACGCCCGGCCCTCTGTGGTGTTTTGAATGTGGACTGTCCCCATAACCTCACTGTGTTTGTGTTTGTGATTAAGCCTCATACTTAATTCCCAGTTGGTGGAGCTTTGGGAGGTGGAGCCTTGCTAGAGGAGGTGTGTCACTGGGCGCTGTCGTCCAGATTTTATAACCCAGTCCCACTCGTTATTATTATGTTATCACCAGTTGTGAAGAATATACATACAACTCATAAACCGATATGACCTTAATTACAAGAATTAACGCAAACATTCCTTCCTGAAAAGATCTGCTTTAAATAGTTGCAGCAAGAACTTGTCACTCTGACATCATTCAGCCAGGGATTAATGTGAAGGGTGGGGCCTGAGCTGCGTCCAATCACACACAGAAATGATGGAGGGGCGGGCTTTCACGAGTGACGAGGCCAATTGTCTCTGAAGCCCAGGATCTTGGACTCCTCTTCAGGCTCCGTGTCTTCCGGTCTGGACTCTCCCTAGGCCCTGCCACATCTTCTGTCCCCCTGTGACCTGCAGGTGCCTGGGCAGCGGTCATCGTGGCCACGGGCCACCGCCGAAGCCTGGAGATGGTGAGCGTGCGGGGAGGCCGCGCGGAGCCGGTAGGAACGGCTGTGGCCCGAGGCCTCCGCGGAGCGCCGTGGAGGCCGCAAGCGCTACTCCCCCGCCTCGGCGCTGGGCCGCGGGCCCCTGCTACGGGTGGGGCTGCGCCGCGGGATCCCGGGCTTCCGGATCGGTGGCATCGAGGCGACTAGGCCAGCCGGAGCCGTCTAGTCAGCCGGGTTCCGGGAGCTGGCCTTCCCCGGATCGTGTGGGGATGATGGGAGGACCGTAAGAGAGGTACAGCCCCGGCGCGGAAGGGGGCTCCCGCTGTGGACGGAGCGGTGCTCCTCCCCCAGAGGGCATCTGGTTCCCCAGAGTCCCTGGTGTGGGGGCCGGGCCTCGGATCCATGCGCCCCTCCTCGCGTCCTGCGGGCTGGACAGTCCTGATTCTCAGCTCCCTGTGTGCATGCCCCAAAGTCAGCACCTTCTCCACAAGATTACCACGCATTTATTTCCCATGTCACATTTCAAATAGGCATAGCGTTTTATCACTTTTCACATGCTGGGTGGCCCTTTTTAAAAAATTCATTTCGTTTGTGAATATTTCATATAAGAAAGCAGAGAAGAATCTCTGAATCCCTTGTTTAAAAACAAAACAAACAAAAATCCCCTCTTGCCTCTGCACCCTTTTGTCTTCTCTAGGTAAAGGTGCCTCACCATATCAATGTTTTTGGGTTGGGTTTCTCTGGAGACTTCACTTGGTGAGGTGTGTCCTCGCCACACTATCCTCAGCCCTTTCCTGGTCCAGGGTTTCAGAGATGCATGACACCACGGGTGACACCAGCTGCCAAGGTCTGATGTCTGGAGTGTTCAGTGCTTGTGAATGCTGAGGTGCATAGAGAGCAGCCTAAGGTTGTGAGAGTACATCCTTTGAGGGACTGGGTGAGGAAGCCGCTGGGTGCCCTGAGGCTAAAGAGGAATCTCCTAAATACTTTACTAAAAGAAACCTGAGCTCTTTCTTTTAATTTTTTGACACTTTCATACATATATATCATACATTGTAACCCTTCCCTTACCAAGTACCTTCTCTGGGAAGTGTGAGAGTCTAATGAACCCCTCTTCATCCATGATGAAATATTGACAAGCTCATCCATCTGCAGAAAACCACACCCACGTGAGTTCATGAGTGTAGTTGCCACGTCTTATCCCGAAGCCAGCATTCCCCAGGCCCCCTTCCTGCATTCCTTCCACTCTGTCTTCTGCAAGATTCCCTGAGCCTTGGAGGGGGTTATTTCATGTCATGTTAAGGGCTGAGCACACAATAATCACTTGCTCCTGGTAACTGTTAGCTATGCGTCTGTGCATGAACGTCTGCCCTTTGCAGATAGAAACTTCTGTGATGAGGCTACAAGCAGTATCAATATGCAGAGGCAGCAGTGGCCTTTTTAAGCTTCTTGATAATAGCTCTTCTATTCTGTCAGCTGTTCCATAGGCTGCAGTAGTTCTGCTGTTGACTGTATTAAACTCATCTTGCCAGTTTGTTAGAATCCAGGCTGCCAAATAGTCACTGGAAGTGTGTGCAGTAAACTGTTCTTGGAAATAAACAAGGATCTGTGCTTTCTATTTCCTTACCATTTAAAATCATTCAATTATTCTATAATCTAGGGAGATGTGAGTGTTTCCAGTCCCTTTTGCTCCCAGAGTTAGAATATTTATTTTTAAAATAATTTTATTTATTTATTATACACACACATACACACACACATGCATATGTGTGCGCACACACACACACACACACACACACACACACACACACAGTAGATGCACCAGGGCCTCTTGCCACTGCAAGTGAACTCCAGATGTATGTACCACTGTGTGTGGAATCAAACCCACACCAGCAGACTTTACAAGCAAAGACTTTAACTCTGATCCTTATCTCTACAGTCCCAAGCTTGGAGATGTAAATACAGTTGAATAGAAAATATTATATGTGGGACATTGTGTTTTTAACAGACTTCTTTAAGTAGGCTTGGAAGTACTCCCTTCTGTGCCTTATCTCAGGGAACAAAGCCCATGGAAGTACTTGGATGATCAGATAAAACCACTTTCCTCTTCTTGTCCCAGTGTGAAGTGAATTAAGTTTCAAGCCACAGGAACTATATGTGTGCTCCCAATCTTCCTCTCCTGGTGATGATGCTGGGTATTTGGGATTCTTCCCCATTATTCTTTCCCAATTTTATGCCACAGTTGCTTAAGATAGGATTCATGCCCAAGTGTTGCTTCAGTTTTTCCTATATATTTGATGTGGACATTTTCTTGGTTGCCCAGTGTGTAGAACTCAGCTCATTAATGATTTTCTCCCAGAAGGACTTGAAACTTAAGTAGATGTTTATTCAACTTTTTGAGGAAAACTTCTTATTCTTCTGTAGGTTCTAGGGATTGAACCCAGAGCCTTGAACATTTTTTAGTATGCATTGTACCAATGCACTATCCCATTACCTTTTGATTGGATTGTTTAATTCATTCACATTTTAATTGCATTCTTGTTATAGTTATCTCACTGGGTTCTTGGTGTGGACTTTCCTTGGCTCCCTGGTCCTTGTGATCTTGGTGGAAAGAATTCAAACGAGACATAAACAAAGTTTGTTGCAGATTAGAAGAAAGCACACTCAAAGGCTGAAAGTGGGTAATGGCTGTGGTGGTTTGAATGAAATGTCATGTGTTTTGAGTACTTGAACCCCCAGTGGTGGCTATTTTAGAAAGTTGTTGGGCCTTTGGGAGGTGAAGCCTTGCTGGAGGTGTGTTGCTATGGATGGGCTTTGGGTTATTATAGCCTAGCTCTCTCTTGCCAGTTATAATTTACTCTTACTGTTCGCACTCTGATGGTAATATGTGACAAGATGTAATGCACACAGTCTGCTCCTCCATAATTTCCCTGCTGAGATGAAATTTCACCTCAAAATGGTGAGCTGAAATGAACCCCTTTTTTCTCATGATCTGATTTTGATCAGGTGTTTTTCCCAGTAAAGAAAAGGTAACTGCAACACTGGCCCAAGGACCATTGTGGTAGAGCATGGTACCAGTGGGGTGAGAGTGGAATTCAATGGTTAAATTTGATTGCCAACTGGACTTGGGCTGGACTTGGAGTCACCTAGGAAACACACCACTGTACATGTCTGTGAGTATATTTTCAGAGGGATTTAACCAAGGAAGGGAAACTCACCTTGAATCTGGTTGGCACCATGCCATAGGCTAGGTTCCCAAACTGAATCAAAAGGAAAAAGTGAGCCCATTCTTGCCACCATATTGCACCCTTCTTAGGCGCCTTTGTCAAGTATTTTGTCATAGTAATGAGAAGAGTAACCAGTACATTGGACAGTGGCCAAAGGGACCATCATGTAGACCTACATTTTAGGCAGCATTTATACTATTTCTTTAAAAAAAAAAACCTGTGAATTGACAGTCTCCATACATGTATACAGTGTGACCTTTTCATAATACCCTTCTGCCACTCTTTTTTTTGTCCACCCTCTCCACCTCCAGTGAATCCTTTCTTCTTTCCCATTAGTTCCTTGTTTCCACCACATCTATGGCAATGGTCCCACCTCAGAGGGTGTGATAGAGATGTCCCATTTAGTGCTGAACACTCAGCTGTCACTATTGCTAAGCATTTTGACAAGTCTTGAGTCTCTCCAGTAGTTTACTACCATCTGCAAAGAGAAGCTTCTCTAATGAAAAGTGAGAGCAGCATTAATATATGGGCATAAACGTAAATGGAGGGCAGTGTGGTGGGCATAATATATCAGTTTATAACAGTAGTAGCTTTCCCCCCCTTCGAGGGCTTATGACCTCTCCAGCCAATATACTTTTAACTAGGTCTTCAGTACCAGGCATGAATTCCCTAGCTTGGAGTGGGCCTCAAATACAATCAGAGGGCAATTAGTTATCCCTCTAAAAGACATGTCACTATTGCAACAGATGGGCACATCTTGCCTGGCTGGCCTGTGTATAGGATGCAGGATACATTGCTAGTTAAGATTTTTGATGACTTTTCTTCCTCAGTAAGTTGCATAGTAATTTCTGGCACTATGATGACTCATCAGGCTTCCAGCTCAGATCTGGCTTGATTTGTCAGTGTCCTGCAACCAAAGCATGTGGTGTCTTCAGCAATAGTCTTATCAGTTCTGGTGGACAACAAAGAACTTTGGAAAAGCCTATATTGTTTGCAGGGGTGAAGGGAGGGGGAGCCTCAAGGGCAATTCTGATCAACAACTCACTGGACGGTTCCTTCTCTGACACTGGGATTTTTCTGTAACAACCCATATACAGCATTATCTACCTTCACAGGGTACTGCTGCCCAAGCTCTCTCTTTAAAAAAAATTATATATTTTTTAAATTCGTCAAGATAGAAGTAGGTTTCTATATGCCTTATTCATAATATCTTTAGTTTTCACTAGCCCTTCCCACATCTCCTTCTCCTCTCCATCCCCCTCTGCTGACACACTTAGACCTTTCCACCACCAGTAATCTGCTGCTTTCCTTACATATCTACTATCCCCTCCTCTTATGCATTTCCCTCTCCTTCCTCCCTCATAACCCCTTTCTAGCATCCTGGCCTCTACTACTGACTCTTACTCTAATTTGCATAAAAATTCACATATGAGAGAGAAAATGCAACATATGACTTTAATAACCTGGGTTACCTTACTTAGCATAATCTTTTCCAAATACACCCATTTTCCTGCAAATTTAATGATTTCAACTTATTATAGCTGAATAAAACTCCCTTATGTATATGTATGACATGTTCATTATCCATTTACCAGTTTTGGTTATTTAGGCTACTTTCATTTCCTATCTGTTGTAAATAGAACAGCAATAAACATGTATGAGCAAGTATCTCTATAGTAATATGCAGAGTCCTTAGGGTATATTCCAGGGAATAAGTATTGCTGGGTCATATGGTAGATCAATTTTTACCTGTCTCAAACACCTCCACATTGATTTTCATAATGGCTGCACCAGTTTATATTCTCACCAACAATGGAGAAGGGGTCCTCATTCTCCACATCATTGCCTGTCTTCATTGCCATTTGATTAAAGCAAAATATTCTTATTTGTTTATTTGTGACAGAGAGAAAAGAGAGAGACAAGAGAATGTGTGTGTGGGGGGGGAGGTGTGTGATTGCCAGAGCCTCTTGTTTCATCTGGCTTTATATGGGTGTTGGTGAATCTAACCTGGTCTGACAGGCTTTGCAAACAAGTGCCTTTTAAGTACTGAGCCATCTCCTTAGGCCCATGTGATTTATTTATTTATTTTATTTTTTTACCTTTTATTTTCAGAGAGAGAGAGAGAGAACAGGCATGCCAGGACCTTCAGCCTGCTGGGAATGAACTCCAAACATGTGTGCCCCCTTGTGTGCATGTGCAACATTGTGCCCTTGTGTCATCTGGCTACATAGGACCTGGAGATTTGAACATATTCTTAGGCTTCATAGGCAAGCACCTTAACTGCTAAGCCATCTCTCCAGCCCCTGTTTGATTTTTTTTTTTTTTTTTTTTTTTGGTTTTTCGAGGTAGGGTCTCACTCTGGTCCAGGCTGACCTGGAATTAACTATGTAGTCTCAGGGTGGCCTCGAACTCACGGCAATCCTCCTACCTCTGCCTCCCAAGGGCTGGGATTAAAGGTGTGTGCCACCACGCCCGGCTCTGTTTGATTTTTTTTATAGCTAGTCTGACCAGAGTGAGACAGAATCTCAAGGTATTTTTAATTTGCATTTTCTTGATGGCTAAAGTTGTTGAACAGTTAAAAAATATTTATTTAGCCAGGCATGGTGGCACACGTCTTTAATCCCAGCCCTTGGGAGGCAGAAGTAGGAGTATTGCCATGAATTTGAGGCCACCCTGAGACCACATAGTGAATGCCAGGTCAGCCTGGGCTAGAGCGAGACCCTACCTTGAAAAACCAAATATATATATGCCATCTGAATTTCTTTTTTTGAGAACTCAATATTCAGTTCTGTAGTCCATTTTTGATTGGGTTATTTTTTTTAGTTCTTTGTATATTCTTTGTATATGCTTTGTTAATCTTCTGTCAGATGTATATCTGGCAAAGATTTTCTCCCATTCTATAGACTCCTGGTTTGCTCAGTTTCATGTTCTTTGCTGTACAAAAGTTTTTAATTTGATGAAGTCCTATTGGCTGATTGTCTTATTTTCTGAGTGACTAGATTTCTGTTCAGAAAGTCCTTGTCTATGCCTACATGTTAAAAATACATTTTTCTCTAGCACTTTTAGAGTTTCAGGTCTGATGTTAAGGTCTTTCATCCATATGGAGTTAATTTTTATTCATGGAGAATGATAAGAATCTGGTTTCTATCTTCTATATATAGGTATCCAATTTTCCCAGAAACATTTAAGAAGCTGTCTGTTCTTCAGTGAATATTTTTGGCATTTTTGTCAAAAATGAGTTGGATATACCTGCTTGGGTTTATATCTGAATCCTCTTTTCTGTTCCATTGATCTATGTTTTGCTTGATTTGTGCCAGTACTGTTTTTGTTTCTGTGGCTTTGTAATATAATTTGAATTGGTTAGGGTTTTAACACCACCCCTTCTATCCCTCAGGATTGCTTTGGTTGTCTGAGTTTTTTTGAGCTTCCAAATGAATTTTAGGATTTGTTTTTTCAATGAAGAATGGCACTGAAATTTAAAAAAAAATTTTTTTTTTAGATTTTTTTGAGGTAAGGTCTCACTACCTCAGGCTGACCTGGAACTCACTATGTAGTCTCAGGGTGGCCTCAAACTCATTGTGATCTGCCTACCTCTGCCTCCTGAGTGCTGGGATTAAAGGCGTGCACACCACGCCCGGCTTTAATTTTTTTTTTTAATGACAACTTCTATACTTACATACAAAAAACGCATATTTCCCCTCCTCCCCCCATTTCCCTTTAGAACTCCAATCTCCATCATATCCCCTCCCTCTCTCCATTAGTCTCTCTTTTACTTCGATGTCATCATCTTTTTCTTCTATTATGAGGGTCTTGCAAAGGTATTGCTAGGCACTGCAAGATCATGGATATCAAGGCCAATTTCTGTCTGGACAGTTACATTGTTTTGGCTCTTACATTCTTTCCACCCCCTCTTCCGCAATGGACCCTAAGCCTCTGAGGGTGTGACAGAGATGTTTCAGTGCTGGGCACTCCTCCATCCCTTCTCAGCACCTTTTGGGTGCTTGCCTTTTGGGTCATCCCAGTGGTCATCGCCATCTGAAAAGAGAAGCTTCTCTAACCAGAAATGAAAGTAGCATTAATATGTGAATATGAACATTAAGTGTAGTGCTTTCAGGGGAGATTGGTGGGAATAATATATACATTTAGCTAGACAACAGCAAGCTTTATACCCCTAAGGCTCATGACCTCCCCTGCCATAGACTTTTGCTTAGGTTTTTCAGTACCAGGCATGTATTCCCTCCCATAGAGAGGGCCTTCAGTACAATTATGGAGCAGTTGGTTACCCCAAGAGCAGACATGCACTATTGCACCCATTCAGTCATTGGGCCTGTATGGCCAAACTTGAATTTTCCAGTGTCCACTTTTTTTACTGCTGATGACTTCTGTCTCCAATATGGCTGCTTGCAGTACAGCTTTTTCCAGCTTTCAGTTGGCTGGTCTACAAGGAGAAGGTTTTCTGCTCAGCACCAGCTTGCTTTCTCAGTGACCTTGCCTCTCAGGCAAGAGATGTCTTCAGCAATAGGGTCTTACCGTCTGTTTCTCAGGGGAAACCAAGGGCCTTGGCAATAGCCTTTTATGTTTTGAAGGCTAACGGGACCTCCATGGCCAACAACTCACTGGAAGGTATTGAATTTTGATTGACACCCCTCCCCTTTTACGTATTCTCTTCCCATGGCCTTGCTTAGGCCATTCCCCTCCCTGTAATCTATTCTACTTATATATGTGCAATACCACACACTTAAGTCCTTCACTCTCCTCCCTCCCTTATACCTTTTTAACAAGCTTACTGGTTTCTGGTACCGATTTTTGGTTCCAATTCACACACAAGTCTATACATTAGTAGCTAGGATCCACATATGAGAGAGAACATGTGACTTTGGCTTTCTGAGCCTAGGTTACCTCACTTAGTATAATCCTTTCCAGATCCATCCATTTCCCTAAAAATTTCATTATTTCATTTTTCTTTACTGCTGAATAGAAATCCACTGTGAAAATGGACCACATCTTTATTATCCATTCATCTGTGGAGGGATATCTAGGCTGGTTCCATTTCCTAGCAGTGAATAGAACATGGTTGTACAAGTATCTCTGTGGTAGTGAGAAGAGTCCTTCGGATATATGCCTAGGAGTGCTATAGCTGGATAATATGGTAAATCTACTTTTAGCTGTCTCAAGAACCTCCACAGTGATTTCTACAATGGCTGGACCAGATTACATTCCCACCAACAGTGTAGAAGTGTTCCTCTTTTTCTGCATCCATGCCAACACTTACTGTTATTTGTTTTCTTGATGTTAGCCATTCTGACAGGAGTAAAATGGAATCTCAAAGTGGTTTTAATTTGCATTTCCCTGATGGTTAAGGATGTGGAACACTTTTTTAGATGTTTATATGCCATCTGTATTTTTTCTTCTGAGAACTCTCTATTTAGTTCCATACCCCATTTTTTTTTTTTTTTTTTTTGATTTTTTGAGGTAAGGTCTCACTCTGGCCCAGGCTGACCTGGAATTCATGATGTAGTCTCAGGGTGGCCTTGAACTCACGGCGATCCTCCTACCTCTGCCTCTCGAGTGCTGGGATTAAAGGCGTGCGCCACCACGCCCAGCTCCATACCCCATTTTTTTTTTTTTTTTTTTTGGTTTTTCGAGGTAGGGTCTCACTCTGGTTCAGGCTGACCTGGAATTCACTATGTAGTCTCAGGGTGGCCTCGACATACCCCATTTTTAACTGGGTTATTTGATTTCTTATTATTCTGTTTTTTGAGTTCTTTGTATATTCTGGATATTAATCCTCTGTCAGATGTATAGCTGGCAAAGATTTTCTCCCATTCTGTAGGTTGTCTCTTTGCTGTATTCAGTGTCCTTTGCTGTAAAAAAGCTTTGTAATTTCATGAGATCCCAGTGGTTAAGTGGTTTTATTACCTGAGCAATTAGGGTTATATTCAGAAAGTCCTTGCCCATGCTGATATGTTGAAGGGTTCCCCTACCTTTTCCTCTAACATTTTCAGAGTTTCAGGTCTGATATTAAGGTTCCTGATCCATTTGGACTTGACCCTTGTACATGGAGAGAAACAAGGATCTATTTTTATCCTTTTACATACAGATATCCAGTTTTCCCATCACCACTTGTAAAAGAGGATATCTTTTCTCCAATGAATATTTTTGGCATTTTTGTCAAAAATCAGGTGACTGTAGCTGCCTGGATTAATATTTGGGTCTTCTATTCTGTTCCATTGATCTATCTGTCTGTCCTTGTGCCAGTACCATGCTGTTTTTGTTACTATGGCTTTGTAATATAAATTGGGTATGGTAATACCACCAGCCTGATTTTTGTTGCACAAAATTTTTTTGGCTATTTGAGGTTTTTTGTGTTTCCAGATGAATTTTAGGATTGTTTTTTCTATTTCTGTGAAGAATGCTATTGGGATTTTAATGGGGATTGCATTAAATGTGTAGATTGCTTTGGTAAGAATGACATTTTCACAATATTGATTCTTCCAATCCAAGAACATGGGATGTCTTTCCATTTCCTTGTGTCCCCTGCAATTTCTTGCTCGAGTGTTTTAAAGTTCTCATTGTAGAGATCCTTCACTTCCTTGGTTAAGTTTATTCCAAGGTATTTTTTTTTTTTGAGGCAATTATGAATGGGAGAGATTCCCTGATTTCATCCTCTGTATATTTGTTGTCAGTGTATAGAAAAGCTACTAATTACTATGTGTTTGTTTTGTATCCTGCTACATTGCTGAAAATGTTTATCAGCTCTAACAGTTTGCTGGTAGAGTCTTCAGGGTCTGTTATGTATAGAATCATATCATCTGCAAATAATGATAATTTGATCTCTTCCCTTCCTATTTATATTCCTTTTTATGAGTGTCTCTTGCCTCATTGCTATAGCTAAGACTTCCAGTACTGTATTAAATAGAAGTGGGGAAAGTGGACACCCTTGTCTTGTTCCTGAATTTAGTGGAAAAGCTTCAAGTTTTTCCCTATTTAGTATTATGTTGGCTGTAGATTTATCATAAATAGCTTTTATTATGTTCAGATATGTTCCTTCTATTCCCAGTTTCTGTAATACCTTCACCTTGAAGGGTTTTTGGATTTTGTCAAATGCCTTTTCTGCAACTATTGAGACATCCATGGGATTTTTGTCCTTCAGACCATTTATTTGGTGTATTACATTTATGGATTTGTGTATGTTAAACTATCCCTGCATATCTGGGATAAAGCCTACTTGGTTGGGGTTAATAATCTTTCTGATATGTTCTTGTATTCTGCTTGCCACTATTTTTTTTTACTTATTTATTTATTTGACACAGAGAAAGACAAAGAGACAGAGAGAGAGCGAATGGGCACGCCAGGGCCTCCAGCCACTACAAATGAACTCCAGAAGCACGTGCCACCTTGTGCATCTGGCCAACATGGGTCCTAGAGAATTGAACCTGGGTCCTTTAGCTTTGCAAGCAAATGCCTTAACCATTAAGCCATCCCTCCAGCCCTTGCCGGTATTTTGTTGAGAATTTTTGCATCTATGTTCATGAGGGAAATTGGTCTGTAATTTTCTTTTTTTGATCTGTCTTTCGGGTTTGGGTATCAGGGTGATGCTGGCTTCATGGAGGGATTTCGGTAGAATTCCTTCCTTTTGTATTTTATGGAAAATTTTGAGAAGCATTGGTGTTAGTTCTTGCAGGAATGTCTGGTAAAATTCACCAGTGAATCCATCTGGACCTGGGCTTTTTTTAGTTGGGAGATTTTTTATAACTGCTGGGATCTCTGTGGTTGTTACAAGTCTATTTAAATGGTTTATCTCATCTTGATTTAAATTTGGTAGGTCATATGAATCAAGGAAATCATCCATTTCTTTCAGGTTTTCAAACTTAGAGGCATATATATTCTTAAAGTATGTCCGTATGATTTTCTGAATTTCTTTGGTATCTGTTATAATGTTGCCTTTTTCATCTCTAATTTTATTAATTTTTGTCTCTTCTCTCTTTCTTTTGGTCAGATTTGCTAAGAGTTTGTCAATCTTGTTTATCCTTTCAAAGAACCAATTCTTAGTTTCATTGATTTTTTTTTATTGCTTTTTAGTTACCATTTCGCTAATTTCTGCCCTATCCTTTATTATTTCTTCCTATCTACTGATTTTTGGTTTGCCTTGTTCTTCTCTTTCCAAGGCCTTAATGTGAAGCATTAAATTGTTTAGTTGTGAATTCTCTAATTTCTTAATATAGGCACTTAGAGCTATAAATTTCCCTCATAGGACTGCCTTCATTGTGTCCCAAAGGTTTTGGTATGTTGTATTCTCATCATCATTTGTTTCTATGAATTTCTTGCTTTCCTTTTAAATTTCTTCAATGACCCATACATCATTCAATAATGTACTGTTTAGTCTCCATGAATTTCTGTATGCCTTCTAGTTTTTCTTGTTGCTGATTTGCAGTTTAATCCCATTGTGGTCAGATAGCATTCAAGGGATTATTTCAATTTTCCTGTATTTGTTAAGATTTGATTTGTGTCCTATTATATGGTCTATTTTAGGGAATGTTCCATGTGCTGCTGAGAAAAATGTATATTCTGCAGCATTTGGATGGAATGTTCTGTATATATCTGTTAGGTCCATTTGTTCCATGTCATCATTTAATGCAGATGTCTGTGTTTATTTTTTGCTAGGTAGAACTGTCAAGTGATGAGAGTGGGGTATTGAAGTCACCCACTACTATTGTGTTAGGAGTTATCTCTGACCTCAAGTCTAATAGTGTTTGTTTGATGAAATTGGGAGCTGCCATGTTAGGAGCATATATGTTTAGGATTGTGATGTCCTCCTGTTGGAGTGTTCCTTTAATCAGTATAAAGTTACCTTCATCTTTCCTGACTAATGTTGGTTTGAAGTCTATCCTGTCAGAGATTAGGATAGCAACCCCTGTTTATTTCCTAGGCCCATTTGCTTTTAATACTTTGTTCCAACCTTTCACCTTAAGGTTTCTATCTTTATTGAGAGATGAGTTTCCTGGAGGCAACAGATAGTAGGATCCTGCTTTTGAAGCCAGTCTGCAAGTCTGGGTCTTTTGGTTGGAGCATTGAGGCCATTGATGTTAAGAGTTATTATTGAAAGATAGGTATTTATTCTCACCATTCTTCTTGTTTTGTAGTTCTTCCTGTTTTCACTTTACTCACTTGTTTTAACTGTTATTTGAGTATGGTTTGTTTTTTCCTATGTCCTGCTGTGTGTGTTTTGCTTTCTCTTCAGCGTGATTGATTCCTGCAAGTATTTTCTGTAGAGTTGGTTTAGTTGCCATAAATTCCTTTAGCCTGTCTTTGTTGTGGATTGTCCTTATTTCTCCATCAATTTGGATAGATAGCTTTGCAGGATAAAGTAATCTCAGTTGACAGTTTTTATCTTTCAGAACTTGTAATACATCACTCCAAGTCCTTCTGGCTTTTAAAGTTTGTGTTGAGTAATCCCCTGTGATCTTGATGGGTTTTCCTTTGAAGATCACTTGATTTTTCTCTCTAAGTGCTTTCAATATATTTTCTTTGGTTTACATGTTTAGTAGTTTAATTATACCATGGCGAGAAGAGGATCTTTCTAGGTTTGTCTGTTTGGTGTTCTTAAAGCTTCTTGTATCTGCATTGGCATTTCTTTCCCCATTTTGGGAAAATTTTCTTCTATGATTTTGTGGAAAACACCTACTAAGCCTCTGGATTGAAATTCTTCCCCTTCTGCTATACCTTGAATTCTTATGTTTGATCTTTTCATAGTGCCCTGGATGTCTTGGAATTCCCATTCATACCTTTCTATTAGCTTTTCTTTCTCTTTGTTGGACTGTACATTACGTCTGCCACCTGGTCTTCTAGTTTAGATATTCTGTCCTCTCCTGCATCCATTCTACTGGTGAGACTTTCCACAGAGTTTTTTATTTCATTGACTGTGTTCTTCAGAGCTAGGATTTCAGCCTGGTTTTTCTTCAGTATTTCTATTTCCTTACTCATGTCCTATAATGACCTTTTTATTTCATTAAGCTGGTCTTCTGTATTCTCTTTCAAGAGTTTGTTTTCTTCTTTAATTCCTTTGTTTTCTTCTCTGATTCCTTTCTTATTTCAGTTCTTTGAGTATAGATATCATCATTCTTTTGAAGTCTTTGTTAGGTATTTCATCTAAAACAGTCTCATTGGTGAAAAATTCTGATAGATTTGTAATTTTTGGTGGGATTGCATTGTCTTGATTCTTTGTGTTTCTTGTATTATAATGTAGTGACTTTTGCATCCTGGATTGGTTTAATGCTTAAGTGTTCTATTTATCTGCAGTGTTCTTTGATGTGGTGATCCACCTTTCTATATTTTTCAGGATTTGAGTTTAAGGTGCCACGTGTAGCACTTGTACCCAAATCCAACCTCAGAAGTAATCCTAAGTGTTGAATTTTCTTGTTAAGCATGTATTGTAGTGGACTGGTAGAACAATTTACTGGCAAGTTCTAAACTTCAACTGAGCAAAATACACATTCAATTAAAACAAGCACAGAGTATACAAGTGAGGGAATTAAAACAAACAGTCTTATAAGGTCAAAATCCCTGTGGGTGTGTGTTGCTCTACACCTTAATCCTGTCAGCTAGGAGGTAGAGGATTTTGTTCTGAATTGAGTTCCTGGTCAGCCTGGATCTGTATCAGACCCTGCCCCCAATAATGACAAAAGCAAGAGATAAAGCCCCTATATATCTAAAAGCATTAAAGGCAGCAGTATTCAACACCCCATGTTCAGCTTATTTGAAAATAGTAAAGCCAACCACAAATATGTAACCCATAACTACCCTGACCTGGAGTGTGAGTTTAGCACTTCCAATGCAGCTCTATGTACCTTTTCTTTTTTATCAGTGGGCCTTATTACCTTTTGGTGTGGTTTCCAAACTCACCAATGCTGAGTGCCCACCTCATTCCCTGAGCTGTGGAGCTTGGCTCAGCTCTGCTGGATGCACTGGGCTGAGTTGTGCTGGAGGTGCTGCTGGTGGTGTCGTGTGGAGCTTGAGCTTGATTCCACTGTGCTGCATGCACTGCTGCAGGGGGCTGAATGCTGGCGGATCATGGTTCTGATGGTTGGGGGATAGGCGAGTTCGGGAAGCCTGTAGTTGCTCACACTGTTCCCCTGTATCTGTTTCAGTAGCTCAGCAGACATTTTTTAGATTTCTGGGCTCTGCAAGGGGACTGATGAGGTTGGAAAGTCCCCTTGTTTCATGTCTATTGCTGCTGCTAGGCACGCCTGGTGGCACGGAGTGGTGGCCGCTCAGGGCTGCTATGGACTGGGCTGCCACGAATCGGGCTAAAAGCTCTACAGTGGGATTCTGGCCATCTCCTGCTTTTCCCCTGTTTCCCAGAACAAATATTATGCACTTTGCAGAAGAAGAAGAGTGTAGTTTTGCTTAAATCCCTCCCTGATCTGGTTTGGCATGGCTCCTATGACCCCATCTTACCCGGAAGTCCCTCTGGCAATGAAATTTTAATACGGATTGTGTTAAATCTGTAGATTGATTTTGCTAAGGTAGACATTTTTGCAGCATTGATTCTTTTTTATAATTTAATTTTTATTTATATTATTCTGATTTGATATTCATAGTCTTGGCTCCAGTATCCTCCCCCATCCTCCCTCTTCCAAAGGGACCCTCATCAATGGAGAACATGGGTCATGCATTGTGGGGGTAGTCAAGAGTTCTGGGGGTAGGCCCAAGTCTCTGTGCATAATGCCCCAGCTTGTGACTTTAACATTGTTTCCACCCTCTCTTCCGTGAATTTCCCTGAGGCACACTGGGGTCATTTTAGTTCTATTTCAGTGATGAGGTTTTGGGAGTCTCTGTGTCTCTGGGTATCTGGTTTAGTTGGAGTTGGATGTTCTCTGTGTTTATCTCCTTCAGCCTTTTTCTTGTGTCATGATCACCATAAATGCTGTATTCTTGCCCTTCCCCCACATTACTCTGTGGTTTCAGCTGGGGCCCTGGTGAGGTGTGATTGGCTGATCCTCCCTTCAGGTTCTCTGTCCATTTGAAAAAGATAGGCAAATTCTCCAATGGAGAGAGAAGTTAGTACTAGATAGAAGGGAAGGCCATAGATGTTTTGGAGGGAATTTTATATGCATAGGCTCTCTTCTAGCCCACATTTGGTGGTATCTTGATCTTGGAGACTGAGCTCATTTTTTGTACCTGGTTTTGACTTATTTCCCAGTTCCAGCAATGAGTTCCATTCCACTGAGTGGATCTATTAGCCAAATCAAGAGCAGTTGGTTACCCACCATGGCTGTATGCCACTACTGCACTTGTTTGAGCATTACGTCAGGTTGTTTCCTGCTGGGTATCTTATACTGTACATTGTTTGGACAGATGCCGGCCATTATTCCCCAGTTGCTCATGTAGCACCCTCTGGCAGTAGACTAGATAACTGTCTGGGGACTGACTCTCTTCCAGATTATGGCCAGGTCTGTCCATGTTCAGTCTCACACATGTATGCTATCTTCGAAAGTAGGGTCTTACCATTGACCTTTGATGGGTCATCAAGAACTCTGACAGAAATCTGTCTTTTGGGGGGAACCTTGTAGGTGTCTCGGATCAACAGTTCATTGTGGAAGTTAACCCTGTGCTGGCGCTGGGAGTTATAAGTCAGCGCCTAGGAAGGTGAGGGAAGAAAAAGATAGATAATATAAAAGACAAAGTGAGTATAGGAAGTTAACCCTGTGCTGGCACTGGGAGTTATAAGTCAGCGCCTAGGAAGGTGAGGGAAGAAAAAGATAGATAATATAAAAGAGAAAGTGAATATAGAGAGGAGAGGTAGAGAGGTAGAGAGAGAGAGAGAGGGAGAGAAAGAGAGAGGGAGGGAGGAAGAGAGAAGAGAAAGAGAAGCAGGAAAAGATTAAGGTTGGTCTTCATGATGTTCTGTCCAGTTTCCTGTGGTTCAGGTATTCCCTCTGCGAGCCCACTGAAGGATCAATGTTTTAGCCTGTTGTTCAGAATAAAGGGTTTTATAGTATCATTTCCTTTTGGGTCCCTATTTGTAACCCCCACCCTTGTCCTCCCTCTCACTGTCTCATTCCCTCCCATCCTTATGCACCCTCCATCCCACCCTCCCTATTGTCTTGTCCTCAGAGTGCTTATTAGGTTTGGCCACATCTCAGGTGATTCAGGTTAGGAGCGACAGATAAATGAGACCACACAACGATTATCTTTTTGTGATTGGGTGAGCTCACTGAGGATGATCTGTTCCATGTTTGACCTTTTTTTTTTTTTTTTTATCAAAATTCCTTATTTCGCTGGGCGTGGTGGCGCACACCTTTAATCCCAGCACTCAGGAGGCAGAGGTAGGCGGATCGCCATGAGATCAAGGCAACCCTAAGATTACATAGTTAATTCCAGGTCAGCCTGGGCCAGAGTGAGATCCTACCTCAGAAAAAAAAATTCCTTATTTCATCTTTCCTTACTGCTGCGTAGAATTCCATAGTATACATATATCACATCTTTGTTATCCATTCATCTAGTGATGGACACTGGGGTTGATTCCAGCTCTTTGCTATTATCAGTTGAGCAGCTATGAACATGGTTGAGGAAATGTCTCTTATCTGAGGCTTGGAGCCTTTAGGGTAAATGCCCGGTGAGGGAATAAATGGATCCATTGGTAGGTCTATGGTCATCCTTTTCAGGAGTCTTCATATAGCTTTCCATAATGGTTGAACCATTTTACATTCCCACCAGCAGTGAAAGCTTGTTCCTATTTCTCCATAGTCTTGCCGGCATTTGTTTTCATTGTTTTTTTTAATGGCAGCCATCCTTACTGGGGTAAGGTGGAATCTCATAGTTGTTTTAATTTGCATTTCCCTGATGATTTGGGGATGTTGTGCATTTTGTTAAGTGTGTGTTTGCTAGTTGTATTTCTTCCTCTGAGAACTCCCTGTGCAGTTCTCCGTCCCATTTTGTGAGTGGGTTGTTTCATGATTGATTGTTTAGGCTTTGGAGTTCTTTGTAGATTCTAGAAATTAGGCCTCTGTCAGTTGTATAACTGGTGAAAATTTTCTCCCACTCTGTATATGTATATGCTATATGAAGACTCCTGAAAAGGATGACCATAGACCTACCAATGGATCCATTTATTCCCTTACTGGGCATTTACCCTAAAGGCTCCAAGCCTCAGATAAGAGACATTTCCTCAACCATGTTCATAGCTGCTCAACTGATAATAGCAAAGAGCTGGAATCAACCCCAGTGTCCATCACTAGATGAATGGATAACAAAGATGTGGTATATGTATACTATGGAATTCTGTGGGTAATCTGCTGGCTTTGGTTATAGTATATTTGTCAGTGAAAAAGCTTTTCAGCTTCATGAGATCCCAATGGTTGAGTGATTGTTTAATTTCCTGGGCTGCTGGGGATTTGTTCAGGAAGTCTTTTCCCACTCCTATGTCGTGGAAGGTTCCTCCAATTTTTTCTTCCAGTAGTAGCAGAGTTTCTGGTTTTATATTAAGTTCTTTGATCCATCTGGACTTTATTTTTGTGCATGGAGAGATGTGTGGGTCGAGTTTCATTTTCCTACATATGGTTGTCCAGTTTGTCCAGCACCATTTGTTGAAGATGCTATCTTTTTTCTATTCTGTGTTGGTAGGGCCTTTGTCAAATATCAAGTAGCTGTAGTTACTTGACCCAAAGTCCGGGTCTTCTATTCTGTTCCATTGGTCTGTATACCTGTTTTTATGCCAGTACCATGTTGTTTTTATTACAATGGCTTTGAAGTATAGCTTTAGATCAGGTATGGTGATGTTTCCAGAGGTATTTCTTTTGCTGAGGATATGCTTGGATATCCAAGACCTTCTGCCTTTCCATATGAACTTTGAAATAGTTTTTTTCTATCTCACTGAAGAAAGAAGTTGGGATTTTTATCAGCATTGCATTAAATCTATATAGTGCTTTTGGTAAGATTGCCATTTTCACAATGTTAATTCTACCAATCCAGGAGAATGTGAGGTCTTTCCATTTTTGTAGGCCCTCCTCAATTTCCTTCTTGAGTGTTTTTATGTTTTCATTGTATAGGTCTTTCACTTCCTTAGTTAATGTTATTCTAAGGTATTTTATTTTCTTTGTTGCAATTGAAAATGGGACGCTGTTAGTTATTTTTTTTTTTCTGTCTCTTTGTCCTTTGCATACAGAAATGCTACTGATGTCTGTGCATTGATCTTATATCCTGCTACTTTGCTGAAGGCGCTAATCACCTTTAAGAGTTTTGAGATGGAGGTTCTTGGGTCACTTATGTATAGAATCATGTCATCTGCAAATAGGGCTAATTTAACTTCTTCCTTTCCAATTTGTATCCCTTTGATTTCTTTCTCCTGTGTTATTGCTTGAGCTAATACTTCTAGCACTATATTGAAGAGCAGAGGTGAGAGTGGACACCCTTGCCTTGTTCCTGATCTCATTGGGAATTCCTTCAGTCTCTCCCCATTAAGAATTACTTGGGCTTTAGGAGCTTTATATATAGTCTTTAATATGTTGAGATATGGGCCGTCCATGCCTATTCTCTCCAATGTTTTGACCATGAAGTGATGTTGTATTTTGTCAAAGGCCTTTTCTGCATCTATCGAAATGATCATGTGGTTTTTGAGTTTAAGCTTGTTTATGTGGTGTATTACATTGACAGATTTCTGTATGTTGAACCACCCCTGCATTCCAGGGATGAAGCCTACTTGATCAAGGTGGATAATGCTTTTGATGTACTATTGAATTCAGTTTGCAACAATTCTGTTCAGGATCTTTGCGTCTATGTTCATCAGGGAAACGGGCCTATAATTTTCCTTTCTTGTGGCATCTCTGCCTGGTTTTGGAATTAGGGTGATACTAGCTTCATAGAAGCAGTTGAGGAACTCTCCATGTTCTCCAGTATTGTGGCACTCTTTGAGAAGAATTGGTTTCAGTTTTTCCATGAAGGTTTGATAGAATTCAGCTAAGAAATCATCTGGTCCTGGACTCTTCTTTTTTTAAAAAAATATTTTATTTTTATTTATTTATTAATTTGAGAGAGAGAGAGAGACACACACAGAAATAGGCAGAGAGAGAGAGAGAGAGAGAGAGAATGGGCATTCCAGGGCCTGTAGCCACTGCAAATGAACTCCAGATGCATGCGCCCCCTTATGCATCTGGCTTACGTGGGTCCTGGAGAATCAAGCCTCGAAACAGGATCCTTAGGTTTCACAGGCAAGCATTTAACCACTAAGCCATCTCCCCAGCCCCTGGACTCTCCTTTTTGGGGAGGTGTTTGATTACCTCTTCAATCTCGAAGGGTGTAATGTGTTTGTTTAGGAGATTAATCTAATCTGCTCTGGGCTTAGCTTTGGTAGGTGGTATGTGTCTAGGAATTCATCCATTTCCTCCATATTCTACTGTTTTATGGAGTAGAGTTTTTTGAAATAAGTCCTAATAATTCTTCCTATTTCACTCATGTCTGTTGTGATCTCTCCTTTTTCATTTCTAATTGTTTTAATTTGGAGCTTTTCTTTTTTTTTCACTTGATCAGATTGGCCAGGGGTGTATCAATCTTGTTAATTTTTTCAAAGAACCAGCTCTTTGTTTCATCAATTTTATTAATTGTCCTCTTAGTTTCCAGTTCATTAATTTCTGCTCTGTTCCTAATCATTTCTTTCCGTCTGGAGCATTTCAGGTTGTCTTCTTCTTGTTTTTCCAGTGCCTTAGGTGGATGGTTAGGTTATTGATTTGGGATCTCTCTGTTTTAGTTATGAGGGCATTTATTGCTATGATTTTTCCCCTAAGGACTGCCTTCCTTGTGTCCCATAAGTTTTGGTATGATATGTTCTCAATGTCATTGAATTCTAGAAATTTTGCAATTTCATTCTTTATTTCATCCACAAACCATTTATTGTTTAAAAGTGTGTTGTTCAGTTTCCAAGAGCTAGAAGGATTCCTGGCATATGTTTTGTTGTTAATTTCTAGCATTACAGCATTGTGGTCTGGTATCATGCAGGATATTACATCAGTTTTCTTGAAAATATGGAGGCATGCTTTGTGGCCCAATACATGATCTATTTTAGAGAAGGTTCCATGGGCTACTGAGAAGAATATGTAACCTGTAGACTTGGGGTGGAATGTTCTGTATATGTCTGTTAGGTCTAGTTGCTCTATGGTGATGTTGAGCTCTCTTACTTCCCTATTAATTTTTTGTTGGGATGATCTATCTATTGCTGATAGTGGAGTATTGAAGTCCCCAAGTATTATGGTGTTGGTGGTTATTTCTATTTTGTTGCCAAGTAGTTTTTGCTTTATGAATTGTTGTGCACCTGTGTTTGGTGCATAAATGTTGATGATTCTGATATCCTCTTGTTGGATTATTCCCTTGATAAGTAAGAAGTGGCCTTCTTTGTCTTTTTTGGTTACTTTTGGTTTGAAGTCTATTTTATCCGATATAAGTATGGCTACGCCTGCTTTTTTCTTATTTGTGTTCTCTTGGAATATCATTTTCCACCCTTTCACCCTGAGGAGGTGTCTGTCTTTAGTGGTGAAGTGGTGAGGTGGGTTTCTTGAAGACAGCAGATTGAGGGGTCTAGTTTTCTGATCCACCCTGTTAGCTTATGTCTTTTGATGGGTGAATTAAGGCCATCAATATTCAGAGATATAACTGTGAGGTTTGATTCAATACCTGTGGATTATGTGATTTGTTTTTTTTTTTTTTTTTTTTTTTTTTTTGGTCTTTTTTTTTTTTTTTTTTTTTTTTTTGGTTAATGTGGACTGCTTCTTGGGGGCACTTGATATTGGTTATTTGCTTCTTCTGTGTGAAGAATTCCCTGAAGTACTCTCTGTAGGTTTGGCTTTGTGTTCATATACTTGTAAAGATGAGTTTTATTGTGGAAAGTTTTTCTTTCACCATCTATTATTTTTGCTGGGTAGAGTACTTGGGGATGGAAGCCATAGGTTCTTAGAGTTTGCTGTGTTCCATTCCAGGTTCTTCTGGCTTTTAGGGTTTCCACTGAGAAGTCTGAGGTAATTCTGATGGGGTTCCCTTTATATGTAATGTGTTGTTTCTCCCTGGGTTTTTTAGGATTTTCTCTTTGTGCTTGATGTTTAGAGTCTTAAAGATAATGTGTCTTGGAGAATTTCTCCTTTGGTCCAGTCTGTTTGGAGTTCTGCTAGCTTCTTGTACCTTGACGGGATTTTCTTTAGAGAGAGTGAGAAACTTTTCTTTAATTATTTTGTTGAATAAGCTTTCCATTCTGTTGGTCTGTGTTTCTTCCCCCTCTGGTATATCCATGATCCTAATGTTTGGACGCTTAAGGGTGTCCCACATTTCCCTCATGTTCTGTTCACAGAAATTTTTGAACTTGTTGAAATTTTTGGACTCACAAACTGTTTCTTCTGTTTTGTCTTCCAGTTCTGAGTTTCTATCTTCCACTTGACTGACTCTGTTCTTAAGAGCTTCTATAGATTTTTGGGCTTGTTCAATTTGGTTCATATTTTCTACAGTTTTTTTTATGTATAGTTTCAATCCTTCTGTCTTGTTTCCTTTATGTGTCATTTTCTGACTTTCTTAATGCTTCTTGGAATTCATCCTTGCATTTTTTCATGTCTTCATTGAACTTAGCCAGCTGGTTATTGAGGACCTTTTTTTTTTTTTTTTTTTTTTTATTCTCCTTCAGATCATTTAACTGTCTTTGGAGCCCTTCCTTGTTCTTTTATATTAGGTCTAATCTAGCAAGGACAACATTCATAAAATTGTTGGCTCATTGTTGAGTTTCTGAGAGTTGTGCTATTTGCTTGGCCAGGGTTGCATAGCTTGTCTCTTCATTTTGGGGTTCTGATTCTATTGTCTCTTCTATGCTTTGATTTGAGACATCCATTGTGGGACTGGATAGTCTAGGTGGATTTACTTATATCTGGTTTTTCATATTCCTTTTTTGCTGTAGTCTTCCCATCACAATGGTTCAGAAAGCCTAGGGTGTGAAATGCCAGCCTGCTGCCCTGGGGTGGGGTGGGGTGCAGTGGTGAGTGTCAGGGAAATGGCCCCTGGAGTTCTGATAGGCTGGGGTGGAGGACACTGGCCTGCTGCCCGGTGTTCCCTATGGAGGTTGGAGGGGTAGGGGACCACAACCACCCTAGTTGGGCTTAGGCAGGGTATGGCAGGATCACTGGCCTACTTCCCTGGATCCCTGATCTGCCCTGGGAGGGGGAGTGGTGGGACCTGACTGGCAATGGGGCTCAGGAAAGCTAGGGAGGCACCTGACCAGTGATTGGGCTGTGGCCAGTGAGGGAGGGATCTGACTAGTGATGAGGCTCAGGCAGGCCCCCCGGAACCTGATGTGGCTCAAGCAGGAGGGATCTGACTGGTCAGTCAGGTCTGGTGGGACCTGATGTGGCTCAGGAGTGTTGCAAGGGACTCTGGCCAGTGAGGGTGGGATCTGACCTGTCTGTCCGGCCTGGTGGGACCTGATGTGGCTCAGGCGTGTCGCCAGGGGTTCTGGCTGGTGGGGGAGAGATCTGACTGGTCAGTGAGGCCCAGTGAGACCTGATGTGGCTCAGGCGGGTCGTGCAGGTCTCTGGCCAGTGAGGGAGGGATCTGACCCGTCTTTCAGGTCCGGTAGGACCTGATGGGGCTCAGGCGGGTTGCGCAGGGCTCTGGCCGGTGAGGGAGGGATCTGACTGGTCAGTCAGGCCCGGTGGGACCTGATGAGGCCCAGAGGGGCCATGTGGGGCTCTTGCTGGTGTGGAAGGGATCTGACCTAACCTGCAGTGGTCCCTGCCCAAGAGTGTGGGAATCAGTGGATTCCCTATTTTTTTATCCACCCCCTCCCTCTGGCAGCATGCAATAGCCAGCAAACCCTTTTAAAAAATCTCTTAAAGCTTAAAGGTCTTGCTTTTACTTCCCTGTAAGGTGAGGTGAGGTTAGGCAGACACCATCTTGACCAGAACTCTCACAGCAGTGATTCTTGCAAGTGCATAAACATGGATGTCTTTCCATTTCCTAGTGTCTTCTTCAATTTCTGTCTCTAGTGTTGTAAAGTTTTCATTGTAGAGATCCTTCATTTCCTTGGTTAGGTTTATTCCAAGTAATGAATGACTATACAATGATAATAATAGTAAAATATATTATTTCATGTTTGTTTCAAGGTAGGGTCTCACTCTAGCCCAGGCTGACGTGGAACTCACTCTGTAGTCCCAAGTGGGCTTGGAGCTCACAGTCATCCTCCTACCTCTGAGTGTTGGGATTAAAGGTATATGTCACCAAGCTAGGTGTGGTGGCGCACACCTTTAATCGCAGCACTTGGGATGCAGAGGTAGGAGGATCACCAAGAGTTCGAGGCCACCCTGAGACTACATAGTAAATTCTAGGTCAGTCTGAGCTAGAGTGAGACCCTACCTCAGAAAACCAAAAATAACAACGAATAATAAAAAAAAAAACCTCCTTTGATACTTGTGGATGATATTTTTGATATGTTCCTGTATTTTGTTATTTCTGCATTTATTTTCATGAGGAAGATTGGTGTATATTTTTCTCCTTTTTTTGCTATCTTTATCTGGGGTTAGTATCAAGGTTAATGCTGGCTTTGCAAAAGAAACTTGATAGTATTTCTTCCTTTGTTTTATATATTATGAAAATGTTTGAGAAGCATTGGTGTTAGGTGTTTTGTGAGGGCTGGTGGAATTCACCAGTGAATACATTTGGGCTGGACTTTTTTTAGTTAGGAGATTTTTTTATACATGTTTACTGGTCCCATTCTTTTTTTTTTTGTTTTGTTTTGTTCTTTCTTTTCTTTCTTTTTCTTTTTCTTTTCTTTTCTTTTCTTTTCTTTTTCTTTTTTTTTTTTTTTTTTTTTTTTTTTTTGAGGTAGGGTCTCACTCTAGCTCAGGCTGACCTGGAATTCACTCTGTAGTCTCAGGGTGGCCTTAAACTCACGGCAATCCTCCTACCTCCCAAGTGCTAGAATTAAAGGCATGCACTACCACATTCAGCTTTCCCATTCTTTATTATAGGTCTGTTTAAATGTCTTATCTCATCTTGGCAGGATACATAATATGTATAAATTTCTTCTATTTTTAAAGATTTTCTAATTTAGTGGAGTATATATTTATAACATATGTCTTATGATTTTCTAAATTTCATCATTGCCTGTTGTAATAGTGCCCTTTTCATCTCTAATTATATTAATTTGGCTCTTCTCTGTGTTTATATGGGGGAGGGGTGGTTTCTCTAAGGGTTTACAAATCTTGTTTATCTTTTCAAATAACCAAATTATTGCTTCTTTGATTCTTTTTTTTATTTTTAATTATTGTTTTTATTGACTTTTATACTTACATACAAAAAAAATCCCACCTGATATTTCCCTCCCCTCCCCCCATTCCACTTTAGAACTCCAGTCTCCATCATATCCCCTCCCTCTCTCCATTAGTCTCTCTTTTAATTTGATAACATCATCTTTTTCTTCTATTTTGAGGGTCTTGCGGAGGTATTGCTAGGCCCTGCAAGGTCATGGATATCAAGGCCAATTTCTGTCTGGGCAGTTGCATTGTAGGAGGTCATATCCTTCCTTTGGCTCTTCCATTCTATCCGCCCCCTCTTCCTCAATGGTCCCTGAGACTTGGAGGGTGTGACAGAGGTGTTTCAGTGCTGAGCACTCCTCCATCCTTTCTTCTCAGCACTATGTTGCCTTTTGGGTCATCCCATGGCCATCGCCATCTGAAAAGAGAAGCTTCTCTAACCAGAAGTGAGAGTAGCGTTAATATGTGAATATGAACATTAAGTGTAGTGCTTTCAGGGCAGCTTGGTGGGAATAATATATACATTTAGTCAGACAAGAGCAGGCTTATACCCCTAAGGCTCATGACCTCACCTACCATAGACTTTTACTTAGGTTTTTCAGTACCAGGTATGTATTCCCTCCCTCAGAGAGGGCCTTCAGTCCAATTATGGAGCAGTTGGTTACCCCAAGAGTAGACATGCCACTATTGCACCCATTCAGTCATTGGGCCTGTCTGGCCAAGCTTGAATATTCAGTGTGCACTGTTTTCACTGTTGATGGCTTCTGTCTCCCATACGCTGCATGCAGTGCAGCTTTTTCCAGCTTTCAGTTGGCTGGTCTACAGGGAGAAGGTTTTTTGCTCCACACCAGCTTGTTTTCTCAGTGACCTTGCCTCTCAGGCAAGAGATGTCTTCAGCAATAGGGTCTTACTATCTGTTTCTCAAGGGAAACCAAGGGCTTTGGCAAAAGCCTTTAATGTTTTGGAGGCTACCAGGACCTCCTTGGCCAACAACTCATTGGAAAGTATCCCATCCCAGGTACTGAAAAATTTCTAGTAACAGTCTACAGCTTCTAGACGTGCCCTTATTCAAAAAAGTAATTTTACATATGTCTTATTCACAATATCTTGAGTTTAGGTTGACCCTCCCCCTACCCTTCTTTTATGCATTCTCTTCCCGTAGCCTCGTTTAGGCCATTCCCCTCCCTGTAATCAGTTCTTCTACTTACATATGTGCATTACCATACACTTAAGTCCTTCCCTTTCCTCTCTCCCTTATAGCCTTTTACCAGCTTACTGGTTTCTGGTACCTATTTTTGGTTCCAGTTCACACACAAGTCTATACATTGGGAGCTAGGATCCACATATGAGAGAGAACATGTGACGTTTGGCTTTCTGAGCCTGGGTTACCTCACTTAGTATAATCCTTTCCAGATCCATCCATTTCCCTGCAAATTTCATATGCTTCATTGATTCTTTGTGGGTTTTTTTGTTTGTTTGTTTCTATTTCATCAATTTATTTACGTGTATCTAGAGAAAAGAGAGAGAGAGAGAGAGAATGAGTGCATGAGGACCTTCAGCTGCTGGAAACCAGCTCCTGATGCATATGCCTCTTTGTGCATCTGGGTTTACTTGGGTACTGGTGAATTGAACCTGGGTTCCTAAGCTTTATAGGCAAGTACCTTAACTGCTGAACCATCTCTCCAGACCTAGCTTGTTCTTTTTTCCAAGAACTTAAGTTGTATTATTATTATTTGTGGCTATTGTAATTTCTTTATTTTAAATATTTTTACCTCTTTTATTTGAGAGAGAGTAAAAACAAGAGCATGGTTACATCAGGATCCTCTTACCATTAAAAATGAACTCCAGGTCCATATGTCATTCTGTGTGTTCTGAGGAATCAATCACAAGCCTACATGCCTTATAAGCAAGCACCAGTGACCACTGAGCAATCTCCCACCTCCTCTATTTTTTTAATGTAGTAACATAAAACTATAAAATTTCCCTCTTGTATCCTATAGGTTTTGGCATGTTGAGTTTTCATTATCATTTGATTCTAGAATTTTTTTTAATTTCCCTCTTTATTTCCTCAGTGACCCATTCATCATTCAATACTGTATTGTTTGATTTTCATTAGTCTGTGCATGTTCTATAATCCTTCTTGCTGTTGATTAGTATTTTTGCCTCATTGTGATTAGATGGTGTAGTGGTTTGATTCAGGTGTCCCCCATAAACTTAGGTGTTCTGAATGGTAGGTTCCCAACTGATGGAGATTTGGGAATTGACACCTCTGGGAAGCAGTGTATTGTTGGGGGTGGGCTTACAGGTATTATAACCAGTGTCCCCTTGCCAGCTTTTGGCACACTCTCCTGTTGCTATTGTCCACCTTATGTTGGCCAGGGGGTGGTGTCCACTCATTTTCTCTGACATCGTGGAGCATCCTCTTGAGTCTGTAATCTAAAATAAACCCTTTTATTCCCAAAAGCTGCTCTTGGTCAGGTAAGTTTTGCCAGAAATGTGAACTTGCTCCAATAGTAATACTAGTGCTGAGGAGTGGTGTCGTTTGCTGCTAGACACCCGACTGTGTGGCTTTGGCCTTTTGGAGCTGAATTTCAAGAGGAATGAGGATGAATTTAAAACCTTGACATAAGAGACACTTGCAGTGCTGTAAATATACCTTAATGGATTATTCTGGTCAGTGTTGCAAGACCTGAATGCAGTAAGAACTATGGACTGTGTGGTTTTGGTTTATTAGGGTGAAAAGGAGCTTTGTCTGGCCTGGGCTAGAAGCAGTTTTGTAAGAGTCTTGCTGTTATACTCATGTCCTGAGAAGTTGTGCAGGGTTGCAGTATGTAGAAACAGACTGGTGTGTGCAGAGGGATATGGCACAGAAATGAAATCTTTGGGCCGAAACTGCTGCCTATTCAGCTGCAATTGAGAGATTACAACCTTTGAGATTGGTCCAGCTGACCTGCACTGGGGCAACAGGAAGAATGTAGACTCTTTTGAAGGGGCCTGAGTGCTCAAGGAGTGTCATGTTCTTCAAAGTCTGCTTTATTCCCCCTGTATCAACAAATTGGCACCCTACCTGGTATTGTGGATTATAAGAAATGCAGGAAAGAGAGGGTCATTGAGTTTTGCAACACAGTCTTGTGTTTTGGAAACATCCATGGGCAGTATAAAGCAGGTTTCCTGAATGCCTGCATGGATAACCAATGGAGCCATGAGGATCAACTGTGGCTTGCAGTGGAGACCCAGTAGAGATGCCAGGACTAAAGACAGCTGACAAGGAGTGCTGCCTGCCCTGGATGAAGTTTTCCAGGACTGTGAGTAGCCTAGCTGGAGAGGTGTAAATGAAACTCCAGAGACTCATTGCTTTTTAGAATTATCAGACGTGGAGACTTGTCACCGACTAGAGTTGTTGGACTTTTAGCTACAGAGTTTGATGTTTGCCCTGTTTAATATTTGCCCTGTTTGAATATCTCTTTGCTATGTGCAGTGCCATCTTTTGCAGTGTGAATGTTTATTCTGTGCCATTATGGGTTTGGGGGGATTTTTTTTTTTTTTTTTTTTTTTGGTATTATGGCTCAGTTAAAAGACCTTGGAAGCTGGGCGTGGTGGCGCACGCCTTTAATCCTAGCACTCGGGAGGCAGAGGTAGGAGGATTGCCAGGAGTTCAAGGCCACCCTGAGACTACATAGTGAATCCAGGTCAGCCTGGGCTAGAGTGAAACCCTACCTCAAAAAAACAAAAAAACAAAAACAAAAAAAAAAAAGACCTTGGATTATGAGAATGTTTGAACATCATTAGGATTGATAAAAACTATAGGGACTTTTAAAGTTGTATTGAGTACATTGTATTTTATATCATGTATGGATATCAGTTTATGGAGACCAGGGGTGGAATGTGGTGGTTTGATTCACATGTCCCCCATAAACTTAGGTGTTCTGAATGCTAGGTTCCCAGCTGATGGAGACTTAGGAATTAATGCCTCCTGGAAGCAGTGTATTGTTAGGGGCAGGCTAATGGGAATTACACCCAGTGTCTCTTTGACAGTGTTTGGCACACTCTCCTGTTGCTATTGACTACTTTATTATGTTGGCTATTGTGGAGTGTCCTCTTGAATCTGTAAGCCAAAATTAAACCCTTTTTTTCCCTAAAAGCTGTTCTTGGTCAGGTGATTTCTGCCAGCAATGTGAACCTAACTGCAACAGATAAAATGTATGGATTTATTTCCATTTTCCTGTATCTGTTAAGATTTGATTTGTATCTTCTTAAAAAATATTTTATCAAAAGCCAGGTGTGCTGGTTCCTCCCTGGCAGGTAGAGCTGAAGAAAGAGCTGGACCAGCGGCTCCTCTTGGGGCTGAGCGGGATGATGGGTGTCGGCGGCCCAGACCCCCCTCCTCTAAAGCACTGGAGAGAAAAACACTGGGCTGGGAGTCTTGTCAAGGCATGAACTTGTTTTATTGTAGTGGGAAGGTGTTTATATAGCTTTGAGAAAGAGGGTAGGTCTCAGGATGGGAAAAAGGTGTAAGGGCCAATAGCATTTCACCACGTCAGCAGTAGCTGGGCAGAGGCAGTTTTGGCTTAGGCTTTGCTGAGTCACTCTTAAGTGGAAGTAATAGGCTAAAGACTGGTCGCTAAACTCTAGTCAAGCTCAGGAAGTTCCACGAGGCCTCACACCTGGGCCTCTTAGGGCCCAACATCTCCCCCTTTTGTTTTTTTAAGAATGGCAGAGATCATGGCCCCTGTCTTAGGTTGTCCCCCTCTGGGGATCTTACTCGTCACTGGGTACCATGCCTCTAGTCCGTTGAAAATCCACTCCATGACCTGTCTTAGGTTGTCTCATCCTGTCTGAGATCTTACCCGTCATTGGTTCCATGGAGGGCGGGGGAGGGACATTAGGAGGACAGCAAGTCAGAGGAAGAGCCCGGCTCCTGAGTTGTGAGCCTGTGGTATTTTGACCTGATGAAGTTTAATTGCCTCTAGCTGTTGGTGAATGAATGGTGTAATCTTATTAATTACACAGGGCCCGACAGTGAGGATAAGAAGAAGGAAAAGGAGGGGTCCAAGGGGAGGGAGACGGTAGGGTAAAAAGCCGTGTAAGCCCATCCACAGTGGGTTGTCTTGCAAGTCCCATCTCCTCTTTTCCAAATCTTTCTGGAGCTTTTCTGGCTTCATTTGGGTCTAGCAGCATCCATACCTCCAATCGTTCCTGGGGAAGAAACAGAGGCACAGTTCTCAGGGGTGGAACACTCCCTGGAGAGTTGATTGTTATTGTCCCCTTGTTGGGGTAAATATTTTAGGTCTCTTGCTGGTACTGTAGTGCCAGGACCCCCAAATGTGGGTTGGGGTCCTTGGGAGTCACCCAGTGAGACAACAAGACCGAGAAGCTCGACTGCAATTACATGGAATTCTTTATTACCAAGCCTAGACTGGGACTCTGTCCACACAAACCAACACAGTGGGAGTGTGAGAGAGAGCCCCCACTCTTGGGGGAAAGGGTTTATATAGAGAAGGGATACAGCAGTTACATCATATTGCAACATTTGAAATGGTTGGTTCAAAAAAAGCTGGGGAACATTTTGAGCTGCTTATCTAGGATCAGCCACTTGTTTGCAGATCCTTTATTATCTCCGGGATGTCCTAAGACTTCCCAGGAATGAACGATAAGAGAGAGGGAGGGGGTTGGGAAAGAAGCAAAGGTCAGTACATTAGCCCGCAAGTTTCTCATTTGAGTCAGGCCTGGGCTTTTTTATTTCAGATGGCAGTCTGTTTTACTATAATGGCTATCTGCTTTAAAATGACAGTACTACTGTCAAGCTGGAGCGCTAGCAAGCGGAGTTACAGAAGCTAAAGGCAATATCTTAATTTCTTAGATCTCACAGTACCCAAATGGGTCTTTTTTCCTCTTGAGGGAAGACACATCCAAACCCTCTCCTTGCTGTGAGGAGGGGGTCTGGTCCTCTCCAGGCCCCAGTCAATGGGTCCCTCCATTTGACCCAGATGGAGCTGTAAGTGACAGCTGAGGTCCAATGTTTTTGAAAAGGGGACAAGTGTCTATCTTTTTTAGAAAAATTTAAAATATTTAGGGTTAATAATGCCTTTTTTAGTTGGTCGTGTCGGGGTAGGGATTCCCCCTTTTGTTTTTGTAATTGAGACTTGAGAGTTTGATTATATCTTTTTATGATGGCCTGGCCCCGTGGGTTATATGGGATGCCTGTGGAAAGTTTAGGTTTGACTTGATCTGGTAATCCAAGGGTGGCAAAGCATTGAAGCATATGGCTAATAGCATGTTTAGTCTTTTCCCGGGCGTGTGCCGATGCCCAGCAAGCATGTGAGAAAGTATCAACTGAGAGAAAAAAATATTTTTTTTAAATGGAGAATAGTGTGTAACGTCAATCTGCCAAAGGTGATTAGGGCATAGCCCTTGAGGATTGGCTCTTGTAGTTTGAAGAGGAGGTACCTGGAGGAAAGGCTGACAGGATTTGTAAGTTCAGACAAATATATATATATATTTTTTTAGAGAGGAATCCTGGTAAATTTTGATGGTCTTTGAGATGTTGAAGTTTACAGATCTAGGGGAAGTTTTATAATGGCAGAAGAATTTGTCCTACCTTCACAGGGCCAAGCAAGAGAGGGAAAAAGAAAACTAACCAGCCACACAGCACACAGAACAAAAACTACAGCCCAAAAACTCCAGCACACTTCAGGAACTCCTACTGGGCACACTTTGCATATCTTTACAATGGAATCTTAAACTCACCATTAACACCTTAAGATCAGCCCCCAGTGACATTAAGTAGGAAGCGGGATTGAATCATCAAGGGTTGGAGTCCTGTCTAATATGTGTCTCAATTAGGTTGAGTAACAGGTTAACAACATAAAGACTGTCAGAAAATAAGTTAAATGGCTCCTGAATAGTGTCCAAAGCCAAAACGATAGCAAATAGTTTTTTGTCTAAGGGTGGCAAGGAGGAGACAGCAATAAATTTGTCTACCTGCGAATCCCCATTAGCAATAAAGTCAGGCAGACCAGTGTGTGAGCAAATGTGCTCAGTAAGTTTGGAGGTGGATGGCCCATTGTATGTAAAAGGACCTGTTTACTTGGGCTGCCTTGCGGATAAGAGCCAGATCAGAGAGTAAAGAGGGGGAGTGGTGGTTGTGAGCTCTATTGCCACAGGCTGCAGTTACGGGCTGAAATGACAGCGGGCAGGTGGCGGTTTGGGTGGCGGCCTTGGGAGGAATGAGATTTTAAAAGCCAGTTTTAGTTTTTCCGTACAGCTTTTGTTAAGGGCAGAAATGAACCCCTCCACGGAGAAGCCTTTAAGTCTGGCAATTATAGCAAGGAGGATTGAACTAATCCATGGGGCTAAAACAAAAGTTTTGTCCCAAAAGCCATGGAGGTTTTTTTGTTTTACTTTTAAGTCACATTGTAGGAGGAGTATTCATAAAATCAGGGCAACAGTAATACACATGAGTACAACATCAGCACAAAGGCCCAAAAAATAGCTAAACATGCTGCAGAATTAAGTTAAGATTTAGATCTGTGTGTCCTTAGGGGACGGCTCGATGATACCAAACACAGTACAGATGGGAGCAGATCTCCCCAACAGGTTTGTTCTGTCTTCTGAGACGGAGCCCCCACTCAAATGAGGGGGCAAAACGTTTAGAGTCTCCTCCAGGTCTGCCCACGTGGTGTGTCCACCAGGAACGTATGACCCATTTAGAAATATAGGCGCTGCAGATGTGGCTTGCCGGCAACCCTGAAGTGAAAGGAAAGGCAAAGGAAACAAAAAGATGTTGATAAGCAAGCACAAGTTACAGAAGTAAAGGTCAGAACATTAGATATGAAGACTACTTCATAATTTATGAGGGTACACCCATTCGCAGTCCAATTGGCCCATCAGCGTACTTCCGTAGGCAGGAAAGAGAGCTCCTCACACGGGGCACCAGTCTGCCCATTCCACCCCGGTAGGTAGAGCTGAAGAAAGAGCCGATCCAGCCGGATCCTCTTGGGGCTGAGCAGGATGATGGGTGTCAGCGGCCCAGACCCCCCTCCTCTAAAACACCAGAGAGAGAAACACACTGGGCCAGGAGTCTTGTTGAAGCAGGAACTCGTTTTATTGTAGTGGGAAGGTGTTTATATAGCTTTGAGAAAGAGGTGGGTCTCAGGATGGGAAAAGGTGTAAGGGCCAATAGTATTTCACCACATCAGCAGTAGCTGGGCGGAGGCAGTTTTAAGTCACTCTTAAGCAGAAGTAATAGGCCAAAGACCAGTCGCTAAACTCTAGTCAAGCTCAGGAAGTTCCACTAGGCCTCACACCCGGGCCTCTTAGGGCCCAACAAGGTGTTGTGGCACACACCTTTAATCCCAGCACTCGGAAGGCAGAGGTAGGATGATTGCTGTGAGTTCGAGGCCATCCTGAGAATATGGAGTGAATTCCAGGTCAGCCTGGGCTAGTGTGAGACCCTTCCTCAAAAAACCAAAAAAAAATTTTTTAAATTTATATTTATTTATTTATTTGACGGAGAAAGAGGGGGAGAGAGAGAATGGGCGCACCAGGACCTCCAGCCACTGCAAATGAACTCCAGACATGTGCACCCCTTGTGCATCTGGCTAACGTGGGTTCTGGGGACGCAAACCTGGGTCCTTCAGCTTTGCAGGCAAAACGCCTTAACCGCAAAGCCATCCTACAGCCCTTTTTTTTTTTTTTTTTTTTTTTTTTTTTTTTTTTAGGTAGGGTCTGTAGCTCAGGCTGACCTGGAATTCACTATGTCATCTCAGGGTTACCTATAACAGCAATCCTCCTACCTCTGCCCCCCCAAGTGCTGGGGTTAAAGGCATGTGCCACCACACCCAGCTTTGCTTTGTATCTTAATATAAGATCTATTTTAGAATGTGCCACTGGAAAAAAAATGTGTATTCTGTAGCATTGCTATGGGATGTTCTATAGATGTCTGTTAGGTCCTTTTATTCTGAGATGTTATTTAATCCAGATGCCCCCCCATTGTTGTTGTTGTGATGATCTCTCATTTAGTGAGATGAAGTATTGATGTTACCCACTACTATTGTGCTTGGGTTAATCTGTGACTTTATATCTAGTAGTATTTGTTTAATGAAATTATATGCATTTGTGTTTGGAGGCTATATGTTTACAATGTAATGTCCTCTTGTCAGGTTGTTCCTTTAATCAGTATAAAATGTAAATTCTGTGTGTAAAAAGTTAACTGAGTTTTGTCAGAAGATATTTTGTGTTTGCTCTGTGGAACACTGACGTGAATTTTAGATACTAATGACCAATGCTAGTCCGGGAAATGCAGATTCTGACTGTGTTGGTTTGTGTCTGCAGCAGTGCTGTGGGACTTAGATTCAAACAGTGTGTCCTTATGCTGGACTCCATAGTCCATGTAGGACTGTGCATGTTGGGATATGCTGTGGAGTATTCAGACATACAAGGCAGTGCCCCATGCTAGATGACAAACAGCAGTATGATGGCAGAGAGACTACATGCCACAGTCAGACATACCGGCTGACCCTACAACTGTTACTTACTGGATAGATCTAGACTAAACATAAACAAGAACCTATAAATCTGAGGTAAAGAATCAAGAAGATCTCTAAAATATCTCAGAGGCTCAACCTGTGAGGGTACTAGGACCCTCTGTGCTTATGTAGACATTAAAAATTATCAGACTTCCCTGACACCTAAGGGCTTAATCCACAGTTTTGATGGTGATTTCTGTGTGAATAGGCAAAATACAAAAAGAGGTCAACTATTGGGAGTTGTTACTAAAAGGTCACCATGGTAAAGAGTGGCTCAAATTCATATAGGCTCTGCTTCCTCATCATGTTGCCATTGAAGGGGCAAGGATACAGTATGTTACAGACCACATTGATAATTAACTAAATCCAAAGGTCTCATTTCCCCTTGTTGCTGCACCCAGGATAAAATAAGGAGACTCTGGAGGATGCTCTGGAGCACAACACAAAAGGTATCTAAAAAAAATTCCAGTATATCTTTGTCTTCCAGATTTGTAGTCATATGTCTTTGACACAGGCTCCCCTAGACCGTGTCCTTATCCACTGGGATCTCTTTGATTCAAAGAAAAACAAGTGCTGGCTGTTTTTCTGCATGAAGCCTGGCCTGAATATAAACTATAGGATAGAGCCAAATGGCCACATTAAATTTTAATTTAGTTAAATTAAAATTTTAAATATCAATTAAATAAATTAATTAGAGAGAAAGGAACACATTAATTTTTGTTGATAGTTTTAAAAGTTTTATTATTTTTTTAAAATATTTTGCAAGCAGAGAGAGAGAGAGAGAGAGAGAGAGAGAGGCAGGTAGAGAGAGCATACTCACAAGAGAGAGAATGGGCATGCCAGGGCCTCTAACTACTGCAAATTAACTCAAGATGCATTTTTTTTTATGAACATACTTAGTATGGATACATCATGTGTTGGTACCATCTTTCCTTCGTCCTTGCCCGCATTCTGTTGAGGGCCCTCCTTAGTGGGGTTGCTGGTATTTTCCATGGGATTGTAGGTTATGCATTGTGGGGGCAGCGGTCAGTTATTGGGAAGAGGCAAGCATGATGTCCCAGCCTGTGGCTCTTACAATCATTGCTCCCCTTCTGCAAAATTTCCTGAGCCATGGTGGGTGTGTTTTAAGTTTAGTTCAGTGAGGAGCTCTTAGGATCCTGTGGCTCTCTGCTTTGGTATATGTTGAGTATCCTTGGTGTCTGTTTCCTTTACCCTGGTGTTGATTGTCAGGCTCATCATAGATGCAGCACTCTTGCTCATCTCCCCAGTTCCTGTGGTTTCAGCTGGGGCTTGACTGAAGTGCAAGGGGTAGTTTATCTCCTCAGGTCTTGCTACCTTCTGAAAAGAACAGATTCTCCAATGGAGAGTAAGGTCAGCATAAGTTAATTTTGGATAAGTATTATTAATTTAGGGAGAATTTGATGGATGTAGCCCCTCTTTTAGCCAAAGACGACTGGGAGCTTGACACTGGAGAACATAATCTTTGACTCCATAGGTTTCTAACCTGCTTCCTAGTTCCAGACTCCTGCCCACTGAGCAGATCTCTTAGCCAATCTGAAAGCTGTTGGTTACCCACCAAATGTGTGTGCCACTATTGCACTGGTGTGTACTTCTTGTCAGGCTGATTGCTTCTGAGTAGCTTATACCCCTGGTTGCTCACACCATTGTTGGCCACTTTCCCCAGCTGCTCATGTAGCTTTCTAGCACTTGATGGGCTGTCTGGCAACTGGCTTTCTTCAAGATTCCAGCCAGATCTCTGTTCTGTGTCAGCAGCATATGGTGTCTTCAGCAATAGGGTCCTACCTTTTACCTCAGGAGGGTAATCAAGTGCTTTGACAGAAGTCTGCCTTGTTTGGGGGGACCTTGTAGGTCTCTCTGATCAACAACTCAATGTGAGGAGCACCTATTTTGGGCACTGTGAGTTATTGGTCAGAGCCAAAATATTGTTAAGATTAGGCTTCATCCCACCCTTTCCATGGCCCTTCTTTTCAGGAGCTCTCCCCTTACTCCTGTTGAGGTTTATATCTTTTAGTCTACCTTCAAGGATAAAGGTTTTTGTGGCAGCAGTTCATTTGAGGTTTAGTTTTGTGTATTTCCTCCAACTTCCCCTTCCCCCAAACCCTTCCATCCCTATTGTCTGGGCCTCAAGTTGCCTATCAGGTATGCTAGCATCTCAAGCTGATTCAGGTTAGGAACCACAGATAAATGCAAACATATGGCATTTGTCTTTCTGTGATTGCATATGTTCGCTGAGTATGATCTGTTCCAACTTAAACAAACCCAGGTACATAGGCATGTACTGGAAAGGCTAATCTACCTTCCATGTCAGGACAGGTCATGTGTTAGAGTTGATTGACATATTCTTGGCCAGCTTTACCATTCTCAGGCTGTATTTTTTGTGTTGACTATGGTTGCCTTTGACATTTCCTGACTTATTGGGCCTTTGTCTTTTTCTTCTGTCTTTTTCTTTCTTTTTACTGGGGGCAGGCTCGGACATGCACCAAGCTAGAACCCATTTCAGACCAGAAATGTCAGCCTCCCAGTTGACAGGATTAAGGGTGTAGGGCAACACACATATCTAAGAACTTTGACTTTATTAGATTATCTGTTTCCTTTAATCTCCACTCTTGCATAAATACTCTATGCTGGTTTTGATTGAATGTGAATATTGCTCAGTTGAATTTTAGAACTTGCAAGTAATTTGTTCTACCCAGCCTACTAGAATATTTGCATAGTAGGCAAACTCAACACTTAGAGTCACTTCTACTGTTACCCTGGGAGTAATATATGAGGCACACCTAGCACCTTAAACTCCTACCTGGAAGATATATAAAATCAATATACACATGTAAGAATGCTGCAGATAAATAGAAAACCCAAGCATCAGATTAACTCAGGATGCAAAAATCTCTACATTATAATACAAGAAACACAAAAAATCAGGACAATTCCACCAAAATTTACAAGCTCATAAGAAATGACCTACAGTGAGACTGATATAGATGGGATGCCTGGCAAAGGTTTCAAAAAACATGATTATAAATATGCTCAAAGATATCAAAGAAGAAAACAAAGGAATCAAAGAAGAAAACAATCTCCTGAAGGAATCTCAAGAGAACACAGGAAACCAACATAACAAAATAAGGAGGTCAATACAAGAGTATTGAGTAAGAAAACAGAAATAATGAAAAAAATGCCAATCATAAACAGTAGAAATGCAAAAATACAGTAAGCCAAATAGAAAACTCTGTAGGAAGTCTCACCAGTAGAATGGATCAAGGAGAGGAAAGAGTATCTAAACTGGAAGACTGAATGATGGATCTAATACAGTCCAACAAAGAGAAAGACAAACTAATTGGAAGGTGACATTTGGGACACTATGAAGAGACCAAACATAAGAACTCAGGGTATAGTAGATGGAGAAGAATTTCACTCTGGAGGCATAGTAGGTATTCTCAACAAAACCATAAAGAAAATCTTCCACAAATAGGGCAACTAATGCCAATATAGATACATAAAGCCTTTGGAATGCCAAACAGACAAAATCAGGAAAGAACTTCTCATCAGCATGTTATAATTAAACTACAAAACATACAAACCAAAGAAAATATGTTGAAAACAGAAAGAGAAATCAAATCTCATAAAGGCAAGCCCATCAAGATAATAGCATATTACTCAACACAAACTTTCAAAGCCAGAAGGGCTTGGAGTAATGTATTCCAAGCTCTGAAGGTAACAACTGTCAACCAAGATTATTTTCTGCAGCAAAACTTTTCATCCAAATTGACCAAGAAATAAGGACATTCCACACCAAAACAGGCTAAAGAAAGATATGAACACTAAACCAGTTCTACAAAAAATACTGCAGGATCCTTCATGCCGAAGAAAAAGAAAAGCACACACATAAGGAAACAGGGAAAATAAACTGTCATCAAATAAAAGAGTGTAAAGCCCGGCATGGTGGTGCATGCCTTTCATTCCAGCACTTGGTAGGCAGAGGTAGGAGGATTGCCATGAGTTAGAGGCCACCTTGAGACTACAAAGTGAATTCCAGGTCAGCCTGAACTAGAGTGAGACCCTACCTCGAAAAGCCAAAAAATAAAAAATAAAATAAAAGAGTGTAAAGAAAAGAAGATTGGCAAGAATTAATGCACACCTTCCAGTAATAACTCTCAATATCAATATCCTCAATGCTCCAACCAAAAGACATGGTGTTGAAGACTGAGTTAAAAAGCAGGATCCTTCTTTTTCTTGCCTCTAAGAAATTTATCTTTCTGTAAAAGATGGGCAGTATATTAAGGTGAAAGGATGGAAAATGGTATTTTAAGCAAATGGGCCTAGCAAACAAGCAGGTGTTGCTATCCTAATATGAGACAGAGCAGACTTCAAACCAACATTAGTTAGGAAAGGTAAAAAAGGTGACTTTATATTGATTAAAAGGAACATTTCAGCTGGAGGGCATTAGAAATCTAAACATGTGCACCTAACATGGGGGTTCCCCATTTCATCAAACAAACAGTAGTAGACTTAAGGTCATAGATAACTCCAAACATCATTGTAGTTGGTGACTTCAATACCCTAAACAATAAAATATCAAACAACCCACTCACAAAATGGGGTAAAGAACTGAATAGGGAGTTCTCAGAGGAAGAAGTACAAGTGGAAAACACACACTTAAGAAAATGTTCAATATCCCTAACCATCAAGGAGATGTGAATTAAAACAACTATGAAATTCATCCTTAGCCCAGTAAGGATACAAATATTAAAGAAATCTAATGAAAACAAATGTTGCAAGGATGTAGAGAAATAGGAACCCTCATTCACTGTTGTGCAATTGTAAGCTGGTATAACCACTATGGAAATCAATAGGAGACTCCTAAAAAGGTTGAATGTACAGTTAGTTACCAACAGTCCCAGTGTTCCCCTTACTGGGCATTTTCCCTAAAAGCTCCATGCCACAGTTCAGAGGCATTGGCTCAACCATGTTTATAGCTACTCAGTTTATATCTGCTCAATTCATAATAGCTAAGAACTGGAATGAACCCAGGTGCCCATCACTGGGTGAATGGATAACCAAGATGTGGTCTATCTACATGATGGAATTTGACTCAGCACTAAGAAAAAAATGACAGAATGAAATTTGTAGAAAAATGGTTGAACTTGGAACAGATCATAGTCAGTGAACTTACACAATCACAGAAAGACAATCATCACATAGTTTCACTCTTTTGTGGTACCTAATCTGGATCAGCTTGAGTTGCTGAAATCCCTAATAGGCATCTTGAGGACAATAGGAAGTTTAGGGCTTGATGGGAGGGAAAGGGTCAAGGTGGAGACAAAACTGATCCCAAATGGAACTGGTACTATATAATCCTGTATCCTGGAAGATAGACTAAAAGCTTGAACCCTCATCAGATCCTTCGTGGGAACACCTGAATAAAAGGGCCTTGTAAAGGGTGAGATGAAATGAAGCCTAACCTTAAATTTCTCCCATTTCTTTTTTTTCTTTTTGTTCTTTTCACTTGGTGCCAGTACCAGGACATAGTTAACACCCACAATGAATTGTTGATCAGAGAGACCTACAAGGTTTCCCAAAACAAGACAGACTTCTGTCAGAGTACTTGATTACTCACCAGAGGTTAATGGTAAGACTCTACTGCTAAAGACACCATTTGGTATAGAACACGGAGAGACCTGCCTGGAATTTGGAAGGGAGCCAGTCCCCAGTTAGCCCATCTAGTGTGGGAGGGTGGTACATGAGCTACCGGGGTAAGTGGCCAACATCTGCCTGAGCAACTCAAATTCTAAGCTACTCATAAGCAGACAACCTGACATGATGCTCACAGAAGTGCAGTAGTGGCACACAGCCATGGTGAGTAACCAACTGCTCTTGGAGTAGCTAACAGATCGACTTAGTGGAAAGGAATCTATATCTGGAGCTGAGAAACAAGTCACAATTATATCCAGTTAATGATTTTGCTCTCCCAATAACAAGCTCCCACTAATCGTGGGCTACAAGAGGGTCTACACTCATTAAATTCTCTCAAAACTAATAATGGTTATCCCATTTAACCTGTGCTGACTTCACTCTCCATTGGAGAATCTGCTTCTCTTTTCAGACAAGAATGGGACCTGAGGAGAGAAACAACCCATCACACTTCACCACAGTTCCAGCTGAAACCACAGAGGAGTTGGGGAAATGAGCAAGAGTGCTGCTTTCATGGTGAACCTGATATGAGCACAAGGGTGAAGGAGATAAATATTGAGCACACTTAACACCTAACCAAACCAGAGATCCAGAGACTCCTAAGAGCCCATCACTGAAGTAGACTTAAAACACACTCAACATGGCTCAGGGAATTTTGTGGAAAAGGGTTCAGAATGATTGTGAGAGCCACAAGTTGGGACATTATGCACAGAGACATTGCCTCTCCCCCATAACGGACAGCTGCCTCTACAAGGCATGACCCATAATCCCCATATGGATGACCTGCATCCCCAACGAGGAGGGTCCCTTTGGATGAGGGTCCCTAGGGATGAGGGAAAGGATGGTACTAACACATGCTGTTTGTATTCTAAGTATGTCCATAACTTATAAAAATAAATTTTATAAAAAATAAGGCTGGGATGAAGAGATGGCTTAGAGGTTAAGGTGCCTGCCTGCTGAGCCTAAGAATGTCAGTTCCAATCTCCAGGTCCCACATTTAGCCAGATGCAAAGTGACACAAGGGTGCAATTCTGCCCTTGCCCACAAGGGGGCACATGCATCTGGAGTACGTTCGCAGCGGCTGAGAGGCTGCTGGCATGCCCATTCTCTATCTGTCCTCCTTTCCCCCCCCTCCAAAAAAAAAGTAAATAAATAAGGCTGATGGTATCACCATATCTGATTTTAACATATATTACAGATCAATAGTAACAAAAACAGCATGGTATTGGCACACAAAAAAAGACACGTATATGAATGGGACACAATAGATGTTCCAGATACAAGCCCAGGTAGCTACAGCCACATGATTTTTGACAAAAATGTCAAAAATACTCATTGGACAAAAAACAGCATCTTCAACAAGTGGTGCTGTGAAAACTGGATGTGTATATGTAGAAGGATGAAAACAGATCTTTCTGTACATGCACAAGAATCAAGTCCAAATGGATCAAAGACCTTAAGATTAGACCAGAAACTCTGAAAGTGCTAGAAGAAAAAGCAGAGGAAACCTTTAAACATATTGGTATAGGCAATGACTTTCTGAGTTAACCCCATTTGCTCTGGAGGTAAAATCACTGATCAACCACCGGGATATCATGAATTTACAAAGGTTTTGTACAGCAAAGGATGCTATGAATAGAGCAAAGAGGCAACCTACAGAATGGGAGAAAATCTTTGCCAGCTAATACATCTGACAGAGGGTTAACATCCAGGATGTACAAAGAACTTAAAAAAAAAAAAAAAAAACTAATAAGAAATCAAACAACTCAATTTAAAAGAATGGGCTATGGAACTAAATAATTCTCAAAAGAAGAAATACAGATGGCATATAAATATCTAAAAGAATGTTCTACATTCTTAGCCACCAGGGAAATGTAAATTAAAACTACTTTGAGATTCCATTTCACTCCTGTCAGAATGGCTATCATCAAGAAAATAAATGGCAATAAGTGCTGGTGAGGAAACAGAGGACCCTTCTACACTGTTGGTGGGAATGTAATCTGGTCCAGCCATTATGGAAATCAGTGTGGAGGTTACTGAGGTAGTTAAAAATCAATACCATATGACCCAGCTATATCCCTCCCTGGCATATGTACTAAAGATTTGTCTCACTACCTTAGAGATACTCACACATGCATGTCTATTGCCACTCTGTTCACAATAGCTGGGAAATGGAGCCAACCTAGTTGTTCCTCAACTGATGAGTGAATAATGAAGATGTGACCATGGAGTTCTTTAAGTGTTAAAGAAAAATGAAATTATGAAATTTGCAGGGAAATGGATGGATCTGGAAAGGATTATACTTAGTGAGGTAACTTAGTTCCAGAGAGCCAAGCCTGCATGTTATCTCTCATATGTGGATCCTAGCTACAAATGTTTAGACTTTTATGTGTATTGAATAAAACTCAGTAGCAGAAGCCAGTAAGCTAGAAAGGGGTTATTAGGAAGAGAGGAGAGGGGAGTACTTAAGAGAATGGTATTGTATATTTGTAAGTAGATCAGCAGATTACTGGGGGTGAAAAGGCCTAAGTGAGGTCAGGGTAAGAGATTGAATAAAGGAAGGGTGGGGGAAGGGTTAATCAAAATCTAAGAGGGTGCCGGGCATGGTGGCACATGCCTTTAATCCCAGCACTTGGGAAACAGAGGTAGGAAAATCACCATGAGTTCAAGGCCACCCTAGGACTGCATAGTGATTCCAGGTCAGCCTGGACTACAGTGAGACCCTACAGAAAATAATAAATAAATAAATTATGTATACATATATATATACATATATATGTGTGTGTACATATGTGTGTGTGTGTGTGTGTGTATGAATAAGCTGTATGGAAACCTACTCTTCTGACAATGGTGCACCAGAAGCCATAAATTGTTAGAAAATTTTCAGTTCCAGGGATGGGATACTTTCTAGTGAATTGTTGGCCAGGGAGGTCCCTGATGCCCCCCAAACATTACAGGCCATTGCCAAGGCTTGTGGTTTCCCACCACGAATAGATGGTAAGCCCCTAGTGCTGAAGACTCTACATTTTTGGGCTGCAAGGTCACTGAGAAATCTTGCTGGAGCTGAGCTGAAAATTTCTTCATGGTAGACCATGTGATAGAAAGCTGCAAAAAATTTCCCTGGGCTGGAGAGATGGCTTAGTGTTAAGCTCTTGCCTGTGAAGCCTAAGGACCCTGGTTCGAGGCTCGATTCCCCAGTACCCATGTAAGCCAGATGCACAGGTGGCACATGCATCTGGAGTTCGTTTGCAGTGGCTGGAGGCCCTAGTGCATCCATTCTCTTTCTGCCTCTTCCTCTTTCTGTCTGTCACTCTCAAATAAATAAAAAGAAGAAGGGATGGAGGAGTGCCCAGCACTGAAACACCTCTGTCACACCCTCCAAGGCCCAGGGACCATTGCAGAAGAGGGGTCCGCAATGGAAGAGCCAAAGGAAGGCTATGACTTACAATGCAACCGCCCAGACAGAAATTGGCCTCGATATCCATGACCTTGCAGTGCCTAGCAATACCTTCACAAGACCCTCAAAAATAGAAGAAAAAGATGATGACATCAAATTAAAAGAGAGACTAATGGAGAGAGGGAGGGGATATGATGGAGATTGGAGTTCTAAAGTGGAATGGGGAGGGGGAGGGAAATATCACATGTTTTTTGTATGTAAGTATAGAAGTTGTCAATAAAAAAATAATACTTAAAAAATTTTTTTTAAACTTCACTGCATGCAGCTCAATGGGAGAAGTCATCAGTGGAGATATACAACAGTGGATACTGCAAGCTTTGAGTTTGGCCAGCCAGGCCAAATGAACCAATGGGTGCCATAGTGGCATGTCTGTTATGGGGGATCTCAACTGCTCTCTATTTGGACTGTAAGCTTGCTCCATGGGAGCAAGTACATTCCTGGTACTGAAAACCTATGGTGGGGGTCATGAGCCCTAGTGGTGTAATGCATGGCTAACTGCATATATTATGCTCACCAAACTGCCTAGTAAGCACTTCTGTTAACATTTATGCCCATATATTCATGCTACTTTCTCTTTTTTGTTAGAGAAACTTCTCTTTTCAGATGGTGTCCTCTGGGATGACTCAAAAGGCACCATAGTGCTAAGAAGTAGTGAAAGAGGAGTGTTCAGCACTGAAACTTCTCTGACACACCTTCCAAGGCTTAGGGTCCAATGTGGAAGAGATGGTGGGAAGATGTAAGAGCCAAAGGAAGCATAGCATTGCTTTCAATGCACTCTTCCAGACACAAAGTGGTCTGGATATCCATGACCTCGCAATGCCTGGTACTACCTACACAAGGCCCTCATAATAAGAGAAAAGATGATGCCATCAAAATAAAAGATAGACTAACTGAGAGGGGCCAGGGCATGGATTTGTGAAGGGCTAAGTGGGACAGGAGAGGAAATTATCTTGGTTTATTGTCTATAATTATGGAAGTTGTCAATAAAAAGCTTTTTAAAACCCTAAAAATAAATGAATAAATTTTTGCATGCTCTAAAATGAAAAAACAATCTGGAATTTGAAGTCAGCCTGCCTTCAGCACTGGCAACAATGGCCTTCTAATTAACTGTGAAAAGCAACCTGTGTGTACACACATTATGTATTAGTCCTGCTAATCTCCAACTAAAATTTCTGGCTATCTACTCACTAACTACTCCCTGAGATAAGATTGTCCTCTTAGAAGTCCCTTTTAAGATTAAAATTATACCCCATCATCATACAGTAGAACAAAACTGGTGGCTCTTACCCTGGCACTATAACTAAATAAAAGTCAGAATTAACATTTATATTTTTGTTAATAAAAATTGTCTCCAGGACTGTTACCATGTTTTGCCTGTGCTTACAAATGTTAAATAACATGTATCTCTCCTATCTTTCAGATATGGCTTACCATGTCATCAGACAACATAAGTTGTTCTCTGTGTTTATCTCCTTCAGCCTTTTCCTGGTGTCATGATCCCCAAGAATGCTGAACTCTTGCTCTTCCCCCGCCTTACTCTATGGTTTCAGCTGGGGCCCTGGTGAGGTGTGATCCTCCCTTCAGGTTCATTGTCCATCTGAAAAAGATAAGCAAATTCTCCAAAGGAGAGAAAAGTTAGTACTAGATATATGGGATGGCCAAAGATATCTTGGAGGGAATTTTATGTGTGTAGGCCTTCTTCTAGCCCACATTTGGTGGTATCTTAATTGGAGACTGTACTCATTTTTTGTACGTGGTTTTGACTTATTTCCCAGTTCCAGCAATGAGTTCCATTCCACTGAGTGTATCTATTAGCCAAATCAAGAGCAGTTTGTTGCCCACCATAGCAGTGTACCACTACTCTACTTGTTTGAGCATTATGTTAGGTTGTTTCCTGCTGGGCATCTTAGACTGCAAGTTGTTTGGACTGATGTCGGCCATTTCCCCCCATCGCTCGTGTAGCACCCTCTGGCACTAGACTGGATGTCTGGGTACTGACCCTCTTCCAGATTCTGGCTAGGTCTCTCCATGTTTGGTCTCACATGTATGCTGTCTTCAACAGTAGGGTCTTACCATTAACCTTTGGTGGGTCATCAAGAACTCTGACAGAAATGTGTCTTTTTTGGGAAACCTTGTAGGTGTCTCGGATCAACAGCTCATTGTGAAAGTTAACCCCGTGCTGGTACTGGGAGTTATAAGTCAGTGCCTGGGAAGGTGAGGGGAGAAAAAGATAGATAATATAAAAGAGAAAGTATGTATATATAGAGAGAGGGAGGGAGAAGAGGGAGAAAAGCAGGAAAAAATTAAGGTTGGTCTTCATGTGTTTTCTCTAGTGTCCTGTGGTTTAGGTGTTCCCTCTGCAGGCCTGCTGAAGGGTCAATGTTGTTCAGAATAGAGTTTTATAGTATCATTTCCTTTTGGGTCCCTATTTGTAGCCCCCACCGTTGTCCTCCCTCCCACCCTATCGCTCCCTCCCACCCTTACCTTCCCTCTATCCCACCATCCCTATTGTCTGGTCCCTAGAATACTTATAGACTTGGCAGCATCTCAGGTGGATTCAGGTTAGGAGCAACAGATAAACGAGACCATGCGATGATAATCTTTTTTGTGATTGGGTGATCTCACTGAGGATGATCTGTTCCATGTGTGACCATGTTTCTTCAAATTTCATTATTTCGTATTTCCTTACTGCTATGTAGAATTCCATAATATAGATATACCACATCTTTGTTATCCATTCATCTAATGATGGACATCTGGGTTGATTCCAGCTCTTTGCTATTATGAATTGAGTAGCTATAAACATGGTTGAGCAAATGTCTCTGAGATGAGGCTTGGTGCCTTTAGGGTAAATGCCCTAAAGTAAGGGAATAACTGGATCTGTTGGTAGGTCTGTGGTCATCCTTTTCAGGAGTCTCCATATCGCTTTCCATAATGGTTGAGCCATTTTACATTCCCACCAACAGTGAAAGCTTGTTCCTATTTCTCCACAGCCTCGCCAACATTTGTTTTCATTGTTTTTTTTTTAATGTCAGTCATCCTTACTGGGGTAAGGTGGAATCTCATAGTTGTTTTAATTTGCATTTCCCTGATGATTAGGGATGTAGAACATTTTCTTAAATGTGCATTTACTATTTGTATTTCTTCCTCTGAGAACTCCCTGTGCAGTTCTCTGCCCCATTTTGTGAGTGGGTTGTTTCATGATTTATTGTTTAGGCTTTGGAGTTCTTTGTAGATTCTAGAAATTAGGCCTCTGTCAGTTGTATAGATGGTGAAAATTTTCTCCCATTCTGTGAGTAATCTTATGGCTTTGATTACAGTATATTTGTCAGTGAAAAAGGTTTTCAGCTTCATGAGATCCCAATGGGTGAGTGATTGTTTAATTTCCTGAGCTACTGGGGTTTTGTTCAGGAAATCTTTTCCCATTCCTATGTCACGGAAGGTTCCTCCATTTTTTTCTTCTTCCAGTAGTAGCAGAGTTTCTGGTTTTATATTAAGGTCTTTGATCCATCTGGAATTGATTTTTGTGCATGGTGAGATATGTGGATCAAGTTTCATTTTCCTACATATGGTTGTCCAGTTTGTCCAGCACCATTTGTTGAAGATGCTGTCCTTTTTCCATTATGCATTGGTAGGGCCTTTGTCAAATATCAAGTAGCTGTAGTTACTTGACCCAAAGTATGGGTCTTCTTTTGTGTTCCATTGGTCTATATTCCTATTTTTATGCCATACCATGTTGTTTTTATTACAATGGCTTTGTAGTATAGCTTTAGATCAGGTATGGTGATGTGTCCAGAGGTGTTTCTTTTGCTGAGGATGAGCTTGGATATCCGAGGCCTTCTGCCTTTCCATATGAATTTTGAGATAGTTTTTTCTGTCTCAGTGAAGAAAGAAATTGAGATTTTTATCGGCATTGCATTGAATCTATATAGTGCTTTTGGTAAGATCGCCATTTTCACAATGTTAATTCTACCTATCCAGGAGCATGGATGGTCTTTCCATTTTTGTAGGACCTCCTCAATTTCTTTCTTGAGTGTTTTTATGTTTTCATTGTATAGTTCTTTCACTTCCTTGGTTAATGTTATTCCAAGGTATTTTATTTTCTTTGTTGCTATTGAAAATGGTACAATGTTAGTTATTTCTTTTTCTGTATCTTTGTCTTGATTGATCTTATATCCTGCTACTTTGCTGAAGGCGCTAATCACCTTTAAGAGTTTTGAGATGGAGGTTCTTGGGTCACTTATGTATAGAATCATGTCATCTGCAAATAAAGCTGACTTAACTTCTTCCTTTCCAATTTGTATCCCTTTGATTTATTTCTCCTGTCTTATTGCCTGAGCTAATACTTCTAGTACTATATTGAAGAGCAGAGCTGAGAGTGGACACCCTTGCCTTGTTCCTGTTCTCAATGGGAATACTTTTAGTCTTTCCCCATTAAGAAGTACTTGGGCTTTAGGAGCTTTATGTATAGCCTTTATTATGTTGAGATATGGGCTGTCCATGCCTATTCTCTCCAGTGTTTTGATCATGAAGTGATGTTGTATTTTGTCAAAGGCCTTTTCTGCATCTATGGAAATCTTAATTTTCCTCTTAGTTTCCAATTCATTAATTTCTGCTCTGATCTTAATTATTTCTTTGTGTCCGGAGCTTTTCAGGTTGGCTTCTTCTTTTTTTTTAAACAATGCCTTTAGTTGGATGGTTAGGTTATTGATTTGGGATTTCTCTTTTTTGTTATGAGGGCATTTAGTTCTATTATTTTTCCCCTAAGGACTGCCTTCATTGTGATTCATAAGTTTTGGTATGATGTGTTCTCATTGTCATTGAATTCTAGAAACTTTGCAATTTCACTTTTTATTTCATCCACAACCCATTTATTGTTTAAAAGTGTGTTGTTCAGTTTCCAGGAGCTGGAGGGATTCCTGGCATATTTTTTGTTGTTAATTTCTAGCATTACAGCATTGTGTTCTGATATCATGCAGGAAATAACATCAATTTTCTTGAAAATATGGGGGGCAGTCTTTGTGGCCCAATACATGATCTATTTGAGAGAAGATTCCATGGGCTGCTGAGAAGAATGTGTAATCTGTAGATTTTTGGTGGAATGTTCTGTATATGTCTGTTAGGTCTAGTTGCTCTATGGTGATGTTGAGCTCTCTTACTTCCTGCTGTTTGGATGATCTATCTATTGTTGATAGTGGAGTACTGAAGTCCCCAACTATTATGGTGTCGGTGGTTATTTCTGTTTTGTTGCCAAGTAGTTTTTGCTTTATGTATTGTGGTGCACTTGTGTTTGGTGCGTAAATATTGATGATTCTGATCTCCTCTTGTTTGGTTGTTTCCTTGATATGTAAGAAATGGCTTTCTTTGTCTTTTTTGGTTACTTTTGGTTTGAAGTCTATTTTACCCGATATAAGTATAGCTACACCTGCTTTTTTCTTATTTGTGTTCGCCTGGAATATTGTTTTCCACCCTTTCCCCCTGAGGAGGTGTCTGTCTTTAGTGGTGAGGTGGGTTCCTGAAGACAACAGACGGAGGGGTCTAGTTTTCTGATCCACCCTGTTCGCTTATGTCTTTTGATGGGTTAATTAAGGCCATTAATATTCAGAGATATAACTGTGATTCGAGACATCCATTGTGGGACTGGATAGTCTAGGTGGATTTACTTGTATCTGGTTTTTCATGATATTCCTTTTTCACTGTGGCCTGCCCATCACACTGGTTCAGAAAGCCTAGGGTGTGAAATGCTAGCCTGCTGCCCTGGGGTGGAGTGGGGTGCAGTGGTGAGTGTCAGTGCAGTGGCCTATGGTGTTCTGATAGGCCGGTGTGGGGGACACTGGCCTGCTGGCCTTGGTTGCCTATCCGAGATGGTAAGGAGAGGGGACTGCAACTGCCCTATTTGGGCTCAGGAAGGGTAGTGTGGGAACACTGGCCTACTACCCTGAATCCCTGACCTGCTATGGGGGGGGGGGGTGGCACCTGATTGGCAATGCTATTCGGGAAGGCTAGGGAGGCACCTGACCAATGTTGGGGCTCTGTCTGGTGAGACAGTGACCAGGCCAGTAATGGGGTTCAGGCAGGTCCAGTGGGACCTGACCAGCAATGGTGGGTGGAGCTCTGGCCAGCAAGGGAGGGAGCTGACCAGTAATAGGGCTCAGGCAGGCCCAACAAGACCTGACTTGGGATGGTGCTTGGGGCTCTGGCCAGGGAGGTAGGGATCAGAGCAGTGATGTGGCTAACACAGGCTCAGCAGGATCTGTCTTGTGATGGCACAGGGAGTGGGTGGGATCTGACCCGCAATGTGGCTCCACAGGCCTGGGGCACCTGCCTGCGATGGCACATGGCGGCTCCGGCCTGGGAGTAAGGAGTGGGAGGAATCTGACTCGCCCAGTGGCTCCTCAGGTGCGGGCACCAGGTGCAATGACGCACGTGGGGTCTCTGGCTGGGGAGCGAGGAGTGTCAGGGACCTGACTCTCCCAGCAGCTCCACACACCCAGGCACCTGGCTATGATGGTGCACATGGGGGCTCTGGCCTGGGAGCTAGGTGTGGGAGGGATCTGACTCGCCCAGTGGCTTCATAGACCCAGGCACCTGGCTGGGATGGCACGCACGGGGGCTCTGGCCTGGGAGTGAAGAGTAGGAGGGATCTGACTCGCACAGTGGCTCCACAGACCTGGCCCCTGGCTGCAATGGCACATGTGGGGGCTCTGGCAGGAGAGTGAGGAGTGGGAGGGATCTGACTCGCCCAGCGGTTCCACAGCCCCTGGCTGTGATCTGGAATTCACTATGTAGTCAAGAATTCTTTTTTTGACTGAGCTTTCCTTTATAGGTTACTAGGTGCTTCTGTCTTGCTGCTTTGAATATATTTCCTTTAATCTTTGTATTTAGTAGTTTAATTATCATATGATAAGGTATGGTGGTTTGATTCAGGTGTCCCCCATAAACTTATGTGTTCTGAATGCTAGGTCCTCAGCTGGTGGCAGGTTGGGAATAGGAGCCTCCTGGAAGCAGTGTATTGCTGGGGGTGTTATAACCAGCGTTCCTTATCAATGTTTGGCATACTCTCCTGTTGCTTGTTGTCCACCTGACGTTAGCGAAGAGGTGATGTCCAGCCTCTTCTCATGCCACACTTTCCTTTGCCATCAGGGAACTTCCCTCCAAGTCTGTAAGCCAAAATAAACCTTTTCCTCCCACAAGCTGCTTTTGGTCAGATTCTTTGTGCAGCAACTCAAAACTAACTGCAACACAAGGTAAAGCTCTTTTCTGATCTTGTCTGTTTGGTATACTAAATACCTCAAGTATCTAAGTCCCTAATTTGGGGAAATTTTCTTCTATGATTGTATTGAAAAATACTTAAGTATGTCTTTGGATTGAAATTTGTCTCCTTTTATACCCAGGATTCTTAGAATTGATGTCTTTATAATGTCCCAGATGTCTTGAAATTCCCTCACATATTCTCTTTTTTATTTATTTATTTATTTTTAAATATATTTTTATTTATTTATTTGTGAAAAAGAGGCAGAAAGAGAGAGAGAGAGAATGGGTACACCATGGCCTCCAGCCACTGTAAACAAACTCCATATTCACCCCCTTGTGCAGCTGGCTTATGTGGGGCCTGGAGAGTCAAACTGGGATCCTTTGGCTTTGCAGACAAATGCCTTAATCACTAAGCCATCTCTCCAGCCCGTCTTTTTTATTTCTCTTCTTGTTAGAATGCCCCCCTCACCCTCTTTTTAAGTTCAGGATATTGTGTCTTCTCCTTAATCCATTCTAGTGGTGAGACTTTCTATGGAGTGTTTTTTTTTTTTTTTACTGTATTTTTCATTTCCAATATTTCAGATTGGTGTTTCTTCAGTATTTCTATATCTTGCTAATATCCTATACCAACCTCCTTATTTCCTTGAGCCAATTACTTGAGTTCTCTTGGGGTTCTTTCAGTAATTTGTTTTCTTCTTTGAATTCTTTTATTTCTTATAGTCATAATCATTCTTTTGAATTCTCTGGCATTTTGTCTAGTTCAGTCTCAATGGAGGTTATTACGGTAGGATTCACAATTTTTAGGAGTTATGTTGCCTTGACTTTTTGTTTGTTTGTTTCTTATATACTACTGTGTTTGGATTTTCACACCTGTTGTTATTTAATTACTTGGACTTTCTGTTTGCTTTAGCATCTGTATTTGAGTTAGAAATTATGTATTTAGGGTGGCAGCTCAAGGTACCAGGTGTGGCCTGTATATTAATCCCAGAGTATAATACTAACATCAGGAGTGACTGAACTGGTTATCACTGCTATGTGAATGTCTTAGTAGCAAAATAAAAACAGTGGTCCTTTTGACTTCAATAATTGCTGGTAGGTATATAAGTAAGGCTGGTATGAAGTATACAAGAACTTTGTTTACTTAGATTTGATTACTGTTGATTACTTGGGTTGTAGATTTTGTTAGGAGGAAAAAGATGGAGGTGGCTCAAGTATATCAAGAAAGAATGTTGAAATAGAGGTTATTGTTATAGAGAATAGAGAGGGGGTGGAGGGAAGGAAGAGAATATATGGAAAAGAGGTTGGAAAGAGGGAATGTATATATGAGTTGTACATGGGAAAATTAATAGAGAGATCCCAACAGTGGACAGAATGGAGAAAAATATAGAACAAACATAAAGTCCAACTGAGCACTATACAATCAGACAAAACCAGCATGGAATGCATGAGTGGAGGTTTTTGTTGTTTTCATTTCAAGATGGGTCACACAATACTAAGCTTTAGGCCCATTCAGCCATTGTACAAGCTACATATGCTTGCTCAGCAGCTGGGGGGCATACTTCAGTATGTTTGAAAAGTGAATAAAAATCTGTATAAAACAAATATTGAAATAGTTTTATAGGAACACAGAAGTAAGACCCCCCATCACCTAGCTTTCCATACTGCAGCATCTCTGCCAGCCCTGTTCTTACAAATTTCAAAACTAGCATTAAATGGTCTCCCCAAGAGATTTTTTTTTTTCTTAAAAAGGCACTGAACTGGGCATGGTGGCTTATGCCTTCAGTGCCAGGGTGAGTTGAGAAGATTGCTGTGAGCTTATGGCCAGCCTGTACTGCAGTGAATTCCACGCCAGCCTGGGCTAGAGTAGAGACCCTACCTCCAAAAAAAAGGCACTAAAAATGTAAAAATAAAATTATTAGAAGTTAACCCTAACCTAAAAAACTATTTTTAAAAGGCAATGTATACCAATGTACATCAGATCTAACATATTAGTAGTATTTCTGCCCTTTGATTTCTCTCCCTCCCTGGGATGTCTTTTTTTAGCAGCCCGTCTTGATATGGGAGGTGTGATTAGCACTTCCAGTTCAAACCTGTATGTCCATATTGAGGGTATGTATTGCCCCAGTGGAAACTAGCCCAATTTTGGGTGAGTTTCTGTCTCACCTATATTGCACTGTGAAGCCAGTTCCCTCCTTGCTTGTCTCAGCTGGCTATGTGGATCAGCTCTTTGGACCTCCAAGTCTGGGGATTTTGTGGGGAGGAATGAATCAACCCCTGGGCTTCCTGCAATCTCCAGTGGTGTTCCCTTTTCTGGAGGTTGTGGAGTGCTGCCTAGAGGTGTTTTGGAGTTGCTCAGCTCCATTATTGTCGCCTTCAGGTTTTTTAGATATTATAGGGCTGATATGACTAGGGAGAATTCCTACCCGTAGTTTCCAAAGCTCTTAGTTGGCTCAGGCAGGGCAAGGTGAAAAGAAACACTTCTGGGTAGCAATTGTTCTTATTTATTTATTTTTGTTTTTGAGAAGCCCAACCTGGCATCAAACACAATATGTTAGCTAAGGCAAATTTTAAAGTCTTGATCCTCTTGTCTCCACCTCCCACATGCAAAAATTCAGTTTGTTCTAGCACCTCTGGCATACAAATACTGTTCTTGAGAATCTGCATAAAATACTCAGTTGTATCTTGTAACAATCACGGGGGTAGATTAGCCTGGAATAATGAAAAAATTGAGTGTTGTGCCTTGGATAGTGTCCTCCATACAGGTTCATGTTACATACTGTTTCTAAAGTCTCTAGAAGAATCGGCTTTTTCTGAAAGCATTTTTCTGTCTAGCTGATTGAAAGGTCTTATGGGAGGGTACAGTGTCATGTCCTTGTTCTTTATTGGAAATCCTCCAATTATTACTTTATAAGACTTATACAGTTATTTATTAATGACCTTCTGGGCAGCTCATTTCTTCCAGAGCCAGAGATGTGACTCATTATTTGGACCAGTAATCAAAGTTGGCTAGTTTCAGTTCCTCCTTTACAAGCTGATAGTGATAAGGGATTGATCTATCTCCAATGCCCTCCAGCCTACAACCATTTTTGACTTTTGAGACAGGGTCTCATATATTCCAAGCTAATTCAGCCTTACTATATAGATGAGGATGACCTTGAACTTCTGATATTCCTGTCTCTTTATCCCAAGCACTGGGATTTACAGGCATGAGCTACCATACTTAGTTTTACCATCATTTTTTATACCTATATGGATTCATATTTGAGTTGTTAATATTGTGATACCTTGATGTCCATCATTGCAATAATAGTTTCATTAAATATGCTAAATGATAGCTATTCCTATTGCTCTGAGAATTCAGGAATTTATTGGATAATTTCAGATATAGACTCATCTAGATAAATTTTAGAATTTTTGGTTGGCTCTATTAAAACTTAAGCATGGTGAAATTGTGATGAGATAATATGGGTCAGTATTGAGAAGACACGATCTTTGTAATGAGTTTTTTTGTACACATGGGAATTTTTTAAGTGCTTCTGTAAGTTTTTTTAAATTTTCTCATAAATTCTATATTTTGCTTTAAAAATGTATGAAATAGTTGCATGTTGTGTGCATGTGTGTAACATGGGTGGTGCTTTATTACAAATATTAAGCTATAAGACATAGAATGTGGCTGGCCCTAATCATAGATAGATAGATAGATAGATAGATAGATAGATAGATAGATACATACATACATACATACATACATACATACATACATATATACATACATACATACACATAGATAGATATACAGCATCTAATGTTTTCCACATAACAAATGCTTTACTAGGAATATTCACTGGAAACTCATTTTCCCATTCTTTCTTCCTTTGCATAATCTTTTTCTTAATTAAAAAATATTTATTTATTTATTTTTGCAAGCAGAGACAGAGATAGACAGACAATAAGCATGCCAGTGCCTCCAGCCGCTGCAAACAAACTCCAGATGCACGTGCCACTTTGTGCATCTGACTTTACATGGATAATAGGGAATTGAACCTGGGACATTAGATTTTGGAGGCAAGCCCCTTAACCACTGAACCATCTCTCCAGCCCAATTTTTTAAATTTTTTAAAAAATTTAATTGGTGTTTTTAATACATGAACATACAATGATTTATTGTGTTCCTGTCCCATTTTCCTCTTGTTCCCTCTCCCCATGCATAATCTTATTAATAATATATAAATAGAAATTCATAATTCAAATAAGGTCTCATATAAGTTTACCTTTTCTTTTGAATTATGTTTTGAAAATGGCTTCTGAAAAACTGGTGAAGGTAATAATGATATAAGACAGGAAAGAATATATTCGTGTATGCTCTACCTTACCTGGAAATATGCACTTCTTTTTAAAAAAATATTTATTTATTTATTTATTTATTTATTTGAGAGAAAAAAATGGGCACACTAGGGTCTCCATATGCATGTGCCACTTTGTGCATGTGGCTTTACATAGGTTTTGGGGAAATGAATCTAAGTCCTTTGGCTTTAGAGGCAAGTACCTTAACTGCTAAGCCATATCTCCAGCCTTTTACCTGGAAATGTGTACACTTTGTGGCGGTTTGAATGCAAATGTATGTCCCTCATCACCTCAGGGATTTTTATCTTTTTTTATGTGTGGTTTTTTGAGGTAGGGTCTCATTGTAGCTCAGGCTGACAAGGTAGCCTCAAATTCACAGTGATCCTCCTACCTCTGCCTCCAGAGTACTGGGATTAAAGACATGTACCACCATGCCCTACCTCTGCCTCCAGAGTACTGGGATTAAAGACATGTACCACCATGCCCAGCTGTCTTGGGGATTTTTGTTGTTGTTGTTATTTGTTTTTGTGTTTCAAGGTAGAGTTTCATTCTAGTCCAGGGTGACCTGGAATTCACTATGTAGTCTCAGGGTGGCATCGTACTCACAGTGTTCCTCCTACCTCTGCCTCCTGAGTGCTGTAATCAAAGGCATATGACACCACACCCAGCTTGCCTCAGGGATTTTTTGATTAAGATTGAGTTTGCAATTTGAGCATCCAGCAGGTGGAGCCTGGTGGGAAGAGGTATGTCACTGGGGCAGATCTTCAGTTCAGCCCTGCTAGGTATTTGTGGAGAGCCATGTTTGAGCTCTGGCTGTTGGTATTTGCTGGTCTCTCTGCTGTGGATGCTAAAGTGAGCCAGCTTCTTAGACTGGCAAGATGGTGCTTCCTGTGTAGTCTGTAAGCCTGACATAAACCCTTTCCTCTCATAAACTGCTTCTATTTGGATGTTTGTCTCAACAATGGGAAAGTTACTGCAATACACATCTTACCCTAATCTGCACAACTTTTAAAGTATGTGTATTTGTTTTTAGTTTAGAAATAAGGATATTCCAGAACCTAAGTGTACTACATAGCTTTAACAATAGTTACCAGTGAAAAGAGGCTACAGACTAGTCACAGTTAATCTGAGCTATACTTAATCTGTTGGGAAATTTGCCTCAATTATAATAGTCACCTTTTTATTTAACCAGTATACAGGAAGAAGAGTAAAAACACCAAATAAACAAATATACAATATGAAGAGTAAAAACACCAAATAAGTGCTGAAAAAAATCTCAGCAGCCATATTAGTGTAGTATTTGAAAATGTATATGTTCCTTAAAACTCTTTCAATTTTAATTCATTAATGGATTCTTTTCTTGGTATACTGTAGTGGCATTTAGTAATATTTCTTGGATCACTTACATTGGCTCTACTGTTATGCTTGCTACATTGCCAGAAACTCAGAACCCTATTTATTTATTTATTTACTTACTTATTTATTTATTTGTTTGTTTGTTTGTTTGTTTTTCAAGGTAGGGTCTTGCTCTAGCCCAGGCTGACCTGGAATTCACTATGTAGTCTCAGAGTGGCCTCAAACTCACTGCAATCCTCCTACCTCTGCCTCCCGAGTGCTGGGATTAAAGGCATGTGCCACCACACCCAGCCAGATCCCCTTTTAGAACCACTGAAGAATCTACATTTTAGAGGTAGAGTGTTTCTTAGTTATACATCAGTTGTCTAATTTGGGTAAAGTCCTGAGCTTGATAACAATCAGAAAAAGGCAGCAATGTTTAAATTTAAAAGTCATAAAAGTAGAATTATTCTACTCAGAATCTTCATTTTAATAATATCTCCAGTTAATATCCAAGTAAAGTTTGAGAACTACCCTTTTAATTTATTATAACATTCTTATCTAAGAAATATGCACAAATTATCTTACATGGTATAAATACAGAACTTAAACTACTGTATACTCTTGTCTTGATGCTCTAACTTTATACTTCTTTTTGTAAAAGTGAAATATCTTCATTGCTTTTATTGGTCTCTGTCATCTTTAATCAAAGTTAGATAATACATGAGATAATACCGCTATGCTTAAAAGCTTTACTGAATAATTAAGGTCACTCACCTATATCAAAACCACTTCTCCTAACTCATTTCATCTTGTGTCTAGTGTAGAACTGCAGTGGTTGCTGAGAAGAAGGCTCAGCAGTTAAGAGTGCTTGCCACTTAAGCATGAGGGTGTCTCAGGCTAGAGACCACCAAGTTTGGCTCTCCAGAACCCACATAAAACAGTGGATAGGGTGATACAAGTCTGTAATCCCAGTCCATAGGGATGGAGACCAGAGAATCAGAGGCTTGTTGACCAAAAATCAGCAGCTCTGAGTTTAGGGAGAGATCTTGTCTTGCACCTGAAGTAGAACAGTAGAGAAGAACACTCGAAGTTCTCCTCTAACCTTTACACACATACAAAATCCCCACAAAACTGTTCCAGGCATGGAGAGATGGCTCAGTGGACACAGTACTTGCTGTTGAAGCTGGAGCATCCACGCTTGATCTCCAAACCCTTCATGAAGAACTACAGCTGTGGTGGGACTCTGTAGTCCTGACTCTCTCTGATGGAGAGATGGGAGGCAGAAAAGACAGAATTTCTTGGAAGTTCATGTTCAGTACAACAAAGAACAGCAAAGCAAGAACCCTGCCTCAAATGAGGTAGACAGGACAGGGCCCACCTGAAAGTTGTCCTCTGACCTCCAAATGCACAGAGGCATGTGTGCACTCAAGTTCACATAAACACACACATAATTTTTTTTAAAAAAAGTATGTCAGCCGGGCATGGTGGTGTACACCTTTAATCCCAGCACTGGGGAAGCAGCGGTAGGAGGATCGTTGTGAGTTTGACTCCACCCTGAGAATACATTCCAGGTTAGCCTGAGCTAGAGTGAGACCCTGCCTTGAAAAACCAAAAAAAAAAAAAAAAGTATGTCAGTGGCCACATACATGATCAATGTATTATTTATTTTTATTTCAGGAACTGGTGACCTTCAAGGATGTGGCCATTGATTTCTCTAGAGAAGAGTGGGAATGTCTAAACCCTGCACAGAAGAATCTGTATAAGGATGTGATATTAGAGAACTACAGAAACTTGGTCTCCCTGGGTGAGATTACTTCCCTACAGAATTTCTAGTTCTCTACGAACATTGATTTTCTTTTCTTTGCAGAATGTATCTTGGGAGTCTCTGCTTTGCATAAGTTTCAGATTTCCTACTGTCAAGGAAAAAAAATGGAGGCAAGGAGTTTGCTGATATAGATAAGAGAATGTTCCTATTTCTGTCCCACCTCTTTTAGTGATGCATAATATATGTCCTAACTTTACATTAGTTCTAGTTGTAGCAAGTTACTGTGGCATAAAATATTGTGACTTGCATTTTGAAGTCCAATTTATTGATTGATTGATTCTTGGTTTTTTGAGGTAGGGTCTCACTGTAGCCCAGACTGACCAGGAATTCACTATGTAGTCTTATGGGTCCTCGCCATCCCCAGGGGTCATTGGCCACCAACATCCCAGGCGCAGGAGGAATTGGGGGGAAGCAGGGTCCTAGAGCGGGTGAGTACAATGGACAATGAACCACCCAGGAGGCCATCTGATGGATAGCGCTCTTGTTTATTCAAAAGGGGAGTGGGTTTATAAATACTAGAGAAAGGTTGAGAAGGCACATACATACAATATGGCGATTGGATACATAGGTTTATGGGTTGCTATCTAATTGGTTGAAAGGCAAAAGTCAGGAGGGAGAAGCTGCAAAGGGAGATAACAGAAGTGGCAAGAAAAGCTACATGACTTTAGCCACATAAGAGTCTCTTGAGGTCAGGAACTGGGGGAGGGGGTGGGAAATGCCTGACTGTGGAATAGTCAGATGCTTTTGGGATAGAGGGGAGGGCCCACAAGTTCTGTCCACTCTGGGCAAAGATAGGGCACAGTACAACCTTGCCCGAGGGCAGGAAGGGCCAGTCTCCATCACCAGAGTGAGTTCCCACCAATAAGGCGAGCTACAACCCCCACAGCCCAAGGTCTGTGGTGATGTCCAACAGCCCAGGCCAGCTTCCTCACAGTCCCAGCCTGTGTTTACTCAATGCCCAACAACTCCCCCTTTGTTTTTAAAATGGGGCAGTGTCATTTTGGGTAAGATTTTGTGGCTTTCTGCGGGTCCAGTTAGAGCCAGATGATGTATAAGAACCTGATCAGTCAAGATTTGTTTATATTGTTTGAGCCCTAATTTACACTTACAGGGAATTATGCATTAGAGTAGTAGCAGGGTGCCTGACACCAACAGTAGCCAAATGAAAACCTGAGAAAGAAACTGTTCGGGAGATAATTTTTGTAATGTGCTCTGTAAGGCATCAAAAAATCCTTTAGGTGCCTTAGCAGGATCACCAAAAGACAAGTGATGCCCAACATAGTCTCAGGGTAGCCTTGAACTCACAGCGATCCTCCTGCCTCTGCCTCCCAAGTGCTGGGATTAAAGGCGTGCACCACCACACCTGGCCTCAAAGTCCAATATTTATCCTTCAGCTTTGATCTAGTGGAAGGCAAAAGTGGAGCTCAGGATTCAAAAAACAAAAACACATTATTATGTGTCTTTGGGGAAACCGCACTTAGAGAAATAATTTTCCAGGATCTTCTATTATATTTTCTCTTTTGTACTCATAGTAGGACAGATATGTCAATAGCTATGGGGATAATTCAAGCAAGTATCTTGTTCTCTTTTCTAATATTCAGGTCTTGCTGTCTCTAAACCATACCTGGTTACATGTCTGGAGCAAAGGAAAGAGCCCTGGAATGTGAAGAGACAAAAGACACTGGCCTTGATCCCAGGTAGGTAGGAATTATTGAAACAGAACACACTGGGGAGAGGTGCAAAGGTGAAATAGGAAGCCAAACTTAAAATAATGGAATGTGGGGCTGGAGAGATGGCTTAGTAGTTAAGGAACTTGCCTGCAAAGCCTAAGGACCTGTATTAGACTCTCTGGGTCCCACATAAGCCAGATACACAAGGTGACATAAGAGCATAAGGTTGAACATGCACACAAGGTTGTCTGGAGTTCGATTGCAGTGGCTGGAGGCCCTTATATGCCAATTCTCTCTCTCTCACTCTCTCATAAAAAAAATACAATTTAAAAAAAAAATATGGGTTATGAAGCTCTATTCCAATGGCAGTGATTTTTCAGAAATCAAGATCTCTTTTTTTCTGTCGCTGAAAGAGACTTTACATCCCATGTTTACCTTGTTTTTAAGTGCTTCATGAGTTGTTTCCTTCCAGTGATCTCCTCCTACATCCACAATAATGGACAAGTCTTCGCTTCACTTATAGAGGTCTGCATGATTTCACTGCTCTTTTTTCTTTTTTCAATTTTGAGGGCTACAGAAACTGCACATTTTAATGATCTTGTTAATCTATTGTAAAATATTAATATGATAAAGAAGTTTCTCTAACAGCATTAATACATTCATGTGTTACATGGGTCTAATCAGAACTCTTTGTGAATGGTCACAGTGGGTTTTCTGTAAAATTTTCTGCTATACACTGCCTATCAATATTTCATAGGTATATAGAGAAAACTGAAATTTTCTAAAATTTAATATTTTTTATTTTAAAGAAATTTATTCATTTATTTATTTTGAGAGAGATAAAGAGGCAGAAAGAAAGAATGGGCACACCATGGCCTCCATCCACTGCAAACTCAAGACACATGTGCCACCTTGTGCATTTGTCTTATGTGGGTCCTAAGGAATCAAACCTGGGTCCTTTTGGCTTTGCAGGCAAGCGCCTTAACTGCTAAGCCATCTCTCCAGGCCAAAAAAATTTTAAAAATAGTACAACTATACTTACTTATAATGTTCTCTTTCCCTTCTTTGTAGTTCCTTTTATTAGTTCCAGTTTTCAGAATAGATTCCTTTTATCAGTTAATATTTTTAATTTTACACTGTATTTCATGATTGAATGACAGTTATAAATACTGCAGAAAAATGTAAGACAAAATTAAAACATGCCTGTTGTCAGTAAAATTACGTGGGCTTTTATTTACCTGTAGAATTGTTACCCTTATTTGTGGATATTTTCTGTACTGATTAGCTAGGTTAGTATTCTTGGATACCTTAATTTTACCATCTATATGTTGATAAATCTGTTTCCTTGTCTAAGAGAAACAGATTTGTGATTTGAAGGCACCTATTGAAAATTTTTAATTTTGTTTTTCTTTGCTCTGAGTTTGTATGTTGTTATCAAAACTACATAAAATGAAATTTACTGTTCTTAACATTTTGTTATAGTATTCTCTAGTGGTAAGTATATCAAAACTGTTATACAACATAACTCTGTAAACTTTTCACTCTACAAAAGTAAAATTAAATATTCATTAAACAAAATTAATTGTTCCTATTTATCATCTACCCATCAGTAATGCCTTTCTACTCTTTTGTTTTATGTTTGACTTTATTTTGATGCTGGGTCTCATCTAGTCCTGGCTGACCTGGAACTCACTCTGTAGCCCAGGCTAGTCTCACACTCAGGGCAATCCTTCTAGCTCAGTCTCCCAAGTTCCCATATGCTTGGAAGACAAGTGTGAGTCACCATACCCAGCTAAATTTGCCACTTTTGATACTTATAACTAGAGTCATGCAGTGTTTGTCTTTGTGACTGATTATTGCACTTAAAATTGTATCTTCAAAATGTGTCCCTATTGTAGATATTAGAATTACCATTTTACAAAACTTTCTTCAAACACTCATTTCAAGAGGACTTTGAGATTCTTATACCTCTTGACTTTTGTGAGTAATGCTGCAATTAACTTTGATATGAAAATATGTATTGATTTTTCCCATCAATGTTTAGGTTTATTTTGCTCTCTTTGCTTTTCATGTATCTACTTGCTTAACTTTATGCCAGCACTAAACTGTCTTCATTACCCTAGTTTTTAATATGTTTTAAATTCAGTGAAGCTTCAGAGTTCTGGGATTGCAGATGTGCACCATTAGTGCTTCTTAAATTTTCATGTGTATTTCCTTTCTCATATTTATAGTTTCCCAGTCATTATTTTTTATGGAATTAAGTTTTATGGAATTCAGAAGGTACACAATTTCAGATTGTTTCAATTTACAGCATTTGTCTTACTGTTTTTTTATAAACTTACTTTACTCACTTTTTGTGTTATGATTTATTTAAATAACTTTCAAAAATTTTTAAATTTTGAATTAGTTAGCCAATTCAGAAAAGTCAGGTAAATCCAGGTTAATTTCTAGTGTTTTATTTTGTTCCTTTGATTGAACAATTTCACTGTTCTTTGTAAGGCTATATTATCTTTCATTGACATTAATCTATACAAAAAACAGCCAGTATTAATTATTATACTCATAGCTAATGAATTAGAAGTTCCACATAAATTATAAATAGAATGAATACATACTCTAGAAACACCAATATTGAAAATATAGCCAAAGAGAATTGAATCAGTTATGTTGACGAGATATCTCAGTGATCATGTTCCATGCAATATTTTTAATAGCCAAGATGGGCAACCAATCTATATGTCTGTTAATTGGTGAGTAAAGATTAAATACTATATGTATATACAGGGGATTAATATTTAGCCATAAAAAGAAAAAAATTCCTGTCAGTATCAGTGAAAGTGCAAGACATTTAAATAAGAGAAATAAGACATAGCACATTAATTACTGCTTATTCTTATGTGGAATCTATAAGAGTTAATCTCAGAAATATAGAGAAAAAAATGGAGATTACCAAGGATTCTGTTTTTTAGAGAGGTTGCACTATTATTTGTGAAAGACATAAGAAGTCACCAGTTTTTACCAGATGGTGATATTGTTAATGAAGTGCAAGTGGAGTATAAAGTTTTCTAAGAACAAAAATGACAATTATGAGAAATGGACTGTTAAGTAGCTAGATTTAGCCCTTATGCAATGTATAGATACTTTAAAATATCATGATATATGTGGTAAGTATGTACCACTTAATTTGTTAATAAAATCAATAAAATTTCTAAATAATAATAATTATATATATAATATAATTATAACAATTACTTCTACCAATCCCTGTGTGTTGGCTTCATCCAAGTACTACTGACACCAGTCAGCCATGCTAGAGATCATTGGTGCCTCTCAAATCTATTTGCATGATTTGACTTAGCTGGACTTTAGATATTTTTTTCCTCCTTAAAATAGTTTGCCCATATGTCATCACACAAGCCCACAGTCCGTCCTACCCCAGTTGACAACCATGTCTTTGTACTGAAATGAAAGCTTTCATTTGCTTCAGAATTTGATCCAAATATTCCTGTTATTTTGTATACACTGTGTTAGAGTACACAGAACCAATTTTCACATAGCCCTGAATACTTCCAGAAAGAAGGAAAGGGAGGTGGGAAAATTTTCCCTATTGTTTGATGCAGTATTGGGAAAGTGGATTAGATTTTTAAGATAAAACTGTATCCATCAGAGTTAAGTAAGTGGGATAATCTATTGTTTTAATTTCTTTCAGCTGTGCTTCCCCATTATACCCAGAACTTTTCACCAGAGCAGAGCGTGAAGCATTCTTTCCAGGAGGTGCTCATTGGAAGTCACGGATATTGTAGCTTTGATAGTTTGTACCTAAGAGAACAAAGGGAATATGTAGATGATGGTGAAGGGCAGAAATCCTGTTATGATGGACATAACCAGCATGTGACAACTAATAGCAGCAAAGGTTTCACTGGCAAAGGAGATCCAGAAGATAAAATGTCTCAGATTATTCCAATTACTTTTAAAGAGCAATGTGATTCTGTAAGTGAGCATGCAAACCAATTTTTGAAAGATAATTTTTCTCTCAAAACAAATTTGGGGAATATAAAACAAAGTCTAATCCATTCTTCAGTTAATAACTTCAACAATTTCAAAGATAGCTTTGGGGTAAGCTTACAGTCAAACATTTCTGGAGACATGGAGCTTAAAAATGAAGAACAAATTTCTAAATGGGATGAATTTGAAAATTCATTTATGAAAACTTCATCATTCTGCAATCCACAAATAGGTCTTTCGTGTGCCAAAACACACAATTTCAATGAATATGAGAAGTGCTTTACACATCCATTATTGCTTAATCAAAATTCAAATACTGATATTTTAGAAATCCAGTATATATGTAAAGAAGATAGGAAAGCCACTAATGAGGAATCTTCCTTAAATCATCACCAGGGCATTTATGTTGGAGACACAACATATCAGTGTGATGAAAATCATAGCAACTTTCACCAAGAGTCAACTCCTGCAAATCAGTGTACTCATTTTCCAAAGAACGTTTACAAGTGTTACAAATGTGGGAAAGTCTTCCATCTATGCTCAGAATTTATTATTCATCAGTGTATCTTTAGTCAAGATAACAATATTATAGATTGTAACACAGCTTTGAATCAAAGCTCGAAGCTCACTAAATGTCCAAGTTATACTGGAGAGAAGCCCTACAAATGTAAAGAATGTGGCAAAGCCTTTGCCTATTGTTCAAGCCTTAGACAACATCACGTAATTCATACAGGAGAGAAACACTACAAATGTAAGGAATGTGGAAAAGCCTTTTACCATAAGTCACTTCTTACTCAACATCAGAGCATTCATGCTGGAAAGAAACCCTATCTTTGTAAAGACTGTGGCAAAGCTTTTAATCAAAGATCAAGTCTTACTCAACACCAGAGAATTCATACTGGAGAGAGGCCCTACCATTGTAAAGAGTGTGGAAAAGCTTTTCATCAGAGTTCAGGCCTTACCCTGCACCAGAGAGTTCATACTGGAGAACGGCCCTACAAGTGCAAAGACTGTGGCAAAGCCTTCAACCGTAATTCACTCCTTACTCAACATCAAAGGATTCATACTGGAGAGAAACCCTACCATTGTAAAGACTGTGGCAAAGCTTTTAATAAAAGGTCAAGCCTTACTCAGCACGAGCGTGTACATACTGGAGAGAAACCCTACTGCTGTATAGACTGTGGCAAAGCTTTCAATCAAAGCTCAAGCCTTACACAACACCAGAGAATTCATACTGGAGAGAAGAAGAGCAAATGTAAAGAATGTGGAAAAGCCTTTAACCGTAATTTTCTCCTTACTCAACACCAGAAAATTCATACTGGAGAGAAGGCCTATCATTGTAAAGATTGTGGTAAAGCTTTTAATCAAAGATCAAGCCTTACTCAACACCAGAGAGTTCATACAGGAGACAAGCCCTACCATTGTAAACACTGTAATAAAGCCTTTAGTCAAATGTCAAGTTGTACACGACACCAGAGAATTCATACTGGAGAGAAGCACTATGAATGTAAAGAATGTGGCAAAGCTTTCAACCGTAATTTACTTCTTATTCAACACCAGAGAATTCATACTGGAGAGAAACCCTACCATTGTGAAGATTGTGGCAAAGCTTTTAATCAAAGATCGAGTCTTACTCAACACCAGCGTGTTCATACTGGAGACAAGCCCTACCATTGTAAACATTGTGACAAGGCTTTCAGTCAGATATCAAGCTGTACACGACATGAGAGAATTCATACTGGAGAGAAGCATTATGAATGTCAGGAATTTGATAAGGCTTTTAACTATAACTCACACCTTGCTGAAGACCAGCTAACATCAGTAGACAACTGCTTTCAGGACTCAAAATTTCTCCAATATATATAAGTTTATTATTCTTTTAAGGCCAGAAGATTTATGTTTAGCAGGATGAATATGTTTGGTTATATAAAAAGGAGTCTTCAATAACTTGCTGGATTCCCAGTGATTTACACTTTTGACTATTTTTCCAGTTAGTTTTCTGTGCTGATTGACTGGTATGTTCTCAACTATGTTTTGAAAACACTGGTCAGAATGACCAGACCAATGTATACTTGAAAATGTATACTAGGAATCACACTAGAGGAGTCTTTGGATAGCTACTTTCCATAATCCCTCTGTGTCTTCCACTACTCAATTTTGCAGCACAGACATTAGTTTCCCCTTCAGTAATGCATGCAGTATGAGTCTGCCACCTTTTTTTCAGCACAATTAGCCAATATTTTTCCATGAAAATAACTCTAATAAGCACTTATAACCTCTGTTTCATATTTCAGTGTACATTCTGTCTTCAGACATGAAACTGTTTGAGGGGCCATGGAGCCTAGATCACAAAAGAATTTAAGTGCATGTGGAATTGGTTTGAGAATCGAGAATCTTGACTTCTGCCTCCACTGCTTAAATGACTGCATATATTCAGCTGGTACTTGCTGGACCCACACTTCTTCTGTGACCTGAATCTATAATCTGGGATATTTCTGGGTTGCCCAGAACAGCTGTTATAGAGTGGAACTCTGCTATTTTACCCTGTTTTCCATGCTTGTTATAACAGCCAAAAGTGCAGTTATGCAGACCATTTAGAATAGTTGTATAATACTGGTCATGTCCTTGTGATTTAGACATGATAGAGTTTAAAAATGAGAATATACAAAACACCCAGGGAAATCTTTCTTGCATGATATAGCTCATAGACTTTTATGGCTAAAGGCCTGTTTGGGTGGGTATTTACAGTTCTTGTTTAGTGACTTGTGTAACTGATATAAGGCTGTGTGATAGATTTCTAGTGGTCAGTGTGTAGAATCTGTAAGGGCAGACAAACATTGGCATCAAACTTTCACTTAGAGGTACTAGAGCCTCATTGAATGCAGTATCAGAAGAGAGAAGAACTGTTACTTGTAAGAGATAAATCAGGACCCACAGATATCCAGAACCATGCTACTACTGTTACTTATCTGTAAACTATATAGTAGAGTATTTTCCTCCAGAGTTATCTTCTCAGAGCTAGATTCTATGCCATATGGGTTTACAGTTAACTGCTCCACCAGAGCGATTTCATTCTCTGTTTAGACATAGAGTCAACCTGGGGCTCTTGTGCCTGAAACATTATTTTGTCATTAGTCCAAGATCACTGAGTATAAGATCAATGAGTCCAAGATCACTGGCTAATTAGCACCTAAGAGCCTGTTAAATATTTGGGTGTTCTTGCAGACTCTAGTCAGTATGCCAGCCTTCCATCTCAGAGGAAGAATATTGAGTGATTCAGAGTTCCACTTTTCATAGCAGGAATCTTGATTAATCCCCAAGGAGTGTTGTTTCAGTTTACTGGTACTCAAGTGAACAACATATGCCCATCTAAAGACATAAAGTGTTAGATAACTCACTTTATCCCATAGCTCCCCCCCCCACACACAAGTACACAACAGGAAGCAGTCATGGTTAGAAATGTCTAGGAATTTTCAGTACGAAATGAGGTGGACAAATGGTGAAATTTAATATGATTTCACCGGTACAAGGAAAGGAAGGAGTGACAAGTTTGAATTCATTTGGCAAAGTTCCCTTTAATTAATGACTCAAGTTCTGATGCCATTCTCATAAAGGCCATCTATAGAAATTTTATTTCTACTATTTTATTGCTTTATGTTGTTTAAAGATTTAGATTCTAATAGGAAAGTAGATTAAACCATATTATCTGTACTCTATAAATATAAAGTTTATATTTCAAGTGTTAAGGTCAGACAAAAGAGTAAGTGCTCATCCACCCAGATGTTCAAAAAGGTTCTGAGGCCTTGAGCCAAGTATAGCCCAACCAGCAGTCCCCCCTTACAAAATAGATAATAGGACAGAATTTTTACTGGCTACTCCTGACTCCAGAGCTATTACAATTTTTCAAGCCTCAAAGAAGATATATAGGAACCAGTGTCTGTAGGTAGGTGCCTTGTATTTTTTGTGTGTAATTAAAACTTGTCCTTCCAAAAATGTTCTATCAAGCACTGTTTCCCATTCCTATAGGTGTACCAGCTCCAAATACCATAAAACAGCAAATATAAACAATAAAGTTTCCTGTGAATCACTTTTGCCATTTCCTTTATTCCCCTCAATCCTGTAGTTTCTTTTCTATGTATTTTTTAAAATCAGTGCTAGTGAAATGAAAAAGTGGGTTGTAACATCTGTAGCTTCATTTGAATTAAGAAACAGAACAATGCATGACCCACATTCTCCATTGATGAGGATTCCTTTGGAAGAGGGAGGACAGGGAGGAGGATAATGGAGCCAACACTATGAATGTAAAATCAAAATAATATAAATAATAAATAAATAATAAAGAAAGAAATAAAGAAACAGTACCCAAATCTAAGGACTTATGCCAATTAAAGGTCTCCAGCTCAGTATTCCATAATATACTCTGAACACATAACACATGCTTAGTAAACGTTTTGTGAATTATGTATATTTCATTTTCCAAATTTAGACTTACTCATGAATGATGGGTATTTTGTAAAACTTATAAAATATGGAGAGAATGATTGCTTCAGCATGACTTGTAATACCTATTGAGAACCAATAGCATTTGAATTAAGACTAGACACTTAAATGTATTGTGGTGGGCATCTTTCTTAGTGCACTGATACTAGGTATAAACAATATATTAGGGCTTTCCAGAGAAACTGAACCTACAGAATGAATATTTTTTATGAAAAAGGATTAGATTTGCATACATGATAGAAGCTAATAATAAAACAATGTCATATATTCTTTGGAGAAGCTGAGAACCTGGTTGGTACTGAGTCCAACAGACTGGCTGACCCAAAAGTCCCCACCAGGAGCTGAAGGCCTAGTGAACTTCTGAAGAGCCTATGGTCTTCAGTCTATAATGGAAGACCAAAGAAATTGGAATCTCATGTTAACAAAGGATGATGGTGGCAGCAGCAGCAACAGGATAGACACAACAGCAAGTAGTGAAGGCAGGCAGGCAGGCAAAAGCAGCACTGCTCCCCATCTTCCCAGACCTCTTTCTACCTCGTCTACAGCCAGAAGGTGCTGTTCCCTCAGTTAAACCACCCTGTAGCTTAACTGAAGGAACAGGTGGAGCACAGACAAACAACTCAGAGTTGTCCTCTGACCTCCACATGCATGCCCATACCCACAATTTTTCTTTTAAAAAAAGCTAACCACCACAAACTTAACAGGGAACTTGCTTAGGGTACTAATTTACAAACTGTGCAATTAGGATGTCTAAGCAATATTTTAAACTATAGTGAAGATTTTTAAATTTGGTAATTTTATTTATACCTATACTCATAAGAAATGCAAGTTACTGTCTTTAAATTTCCTTTGTGAATATCAAACTTCATGAAGGCTGGATTGGTCAAGACTGGATCCCATCTGTTTATGCTTCAGACATGCAAGATTATTTTCAAAAAGGTATACTTCTGATTTTAATTTAATATTAAAGCTAGTTAATATCAATATCTGAGCTTCAATCCATTTAATTTTTGAAAAAAGAAGCACCTGTGTCTCATATAGAGCAGGGGGAGGATTTACCTACTGTTTCATTTATATAAGGCTGAGTTTACTTCCTCTGAGCTCAACTTCTTTCAAATCTTCACTGGAATCAGTCTAAACCCATTAGAAGGCAAGTTATTGCATTCAGACTCTCCATTTTAATTTTTCTTTGTTATTAAAGAACTTGTATTCCCTTCTGTGGGTTCTCATTCATAAAACAATTTAAAGCAGACTCTAAAGGAAGCTCAAGACAATTATTAGAGTTTAAAAGAACAGTGGTATACAAGTTGTAAATCTGCAGCAACTGCTGGGAGGACTGAGATGGATAATAGGGAGAAAATTATGCATTTTCAATTAGAGTCCTTCTGTGAACTTGTAGGCCTTAGGGAGCATTAGAGGGAACCCAGGTAGACAGAGTGGATTGTCTCAAGACCATCTGATCCTGAGCTGGCTGAGATTTTCTTCCAAACTGTTCATCAAATGGCACAGTAGTGTCTGACATAGTCTGAATCTGTTTTCGTATGGCTTGTAAAACAGTCAAGTTATTAGCAGTTATCAAAAACATATACACAACATTTAACTTTGATACCATATTTTATATAATAGCCTTCCAGAGTGTACCTTTTTAAATTTGTCCTGGGGGTAGCCAGGAGCAAAGGTTGGTACCATAGAGTCATTGAGTACCATTAAAGGCTGTACAAATACATTTTTGGTCTCAGGACTTGTTTAAGAATGTACTGACACAAGTTAGAAGAGATTTACTGTTGTTCCCAGTATAAGGAAATCTTTTGAATTAAGTGATCTTTGGTTTTATAAATATATGTATATATATATATATATATATATATATATATATATGTATGTATGTATTTCAGATTTGAAAATAACCCTTTTTACATCTATGGTTGTTTTTTTTTTATTGTAGAATTGGAACTAGTAGAGCTGGTGACAACTTATCTTAAGGCCTTATTTGTTTCCCCTCTTGGAAAGTTCTTGTGTTTCTTAATAGGCCATTTATATATTTGAAGTATCCCTTTATCTTTGGTTATACAATTTTCTCTGTGTGTTTAAGACCAAGCAGATGGCCAAAATTTAATCAAGGATTAATTCTGGAAGTCATTAATGGCTCTCAAAAAGAGACTTTAGTGACCCAAGAGTAGCCCTATAGTTTATGGTGTTTTCTGTCTGTTAGGATGAGTCAAACCAGGAGGACTGCTTGCTCCTCAATTGTGACTCTTCTGTTTCAGGCTGTACACCGATTTTGTGTTTCTGGATCTCTTTATCCTACGCTTTAATATAACCCATGACAAAACTGTTGTTTAAAGCCTAAACAAAAGAGAAAATATCAGGCACAGTTCAAATTAAAATTATGAACTTATTTTTATCAAGCAATTTAAAAGTCACATGAATTAAAAACATGGAGTCAAGCCAGGCATGGTGACGCACGCCTTTAATCCCAGCACTCAAGAAGCAGAGGTAGGAGGATCGCTGTGAGTTCAAGACCACCCTGAGAGTACAGAGTGCATTCCAGGTCAGCCTGAGCTAGAGTGAGACCCTACCTCGAAAAATAAAAATATGCAGTCAAGCTATCACATTGAAACCTTGAATTGGTGATCTTCTGTCTCAGCTTTGCAAGTAGCTAGGATAATTGGCCTGTGCCATCAGGCCTAGCTCATTTTATAAATAAATGATTTGCAGTTATATGTAGATATATTTGTCATAGAGCAATTTGGCAGACAATTATAGTAGTTAGTGAGCACCACTGGGCATTTTTTTTTTCAAGGTAGGGTCTCACTCTAGCTCAGGCTGACCTGGAATTCCCTCTGTAGTCTCAGGGTGGCCTCGAACTCACACTGATCCTCCTACCTCTGCCTCCTGAGTGCTGGAATTAAAGGCCTGCGCTACCACATCCAGCTTGTGTCTCTGTATTTTCTGAGAGACAGCATGGTTACTTCCCACACCCAGTTGACAAGCTGAAGGCCTCAGCTCCATACTGAGGAGGAGGCATGTGGATGGGACCCAGGCCTGTTAAAAAAAAAAAAAAAAAACTTTCCAAACAAGCGCTTAGGCTAGGGGCTTGGCTAGAGCATTTTCAGTATCCCCCTCATTTAGTCAACCAGACACTCACAGTCTCTGGCTGGTGGCTCCCTCCACTGTGCTCCAGAGGTGAAGTGAAGTCTCAAGTCTCCAACTGAGTTGGGTAGAGACCCATACTACAGAATGGACATAGCCCAAAGCAGGAGTTGGATCTCCATCCTTCTACCCTCCCCCAAAGGCAGCCATGCTTGTAATGGAAAAAGGGAAAAAAAACTAGAAGATATTCAGGCCAGGGGTCTTTGGTTCGGGACCCTCCATGTGACCATGAGGCCCCTCCCCCTCAGTTCAGTAGAACCAGCTCCCAAATTCTGGAGTAGGTCAGCCTTGGGGTCAGAGAAGCTCAACCAGGTGTATCTCCCTACAAAAGTTATCATCTTTACAAATGAGCCCCACCTGGCATTATACCACTTTGGCCTCAGGTGATAGTGCATTTCAATAGGGCTCCAATCCCAGCAGGGTGGAGCAGGTCAGGCAGATGAGCTGGGCGATGCCCTGGTGGGTAGGTGACCAGTCTGAAGGGAGGCCTGTGCCTGGCCAATGCCAATGCCATTCAGTCCCCTCATCTTAACCAGAGATAGTGATCTCAGCCTTCAGCAAGAAGAGATAGCAAGCCAGTTTTCCCAAAAGTGGAGAGAAGCAATAGAAATACCCCAAGTTGCCATATCTGGTGGCACACACCTTTAATCCCAGCACTGGGGAGGCAGAGGTAGGAGGATTGCAGTGAGTTCAAGGCCTCCCTGAGACTACATAGTGAATTCCAGGTCAGTCTGGGCTGAGTGAGATCCTATTGAAAGAAAGAGAGAGAGAGGGAGGGAGGGAGGGAGGAAGGAAGGAAGAAATACCCCAAGTCATGCTCACAGCTGGAAAACGTGCTTCCCATCTTCTCCCATAATACATTAATCATAATTTCCTTCTCAAGATTGCTCCACATTAAGCACCAACTTTAATGGAGTGCTAAGGGTCCAAGAAAGTCCTTGCACCCCAAACTCTAGGTTTGCTTTTAATTTTTAATAAAAGAATTGAATAAAAAGACTGAGAAGGGGGCTGGAAAGATGGCTTAGTGGTTAAGGCACCTGCCTCCTAAGCCTAAGAACTCTGGTTCCAATCTCCAGTGGTTCCAATCTCCAGGTCCCACGTTTAGCCAGATGCAAAGTGACGCAAGGGCACAATGCCGCACTTGACCACAAGGGAGCGCACACATCTGGATTTCATTCTCAGCAGCTGAGAGACTGCTGGCTCGCCCATTTCTATCTGTCTCCCTCTCCCTCTCTCTCTCCAAAAAAAAAAAAAAAAAAAAAGACTGAGAAGGGGCTGGAGAGATGGCTTAGTGGTTAAGGTGCCTGCCTCCTAAGCCTAAGAACGCTGGTTCCAATCTCCAGCGGTTCCAATCTCCAGGCCCCATGTTTAGCCAGATGCAAAAGTGATGCAAAGGCGCAATGCCACACTTGACCACAAGGGGGTGCACACATCTGGATTTCGTTCGCAGCAGCTGAGAGGCTGCTGGTGTGCTCATCTCTGTCTTCCTCTCCCTCTCTCTCTGTGTATCTCTCTCCACAAAAAAAAAGACTGAGAAGGATAATTATTATTATATTTATTATATAATTATTATATATTATATTATTATTAAATTGTTATATTTATGAGGGAAGTACATAGTCAAGGAAAGGTACACATAACTAGAGATCCCACATGGAGGGCCTGGAAAAAAGCATGGGAAGAAAGAGAAAAGTTCAAGAAGCTCCTTTTTTGAATTTTCCCACATCTGGAAAGGGGAGAGGTTTACATCCATGAGTGTAGTGTTCTGTCATATAAGATTAAGTACAGGCAACTGTCTCCTGAGATAAGGTAGTTATATATTGTCCAAAGGGGTCAGGCTCAGAGTCATGGAATTCTTATTGGCTACCATCAAAGGAATCTCCCCACTGCAATTTCAGAGGAGGGAAGTACAATACCTATTCCTTCATTGCAAGTCGTAGGCACATTTACATTTCTTATAAATACATTGATTATATTCCATTTAAATTAGTATAAGCTTAAAACATTAGATATATGGTATTCCTTCAATACAAGGACATTCCTAGACCCCAGGCACCCTGTTACAAAATGGTGAGGCCCAATGGAAAAAAAAAAATGAGAGAGCCAATATGAAAGACAAGACTAAGAAATTAAGAGGACAAGTAAGTGATGGAGAGAGTTACAGTCTTGGCTACCCTGACTTTAGAGTAAGTACACAGGTAGCAAATCTAGGGTTGGTAAGAGCACCCACCTGGTAGACTCAGAGGTCAGAGAAAAATCATACTTGCACTTAAAGTGAGAAGTTACCCCAAACTCCAAAGCAGAGTCAAGTGGAAAGAGATGGAGGCTGCTCACTATTTCCTTTGGCTCAAGATGGTCTGGTGCTGGATGAATCAGTGGATAGGGTGAATGGCCTTTTCATGGCTGGAACTGGGAAGGGTGTAGAGTTAGGGTGACTGGACCCCTGAAGGTAAAAAGGGCAGGAAAGTTTGCACGTGCTAGAAATCAAAGATGATCTGATTTATCTCTTGCCTCGTTCCATAGACTGTTTGTCTATAGTCAGGACCCTTCCTGGTAGGGAGGTCTTTCATAGGATTCAAACATTGTGGCTGGTCAAGTTCAGTCCCTGGAATTCAGTGCCAGAGTAAATCTCTTCCAGAGATAGCCCCTAGCCCTAACCAATCAGCTGGCCCCTAGTTCACCTGGGCCAAAAGAGCCCACCACCCTAAGGTTATAAGGTTTGCAAAAAGAGGGCAGTCTCTCTCTCTCTCTCTCTCTCTCTCTCTCTCTCTCTCTCTCTCTCTCTCTCTCTCATTACTTGGAAACTTTCAGCTGTGGTTGAGTTTTTCCCTCAGCTGGGCTTGGGCTGGCTCAGCCCTAGGCCCACCTGATAGGGGCTTAGCCTAGGCCTGAGCCCAGGACCAGCCAGGAGGGCCTCCTAATCCTTACACTCCACATGGGTTCTCTATCCCCATCAGCTCCCCACATAGCAGGAGCTCCTTGAACTTTATTTTCTCTTTCTACATGTTTTTCCCCTAGGCCCCCTACTTGGGATCTCTAGCCACATGGGTGCCTTTCCTTGGCTCTACTGCCCTTAATAAATATAATTATCCTTCTCAGTTTTCTTTTTTTGTTTAATTATTTGTCTAAAATTAGAAACGAACCTAAGGTTTGGGGTGCAAGGACTTTCCTGGACCCTTAGTATCCTGTTACAGTTGGTGACCTAGATGGGACAATCTTGAGAAGGAAAATTATGATTATTATGGGAGAAAATGTGAAGCATGTTTTCTGGCTGTGAACATAACTTGGGGTATTTCTTTTTTTATTTTACTATTTATTTATTTATTTATTTGAGAGCAACAGAGAGAGAAAGAGGCAGAGAGAGAGAATGGGCACACTAGGGCCTCCAGCCACTGCAAACAAACTACAGATGCATGTGCCACCTTGTGTATTTGCTTATATGGGTACTGGGGAATCAAGCCTCGAACTGGGGTCCTTAGGCTTCACAAGCAAGCGCTTAACCACTAAGCCATCTCTCCAGCACAACTTGGGGTATTTCTACTACTTATCTCCACTTTTGGGGAAATCAGCTTGCTTTGTTTTCTGGCTGGAGGCTAAGATCTCTGGTTAAGCTGAGGGGAATGAATGAGATTGGAAGGCAAGCACAGCTATCTGCCTTGGCTCCTTGGCCTGGCCTGCTCCACCCTGCTGGGTTGGAGCCCTATTGAAATGCGCTATCACCTGAGGCCAAACTGGTACAGTGCCAGGTGGTACTCTTTTGTAAAGGTGACTTTTGTAGGGAGATGCACTGGGTTGAGCTACTCAGACCCCAATACTGAACTCCTCCAGAGTTTGGGAGCTGATGCTGCTAAGCTGAGGGGGAGGGAGCTACATGGCCACATGGAGGCTCCTGAACCCTGGCCTGAATATCTTCTAGGTTTTTTTTTTTTCTTTTTCTATTACAAGCCAGTGTGCCACAAGACCCATGTCTGCCTGTAAGGGTGGGGGGAGGATGGAGCACCAACTCCTGCACTGGGCTCTGCCCATCCTGCAGTATAGGCCTAGCTAGACCTCACCAGCATCCTAAATGAGGAGGAAACTGAAGATACTCCAGCCAAGTCCTGAGCCTCGGAGCTTGGCTGGAAAGGTTTTTTTCAACAGGCCTCGGTACCAACCACATGCCTCCTCCCCCTATGGAGCTGAGGCCTGCAGCTATGTCAACTGGGTGCAAGAAGTAACCATGCTGTCTGTACCTCAGGAAATACAGCGACACAATGGGGAAAGACATGCCTGATGGTGCTCACTAACTGCCATGCTTTTCTGTCAAATTGCTGTATGGCAAATATGTCTTTATATGACTGTAAATCTTTTATTCATGCAGGTATTATAAACAGTAAACTGAGCTAGGCCTGATGGCCCAAACCTATTATCCCAGCCACTTGAAAAGCAAAGACAGGAGGACCACCAATTCGAAGTTACAAGGTGATAGCCTGACTCCCACATTTTTAAATCATGTGACTTTTAAATTGCTTGATAAAAATAAGTACATAATTTTAATTTGAACTGTGCCTGATATTTTCTCTTTTGTTTGGGCTTTAAACACCTTGTGGTTTCTTTCTTTATTAATTCAAACAGTCCAACAGGTGTCTCCTAAAGTTTTTGTTGGCATTTGATTTATTTCAAGGGTTTTTTTTTTGGGGGGGGTGTTGTCTTTAAAAGTCAGTTTAACTAAAGCCTATGGTGAGTAAACAAAGCCATACTTTGTTACATGATATCATAAATATAATTTCTGAGTTTATGTTCTAGGTCAACTTCAAATTACATAGAAGATTATTGAAAACAACAAAATTCTCTCTGAGGTGGTGGCTCATAATTTACCAGGGTGTTTGTTTGTTTGTTTGTTTGTTTGTTGTTTGTTTGTTTGTTTTCCAAGGTAGGGTCTCACTCTAGCTCAGGCTGACCTGGAATTCACTACGTAGTCTCAGGGTGGCCTCAAACTCACCATGATCCTCCTACCTCTGCCTCCCAAGTGCTGGGATTAAAGGCATGCACCACCACACCCAGCTTACCAGGTATTTTAAAAAATTGTAATGTCCTGTTACTTAAAAGGAGGAAGCAACTGGCCTGAGTTCTAGGCCATCCTGCCTCAAGACAAAAACAAAAATTTGCCTTAGTTACTCTTAATAAAAGCATTTCAAAGTGTGTTAGAAGCACTGATAAAGTTTATCCCCAAAACAGTTGTCATGTTTTGTCTGTATTCATAAACTTATAACTTAAAAGTGTATTTCATGGAGTATATTAATAGGAGATATCTCAAATCAATAGGTTATATAAAATCTATAGCTATATACACTGGTATTATAAAACAAGTCTGGTTGTCAGGTAGAGATTTTTGGTGACAAAAATACTTTAAAAAGGTGTTGTTTTTCTGCTAAGGCTGTTTCTCTCCAAATTTCCAATGGTAAGATGGTTAACTTTTTGAAACTAGACTACTTGCTTCTTTGTCAGTGGGTATAACATTAATCAATTTGGTGTAGTTTCTCTTAATAGCTATATAAGAAAATGGTTAGGGCTGGAGAAATGGCTTAGCAGTTAAGGCACATGTCTGTGAAGCCTAAAGGACCCCAGTTTGATTCTCCAGGTCCCACGTAAGCCAGATGCCAAAGGGGGCACAAGGAAGTTCTGAAGCATCTGAAGTTCATTTACAGTGGTTAGAGGCCCTGGTGCACTCATTCTCACACTCCCCCTCTCTCCCTCTTTCTGTCTCAAATAAATAAATAATAAATAAAAATAAAATCTTTAAAAGAAAAAAAAAAAAAAAAGAAAGATGGTTAGGTGGGTTGAGATGTGATGAGATGATTGAAGGAATTGGAAAGAATTTTTCAATGATGGGGATAGAATGCTTGTTAAAAATGCTTTTTTCAGTGGAACTTAGACCAGAATGTTAAAGTATGTGGATGAAGGTGTGTGTATACAGAAAATATGTAGGATGTCTAAAAGGACCAAATTTTGTATAAAATTAATTTCCTGGGCTGAAGAGCTGGCTTAAGGCATTTGCCTGCAAAGCCAAAGGACCTCGGTTCGATTCCTCAGGACCCACGTAAGCCAGATACACAAGGTGGTGCATGCATCTGGAGTTCGTTTGCAGTGGCTGGAGGCCTTGGGGCAACCATTCTCTCTGTCCACTTATCTCTTCCTCTTTCTCTCTCACCCTCATAAATAAATAAATAAATAAATAAATAAATAAATAAATAAATAAATAAAATTTTTTGAAATTTTTCCTTTTATAAGGAACAGAAAGATAATTTTCAGGGTAAACATAAACACCATGCCTACAATTAGAGATTTTTTCAGCTGTTTACAGACTCTTTTTTTTTTGGAGGGGGGTTCCAGGTAGGGCCTTGCTCTAGCTCAGGCTGACCTGGAATTCACTATGTAGTGTCAGGGTGGCTTTGAACTCACAACAATCCTCCTACCTCTGCCTCCCAAGTGCTGGGATTAAAGTGTTACAGACTCTTAAGGATGTTCTAAAAGTCTTATATAGGGACATAGACTTAATCTTAATTCAGAGCCCGGTATGGTGGTTCATGCCTTTAATCCCAGTACTTGGGAGGCAGAGGTAGGAGGATTGCTGTGAGTTCAAGGCCAGCCTGAGATGACATAGTGAATTCCAGGTCAGCGTGGGCTAGAATGAGACACTGCCTCAAAAAAATATATATCTTCATTTAATCTAAATTCAGCTTACATTAGACACAGGTGATGTCCGATGCTACGTGGGTTACAAAGTCATAAGCACAGATATAATAATATTCTTTGGAGGTCTAACCAGGTTAGACATAGACAAGACCCTATCACCTGTGTCTTATAAATGAGTAAAATAAATTTCCTAGGTAAAAACAAACAACTTCAGAATAGGAATGTCAGGATGCTTAGCTCTCTGCTCTGTCATTTTCTTTTGCTCTTTCTTACTGTCATATGCTATTTAAGTCAGGGAAAGCTGGACTCTAGAGAAAGGGATGGTGCCCCTTTATCTCAGACCCCATGCAAGTTTAAGCTATGTGTCTCCCAGACCCTGTCCTGAGACAAAATGTCCAATTGTCTCTGAAAAGGAAAAGCACATGATAAACAGCATATAACTCTGGTTCTTTTTATAGTTCTTTTTTAAATACCTAAGGTCACATCTGTTAGATAAAATTTCTCACTATGAAAGGAGGTCAAATAGGTAAACTGAGTCAAGATATTTGATCAGGATACAAACTCCTTACATAACACAAGCATCAAGATTACCTAAAGTGTATAACAAGGTAAAAACATATGATAAAAAGACATTAAGTAAATGATCTCCTCTATCTTTCTTTTTTATTATTTTTCCTTTAAAATTTTTTTATTGACAACTTCCATAATTGTAGACAATAACCCATGGTAATTTCCTCCCTCCCCACATTTTCCCCTTTGAAACTCCACTATTCATCATATCTCCTCACCCTCTCAATTACTCTCTCTTTTATTTTGATGTTATGATCCTTTCCCCCTATGGTCTTATGTAGGTAGTGTCAGACGCTGTGAGGTCATGAATATCGAGGCCATTTTGTGTCTGGAGAAGCTCATTGTAAGGAGTATTACCCTTCCTTAGGCTCTTACATTCTTTCTGACACCTCTTTCACAATGGACCCCAAGCCTTGGAAGATGTGATAGAGATATTTCAGTGCTGAGAACTCCTCTGTCACTTCTTCTCAGCACCATGGTGCCTTCCGAGTCATCCCAAGGACACCACCATGTGAAATGGGAAGATTTTCTAGCCAAAAGTGAGAGTAGCATTAATATATGGGTATGAACATTAAGAGAAGTGCTTACTGGGCAGTTTGGTTAGCATACTATATACATTTAGAGGCTGCCTTTTCTCCAATGAGTATTTTTTGGCATTTTTGTCAAAAAAAAAAAAAGGTAGATAGGGCTGGAGACATGGATTAGCAGTTAAGGTGCCTGCCTCCTAAGCCTAAGAACTCTGGTTCCAATCTCCAGCGGTTCCAATCTCCAGATCCCACGTTTAGCCTGATGCAGTGACACAAGGGCACAATGCCACACTTGACCACAAGGGGGCACATGCATCTGGATTTCATTCGCAGCAGCTGAGAGACTTCTGGCACACTCATCTCTATCTGTCTTCCTCTCCCTCTCTCTCTCTGTCTTTCTCCAAAAATAAAAAATAAAAATAAATAAATAAATAAAAGGTAGATATAGCTGTCTGGACTTACATCTGGGTCCTCTATTCTGTTCCATTGTTCTACATGTCTGTTTTTGTGCCAGTACCATGCTGTTTTTGTTCCTATGGCTCTGTAATATAGGTTAAAATTAGGTATGGTTATATCCAAGGACTCTTCTCACTACCTGAGAGATACCATGTTTATTGCTGCTCTATTCACAATAGCTAAGAAATGGAACCAGCCTAGATGTCCCTCCACAAATGAATGGATAATGAAGATGTGGTACAGTTACAAAATGGAGTTCTATTCAGTGGTAAGGAAAAAATGAAATTATGAAATTTGCAGGGAAATGGATGGATCTGGGAAGGATTATATTAAGTGAGGTAACTCAGGCTCAGAAAGCCAAATGTCACATGTTCTTTCTCATATGTGGATCTTAGCTACAAATGTATAGACTTATGTGTGAAATGGAACCAAAACTAGGTACTAGAAACCAGTAAGCTGGTAAAAGGCTATAAGGGAGGCAGGAGAGGGAAGGATTTAAATGTATGGTATTGCACATATGTAAGTAGAAAAACAGATTACAGGGAGGGGAATGGCCTAAGCAAGGCCATGAGATGAGAATACGTAAAAGGAGGGCAGGGGGAGGGTCAATCAAAATTCAAGATAGTGTGAATAAGACTTATGTAAACCTACTTTTTTGAATAATGGCACATCCAGAAGCTGTAGACTGTTACTAGAAAATTTTCAGTGCCTGGGATGGGATACCTTCCAGTGAGTTGTTGACCAAGGAAGTCCCGGTAGCCTCCAAAACATTAAAGGCTTTTGCCAAAGCCCTTGGTTTCCCTTGAGAAACAGATAGTAAGACCCTATTGCTGAAGACAAGGTCACTGAAAAAGCAAGCTGGTGTGGAGCAGAAAACCTTCTCCTTGTAGACCAGCCAACTGAAAGCTGGAAAAAGCTGCAGTGCATGCAGCCCTATGGGAGACAGAAGTCATCAGCAGTGAAAGCACTGGACACGGAAAATTCAAGTTTGGCCATACAGGCCCAATGACTGAATGGGTGCAATAGTGGCATGCCTGCTGTTGGTGTAACCAACAGCTCCATAATTGGACTGAAGGCCCTCTCTAGGGGAGGGAATACATACCTGGTACTGAAAAACCTAAGCAAAAGTCTATGGCAGGGGAGGTCATGAGCCTTAGGGGTATAAAGCCTGCGCTTATCTGGTTAAATGTATATATTATTCCCACCAAGCTACCCTGAAAGAATTACGCTTAATGTTCATATTCACATATTAACAATACTCTCACTTCTGGTTAGAGAAGCTTCTCTTTTCAGATGGCGATGACCACTAGGATGACCCAAAAGGCAACATAGTGCTGAGAAGAAGGGATGGAGGAGTGCCCAGCACTGAAACACCTCTGCCACACCCTCCAAGGCTCAGGGCTCATTGCGGAAGAGAGGGCAGATAGAATGGAAGAGCCAAAAGAAGGGTATGACTTCTTACAATGCAACTGCCCAGACAGAAATTGGCCTCGATATCCATGACTTTGCAGTGCCTAGCAATACCATCGCAAGACCCTCAAAACAGAAGAAAAGATGATGACATCAAATTAAAAGAAAGACTAATGGAGAGGGAGGGGATATGATGGAGATTGGTGTTCTAAAGTGGAATGGGGAGGGGAGGAGGGGAGGGAAATATATGTTTTTGTATGTAAGTATATAAGGTGTCAATAAAAAAATTAATAATGAAAAAA